>JBBPBO010001985.1:64450217-64493138 GCA_037974295.1 Cicer cuneatum | reverse complement strand
ATTTTTAGAAAAATTCTGTTTTATGATAAAAATAAATTTTTATTTAAATTCTGTTTTCTTTTAAAAATGACAAAAATTTATTAAAAATACATGTAATCCTGTTTTTAATATATTAAATATGTTAAAAATATAATAAAAATTCTGTTTTATTTTAAAAACAGAATTGATAAAAAGAATTAAAAATTATTCTAAAAATAGTTTTTAAAATAAAAAATTTTGAAATCAGTTTTAAAAAATAATAAATAAAATTATTTTTAGATTTAATTAGTTTTAGAATAATTAAAAACTATTTTTTAAATAGTTTTTTATAATAAAAAAATATTTATTTAAATAAATATCTAATATTTTTTTTAATATTATATATTTTTTAAATGTAATCCATTAGATTTTATTAAATAAAATATGTGATCTATTAGATTTACAAAATGTCTTAATTTTAAGAAATAGAGAGATCAAAATTCTGAGATTAAAAATAAAGACCAAAATTACGAATCAGTTAAAATAAATAGACCAAAATTACGAAATTATAAATAGAAGGACCAAAATTACGAATCAGTTAAAATAGGGGGATAAATTACGAAATTAAAAATAGATGGACCAAAATAAAAAAATTAGTTAAAATAAATGGACTAAAATTAAAAATTGAGAGATCAAAATTATAAATGAATTAAAATAGGAAGATTAAAAGTATATTTAAACCTTTTCAATCGGCTGACCAAATTTTTAAATTAAACACGGTACAACTGAAATTGAGTTGTCCAATCTCAAGCTTTTAGAATAAATTGCATAAATAAAAGTGTAACCAAATTTAAAATAAATTGCATGCGTCGATTTTCTTTCGAATGTTAAAGCCGTTTTCTTTTGTATGTTAAAGCTTCATTTTATGCAATTTATTCTTCAAATTGTTAATATAAAGAAAGGAAAGTCAAATTGTTAATATTTTTTAATAGATTATGAGAATTTAACAAATTTAAATAAATGATAACAGATGATAAAACTTATTTTTCATAATTAGAAGGACCAACATCTCACATTATTTTCATTAGAAATATATATTGTAATTAAGGGCAAAAATTTTCTTCTTCAAAAAGTATAGATGATAATGGATATATATAGTAATCATATACTATTTACCATATTGGATAAAAGTGATATAGATGTCATATTCATATCTATGTGGATATTCGCTAAACATATATTTAATGGATTTTTAGAGGATATTTACAAATATCATGCTTTAAATAAAAAAATTATTTATGTGGTTATGTAAAAAAATTACTCCCTATTTTTTTGTCAAATTGTCTAGTGCTAGACTTAAACATTAGGTGTGGAAAATCTCGAGTTTGAATCTATATTTATGTATATTGATGTCATTGCAACTATCAATTAAATTATATTTGTTTATCAAAATTTTCACCTCTTTTATCAACACATAAAAACATTAATGCATTGACATATAAACAAAACATATCACAAAAATTCATCATAAAGTAGTATTGATACTTTAAAACAAACAAAATGCATTACAATATAATAATTTTATTAACTTATTACGACGAACCACATGCATATGTATATATTAACTAAAGAATAGTTAAAATGTATCTGAATATTCATTAAATTATCTATCTACCTCATATCACTTGTGAATTTTAGGTACTGTTTTCTTTGTCATCCCTTTTCAAAAGTGATAACCCAAGTTCTAGGAATCATTAACGAAGGATTAGAAATCATTCATTTTTTTTTTCTCAAAAAAAAAAAAAAGAAGAATCATGGATTTTATTCAACTTTATAGTGAATATATAAAACTGTCACTGCCAGAGTGGTAAATGTAATGGTTCACCAATCACAAACTTGGTCCCGACATAAGCATGTGGCCTCTTCATTTGATTCAAAATAAACGCATGTGTGCAAGAAATATAAGAATTTTAAGATGAAATAATGTGCTGGTTTCCCTTGGGAAGGATTGGTTTGTCCAAAACTTCCAAGACTCGGATCGAAACCGGCAGAGAGAGAACCGAAGGGAGTATATAGATCTGAATGAGGTATTTCAAATTACCTCTCTTTTAATTATTATAACTATAAGTTTGAAAAAAAATAAATAAAGATATAAATATTTAAAATAAAGTATATAAAAAATAATTTTATTTCTTTTTAACTTTATATAATGTGAATAGCAAATTTGTAAAAAAAAAGGAATGTAAAAATTTAAAACTAATATTGTCTATAATTCTCCAAATAAAAAATTACAATATCCAAAAGAAAAAAAATAGCATCTATAATGAATTATATGCGATCAACATTTCAACTATCCTCGGTTTAATTCTTAGAGGTACATTAAAAATTGGTTGATTATATTATAAGTTATATTGTAGATTAGATTTTAGAATTTAAAACACAAATTTTCCGATCTTCATCTAAGTCAATTTAAATAAAAAGAAATGTGAAGAAAAAAGAAAAGACATAAAATAAATAAATAAGAAACCAAATAGTTAATAAAAAAAAAGTTATTTGACCTAATCACTTATGATAACGATCGACATCGGAAGGAAGGATGATGAAGGCCTCTAGAGAGGAATGTGCACAATATCCTTTTATAGCTCCTAAGACATAATTTCGAACAAGTGTCCAAGAATATCAATCAACTCGGAACTATCACATGCTAGAGAATGATTGAAACATTTAGAGGAAAAAAAGTATTTAAAAATGGAAAATAGTGTAGAAGAAAGGAAAAATATATATGAATAGATAAATGTTGTATTATTGATATTAATGTGAGTCAATTATAAAATGGAAGGAGAATGAATATAGTAAAGCAACAAATAGAACTTGTCTATAAACAAAATTGAAATGACACAGAAGCATCTAATTGACTTGGCAAAAATAGAGTTATATGACAAAATTCACAATGAAATGACAATAGAATAGATTGTGTGACTCTTTTAATATATTCTAAATAGATAATAATTATTTTTCTTCTACAATTTTAAAATAATAATGACATATTGATTCCTCAAGATACAAGGTTGAAAATGTAACCAAAATAATTTAAATAGAAATATGTTTATTGTCTGTTTATCAAATTGAAATTCAATATCCGTAAAAAAAATTGTGATTCAATCTATAACAATAATATAAAAAGGCAATAGCTTTCTTTTTTTAGACTTTTATTTCTTCCTATTCTATTGTTTAATGACAATTAATCTAATACAAAAATTGATTGCTTAACTATTTTTCTCTTACACGGTAATAAATCACTAATAGCATTTTCTAAAGAAAGAAGAAAAAAAATTAAATTTATACACACGTTGACGCAATAAAAAACGGACAGATGAGTAAGAGTGTCTTTCTAAACACTATTAAGTCATTAAATATATATGATATTATTAGACAAAATATATAGACATAATCCACTTACGGGCGGGCAGAGCTTGACAAGGACAGAGGGGGGTCCGGAGTTTGGTTAGGGACATCGGCGACCACCCAACATCCCTACTAATTTTTTTTCAAATAAAAATAATCTATAAAAATTATAAAATATATTAATTAAAAAAATACTAAATATTTTTTAACTTAAATTTTAATTGTATGTGTTTTGAGTTTCATTTAGAGATATAAAAATCAAACTAATGATATGATAAACTCAAAAAAGAATCAAAATCAATTAAATTGATTTTTTTTTATGTATTTGAGTTCAACTTGAATTAAACCAAATAAACTCAATCCTATTGATTTGAATATTAATCATTAGATTATATCAATAGTGATATCTTAAACATGTGTTGTATTGAATTTTTTTTTAATTATTTACATATTATTTTTCTCATTGTAGTTTAAAAAGTGTTCATGTAATTATTTTAGTAGTATAAAATATATAGTCTTTAAAAAAGAAAATTTTATATTTTCCAAATAAGTATATTAATTCTTATTAACGTTAACCTCGTTGAACTGAATCAAATAACATGCTATTAATCGGTTTGAGTTTAATTTTGTGAGAAAAATTGTAAAAACTTAATCAAACAAACTATATTTTAATTTATCAATTAAAATTTTAAAAATTCTATAGGGCTTGTAAAAACCCATATGGCTTGTTTGATTCTCTTTCCAAAAACTTTATTTTAGTTTTTTAAAATTTAAAAACTAAAAAACTTGTTTGAATTACTTGTTTTTAAAAACTGTTTTGTAAAATTATTTTTAATATTATACTTTTTAAAACTAAAAAAGTAAAACAGATAAATGATGTTTTACTTTTCAGTTTTTTAAATTCTCTAGTAAAAAACTATTTTAAAATTTTAGATTACTAAATAGGTTTTCTCTTGTTCTCATTTCTAAAACTGTTTTTAAAACAAGTATCTCAAACAAGTTTTTTCTTTAATTCTATTCATTAAAACAAATTTTAAAATCAAATTTATAAAACAATTTTTAAAAACTAAAAAGTAAAAGTGTTTCAAACAGATCCTATATTTTTTTTTAGATTTTTTTTTTCTTCTCCAAACATACGAACCAAAAGAATATATTATACCCATAATCCTGTCTCTCCTAAACATATGCAATATTTTTTAGTCCAATGCCTTCTCTTTGTGTTTGCAAAATTTTATGAGTATTTACATTATAAATTTACAACCTAAAATTCTAATATACAATAAAATACTATATTTAATTTATTAATTAAAATTTTAAAAATTCAACAACCCAAAGTATTTGTTCAAGTTCTACCACTGAATTCAGCAAAGAAGTCCTCACACTGGCAAGAGGAGTTGAACTCTAGCGTGTGTAATGTATGAATCAATTCCTTACGAACGGAATCTAACATTCATTGGTTTGGCACAACTTTATTGAAAAAAAAGTACTTAATGCATGGAAAATGCAAAAATTAATAAACATTGCTTCCTCAATAAAAATTTACAACTTGTATTCTTAATACCAGTTCTTAAACACACAGTTAAACATAAATGGAACATCACAGCAATCAAAATTCCAATCAATAGAATACAAGTTTTCCTTTTCTGTTAAATATATCACAGAAAAGGAAATAAACATTAAGGAAATATGCTCCCTCCATTCCTATATACAACCCAAAACTCTTATGAAAATTTCCACAAAATATGAATTCTACCTATCACTATCAGCATATGCCACCCCAGTTGCCAAAGTTTCTTGATCATTTTATCAGAAGCATTGTTTAGTCCTGTGGCCATATTTTCTCATAACTTTTTTTAATGCTTTATATTTTTTATGCTTATTTTTTCCTAACTTCCATTCCTCTTTGATGCAAGTGTTGTTGCCTGAGATTAACTCTATCCTTGTCACTCTCACAATGAGGTGCTCCTTTGGGAAGTAGTGGAATATGATCGAAAGTTTGAAACAGATAGCTCTCTGTAATCCTTGCGAATGGCCCAAAGAACCTCGGCGCATCTCTTCATGTTTGGCCTGCTTTGTCTATGAGGGGCCAAGCACTGTAAAGCTAGTTCAAGTATCTTTTCTAAGGCTAAATTATTTGCAGAAGTTTGATCCAGTCTTGGGTCCAAGGCCGAGATGGCGTTTCCGTCAATAAACCTCTTCATAGCCTGCACTTGTAGGAAATGAGTCACATTAAAGAATCAATCCTTCTAACGTAAACAGAGTAAAAGGAAACAATTGACAAGATAGATTTTAACGAGGTTTGGCATTGTGCCTACATCCCCGAGAGCAGAACGGTCAGGTTTTTCTTATTATACAAAAGCTTTGAACATGATAGACTAAAAAGGTGAAAATTACAAGAGAAGGAGCGGGCAAACTTCAGAAGAAAATTGAATAACATACTATGAAAAACAACTGAATAGGTGAAAAGAGGAATAAAATGAAGGAAAACACTACTCACCCATTTCACTGTTATTCTCTCTTTGAGTTCGAATTTTGGTTCGATGGGGCGTCTGCCTGTGACAAGTTCAACAAGCAAAACACCGAATGAATAAACGTCGCTCTTTTCTGTAAGCTGATAGGTTTTCAAGTATTCAGGGTCCAAGTATCCAGCTGTTCCTTTAACTTGAGTGGAGATATGGGTCATGCCAGAATCACTGTCAGGTGCTTGTTTAGCAAAACCAAAGTCTGCTACCTTAGCTCGAAAATTCTCGGTGAGGAGAATGTTGGAAGATTTTATGTCTCTATGAATGATAGGATGATCTACAGAGAAAATGCAGTATGCAACAACTATAAGATTCTTTTCATTTTTCAGCATATTCTATTTGTTGTACATTGCCATGACTAAAATGAGTTGCTTGATGAAGAAAAGAGTTATATACCCATATACATATGAAGATAGGTGAGAGCATGAGCTACATCAATTGCAATATCTAGACGAGCAGCAAGTTCCAGAACGTTTCCATGAATACCTGCGATGATCCTTTGATTAAGTAGTAAGCACAAAAAACCAATGCAAGCCATAAGGCAAAGGAAAATCTACAAAAGAAAATTAAAATAGCTGAAAGGCCCAGAGAAAACTCACAATCTAAATGTTCTCTGAGTGTTCCATTAGGAACATACTCCACAACAATGATTTTTTCACCCCCTTGATCCAAATATCCATAGAACTTTACCAAGTTCAAATGTTCGACCCTTGATAGTGTTTGGACCTCGCTTTGGAACTCCACACCTAAATGTTTCTCGTGTGCAGTCTGCAAAGGAAAAGGTAATTATAAACCAACAATTTTGGATTTCTTGTCGATGAATAGCATTCTCATTATTACACATAAATGCGACAAAAATGACGATAGGAATATGCTATAAACAATTTAAACAACCTTCTTAGCTCGCTTTACTGCAACAGTGGTTCCATCCAGGAGTTTGGTCTTGTAGACTGCACCAAAACCACCTTGGCCAATCTTGAAAGAAGGAGAGAAGTTTCTAGTGACTTGGATGATTTCCTCCATGGTGTATTTCACAATGCCGGGTTCGTTCCCCTGGATTGCATTGTTGTATAAACCAATGATGGTACCTCGGTTTGAGCCACGACCTCTCTGACTACCTCTCTGACTATCTCTTTGACTATCAGCTCTTGAAGCATTTGATACAACTAAAAAAGAAATAAAACATCTTATTCTTCTAATTCGTTCTACACAAATTGATTAGCTTAAGATAAATTTACCAACAGCCACACTTCAAAATCTCCAAATTTTCAGATGCATATATATACATTGATGCTAATAGTATGGAAACAAAACAAATAGACTCAAATGCAATACATCGATGTTTAATTAAACAGTTCCTACCCTGATAAAGTGAATCTCAGATTAAACATTTAACCATAGAACAGAACTTCAAATAATGCAACTGTTGCATAGACATATGTTATTTTTAAGTTGGTGTATCTAATTAAGACCAAATACATTATTTTTTTAGTTACCATTTTTGTTTGAGTACAATTTAGTCAGCTAAATGCAAAGCATTACTGGAAAAAAAAATCAAGCAATAATTATTATATTATATCGAATTGAAATTTATTAGCTACAATAATCAAGTAAATTTAACCTTCACAACAAACAAACAAACGAGATTGCTTTCTCACTGTCCAAATCTCAAAGACATTATTTTGACAAAAGCTTCCTTTCAGAATTTCATAATTAGTAGCTACTATATTTCACAATTTAGATCCATAATCTAAATTCAATTTCAATTTTTGACTTATACTTGATTAAAAAAAATTTCATGACCTCTGTAATTTTCTCAGGAGCCAAACAGTACACACATCTTAAAATAAAAAAAATAAAAAAAATAAAAAAACTTTCAGATATACTAATCCAAACTCCTAGATCCAAAACAACATAGAAGCAAACAAACACATACTCACATTCTAAAAGAAAATATCTATTTTTCCATCCAATTATCTCTGAAGCCTCGGCAAAAATACAGACACCAGACAAAACAGTGACTCACGTTTATATATTAGATAAACTAGTTAGTTACAATTACACAATTGGTAATCGATAATTAGTTAAATAGTTAGTTACACTTTTAAGTTTCAAACTAGTACCAGAAGAGGATTTGAATTCTTCGGAATCAGCGAGGCTCTTGGAATTGCTGGAATCCGGCGGCGTGAAGCAAGCGGCAAACAATCCGGCGACTGACCTGGCAGCGACAACCACTGGATTACGGCCGGTAGAAGAGGAGGAGGAGGAGACGGTTGACTGGTTGGAGGTACTGACATCGGAATAACGGGACGTTCGGTCCGGCACACTCCGATGACCGGATGATTGGTTACGGTTGTGGACAAAAGTTGTAGTCATTTTTTACTTTTTGGAGAGAGAAATTGGCGGGTAAGTGTTATTGGAGAGAAAAAGAAAGAAAGAGTGTATGCGTCAACTGAAGTGTGTGAAGAAAAGTCAAGTCTAAGTTACTGCAACGCAACGACTTTTTGTTTGTGTTTTAAAAATAGTGGGTGACGTAACGTTATCAGCCACCGTGGAAGCTAAGCTTTGCAAATTGCTTCTAAAAAAATACGATAATGTACAACTCAGGATTCATTGACCAGTGACCAGTCATCCTATTGCATGTTTTTTAATATCTAGTCTAGATTCTAGCTAGGACTTGAAACAACGAGAAAAATAAGCGTAGATAGATCACTTCAGTTATCGCCTAATTATTACAACTAAATAAATTTCACCGCATGTTTTTCAATAATTAAATATATATATATATATATATATATATATTTTTAAATATGTCTTATAGAAGAGTTATTGAAAATTTAAATCTACTTGAGAATGGTAATTTAAAGTCAATTTTTTACCTGAAATTACGTCTATAAATTATTTTATTTTTCTCTTTTATTTAAATAAATGAATGATATATATATTCAATTTTTGTTTCGTGTTTTTTTTAATTTTATTTTTTCAGTGCGACATTGTTTGTTTTTCTTCATTTTGATACGGCGTTCATTTGATTCAGTGTAACTTTAAATTTGTATTTGATTGATATATTCTACCTATTTGAATAATTTTTTTTTGTCAAAAGAATAAAATAAAATCTACTATATGTATTTTTTAAATTGTGATGAGATTAATACAATTTCGGTGAGTAAAGTATTTCAATAACAAAATTGTTTGGAATACTAATTTTTAATTTTAAAACTTTAATATTTCAGCTGACAAAAAAAGAATAGAAGTTAATTAATTGTTGTGTGTGGTAAGATGTCGAACATCGTAGATTTTACAGAAAGTTAATACCCTTATTAGGTTCAATGATGTAGATTATTATTCTATCGTGGCTTTAGGAAAATTAACATCTACAAGTAATTTTAGATATTACGTTACCACATAACAAGTAATATATATCTATGGATTATGCTCAATAGCACAAGGTAGTGGATTTTTTTTAGCATGTTAGTTCAAACATAACAATTGATAGCCAAACAATCACTTACAGTGCGCATCTTTGAAGCAAAGCATTAGATATTAATCCATGTTAGTAGACATTATGTGAATATATGATTTAACATTTACAAATTCATACCATTTTCTTCCTGCATTGGCTTAAGCAACTTATTTAATGTTACATACATTTCTAAAGCATTAAGGTGTGATTTATCATTTGATACAAATGAATGAACTTGATTACCAATCTCTACCCAACTACAACCTGGAGCTTTAACATCACGTTTGTTTTCCATCATTTCGCGGATTCTTTCGACATCAAGCCAATGTTTTTGAGAAGCGTAAATGTTCGACATAGCTGCATAGTTTACACTCTTTTCTGGTTCAATGTTAAAGAGTTTTTCTGCAGCCAATTTAGCCAATCTTATATTTGAATGTAGTTTGCAAGATGCTACAAATGCTCCTAAGGCATCTGATTCAGCTTCAATTGGCATTGACCTCAAAATTTCAAAAGCCTCATTTATAAGACCATATCTTCCTAGAAGATCCACAAGACAAGTGTAATGTTCTGAATCAGGAACAATTTGATACACATTGGTCATTAATTTGAAGTAATGAAGTCCTATTGTGACAAGCCCACGATGAGCGCAAGCCGAGAGAATGCCGAGAAAAGTGATTTGATCCGGTATTATGCCACAAGATAGCATCTTTTCAAACATCTCAATGGCTTCTTTAGCAAGACCATGGAATGCATATGCATATATTAATGAAGTCCATGTAACTAGATCAGGCTTTGAAGTTAATTCAAAGCATTTTAATGCACTAGTAATGCTACCGCACTTTGAGTAAGCACTGACCAAAGAATTGGCGACGGATAAAAAATCTTGACATGATAATTTAACCGCAAAGGCGTGTGCTTGCAGTGTTTCAGTAATGGCCGAAGCATAGCCACATGAACTAATTACGCTGGAAATAGACAGTTCATCGGGAAGAAACCCTTCGCGAAGCATCTCTTTAAGAAGCTTCATAACCTCATTGCCGTCACCAAGATTCCCAGATCCAACAATCATGGTGTTCCATGCCACAACATTTCGAATCGACATCTCATCAAATACTCTACATGCATCGATTATATTGTCGTTTTTGGCATACATGTTGATCAATGCACTAGCTACTAAAACATCTGAATCAAATGACTGTCTCAGAACAAGACCATGAACCTGTTTTCCGAAATCGTAATATTCCAAATCATCACTTACGCTAAGCAAGCTACTAAAAGTGAACTCGTCCCCGTTCGCAACATCGAACCGCATCGAATTGAACATGCTAAAAGCTTCTTCTGGTAAACAATTGAAAGCATAGCAAGAAATCATCACATTCCACAAAACCAAATCTCTACATGGAGCAACACAAAACACCCTCCTTGCATTCTCAACAAAACCACATTTCGCATATAAATCAACAAGAGCACAACCAACAAAACAATCCAAATCAAATCCAACTTTCACTGTAAAACAGTGCAACATAATTCCCGTTTCAATATCATGAAACTGAGCACATAAACAAATCAAACCATTAAAAGTTATATGATCAGGAGCCACCATTTCCATCAACATTCTTCTAAAATAAGAAAAGCATAATTGCAAACAATCCGATTCATTTTCATTGTCACATTGAACAATACCACGAATCATAATATTCCACGACACAACATTTCTCACAGGCAATTCATCAAACAGTTTCTGTGCATCTTTAGTTTGTTTACATTTAAGATAAACACTCAAAGTCTGATTTTGTAAGGAAAGAACATGACAAAATCCTAACTTTATTAAATGGGCATGTAACTGTTTTCCTTCAGGAAGATAGGACTTTTTGGCAGAGAGTTTGAGGGCATTAGCACAAAATAAATGGATAGCGTTAGGATTCTTGAAATGGGTTTGGTCAGGAATTGGAATAGAAGCTCTGAGTCTGCTACATGGATGGAATTGGTGAGAAGAGATAGAGAAGTATTGAGTGAAAAATGAGAAAGGGGATGGAAGGAAAGGGAGCTGTTTTTTGAAATGGAGATTGCAAAACATAAGATGAAGAGAATTGGATTTCCTACCCTCCAATTAACCCTTTACCCTCTCAAATAAAAATTTTGAACTTAAAGTTACTAAATTATATCTTATCATTTGGTAAAAACAGATTCACCTACTCATACCCACATTCTGAAATTTTTGGAAATTTTACAATCTGAAATTTTTTAGAGTGCCAATCGGAAATTTGAAATTTCCAATATTGAAAATCAAATGCCGAAAATTTAAAATGTTTGGTTGGCACTCCCGAAAATATCAGATTTTGAAATTTTCGGTATACAAAATGAACTACCGAAAATTTGAAATTTCCGGTTGCTTTCCGAAAATTTCATTCTTTAATGAAATTTCCGGAACAATGACTTTATTGTTTTTAAATTTTTTTGTTCTCTTTTTTTGTTTGTTTGCATTATTTATAATTTTTTTTACATATCTTTCATTCAATTTTTTCAGTGAGGAGCAAAACAAAACGTTGAATATTCTAGAGTTCGACCTCCTACTCAATCTAATAGGAGGGCTGCTGATTCAATGAGCAGATTCAATTATAATATTCAAACAAAAAAATATGTATGATATTATTATTTCTATCATGCATGTTTAATCATATATAAGTATAAATATAAGTAAAAAAATGCAAAGTTTTAATGACGTACCTATTAGTCGTAGTATTTCCTAGATGCAATACTTGATTGATTCATGCTTCAACAAATTTTTCCTTGTGAGGAGTCAACCATGTGTCTCTCACATAGTCAAAGAAAATAATATTATCGATACATGATTGTCCAAACATTTGCAAATGTTCTTCGTACTCTTTCTCTTCAGAACAATAAACAATTTTCCTCCACAACTCAAGAATAGGTTCATGCATATCTTTCTTTAATATATACTATTTGCATTTGGCTCCAACATTTTTGTTAATATGAAGTTGACAAAAGTAAATTTGTTGAAGATGAAAACACAACTTCAATTGCATTCATTAAAGCAAGTTCTCTATCCGTCATGATCACCTAAGGTAATGAGGTATTTGAAACAAATTACTCTTTTAATCTCTCCAATGCCCAACAAATTTTCTTGACGCTCACAATCCATATAAGAAAATGCAACGTTGAATGTCAACCCAGTTGAAGTAACACCAACAATTTCAAACAATGGTAACCTATACATGTTGGTTTTGTAGGTGCTATCCATGATCAATACAAGAGGAAACATGTTCAACAAAGTTATAGAATCTGGATGCGTCCAAAATATGTCCCTCACAACGTTGGAGTCTCCATGCGTTCTACTCCAACAAGCATACTTCTTAGCTTCAAGTAACTTTAACAAATGTTGCATATCAGTTGTAGCCCCTTTCAAATTCTTCTTGTATGTACTTCGGCTTATAAATTTGAGAGATATTAGTGACATTCTCCTTATCTCGATTTCTCAAAGATGACAAGACGTGTCTCGGTGCAATTTGGTACTTTGTTAGCTTGTCAACATGTTTCTTATCTTCTTCTGTTAAGTGTCCCATAAATGCATTACTCTCAAAAGTAGCTACTAACTCATGGTTGTGAAATCCACATATTACACTAACAATCCATCCCTCAGCTTTTTTCAATGGTCTTGATCTAAGTTTGAACGGACAACCACACTTTTAGTTGAAGTCTCTGACTTACTTTTATTTGACTTATATGTTCGACCTCTATCACAACCAATAATTAATTTTGTTTTCCTTACTCTCTTTCCGATCTCTACATCAGAGCGAGTAATGATAACAGCTACTCGATTTTATCGACCAACCTCTCTTGCCCATGATATTACTGCTTCCGGTGACTCAAAAATTTAAATAGTTGAGAATGCTTCAAACAAATCTATACATAATGATGGTGTTTTCTCCATTCCTAATTGAAAGAAAAAAAATTAGAAAAAAGCAAAAAAAAAATCAAAATAAAAAAAATTGCGTGAAATGCGCTTCGGGCGGATCTGGAGCACTTTAGGCGCGGATGGGCAGCAGCAGTTTGCGCGAAATGCGCTTCGGGCGCAAATTGAGCGCTTCATGTGCAAATTTTAAATTTCTGAAAATTATAACTACCGGAAATTTGAAATTTCCGGAAATTTCAAATTTCCGGAAATTATAACTACAAGAAATTTCATTCTGCCAAATTTCCGGTAGTACAAATAACAAACCAGAAATTTCAAATTACCAAATTTCCGGGAATTTGTACGACCAGAAATTTGGTGAAATGAAATTTTCGGTAGTTAAATTTTCATACCGGATTTTTCTGAAGAAAAAATTAACTTACCAAAAATTTGGTTGACGGTGTAGATTTTAGAGTAAATTTTTTTTACTGTGGATTAGAATGAAATTGAAATTGGTAATTTTGAGTTTTTATTATTTTGGGGAGTATAAGTCAAAGTGGGGGTAGAATATCCAATTTTCTAAGATGAATAGTGTTAAGGGAAGGATCCTCTATTTTTCTAAAGGTTATGTTTAGATATTTTAAAAACAGAAGAGTGGAGTAGAATAGAATACATTAGGTATTTTTTAAAAATAAAAAAAAACTCTATATTATACAAGATTTTTTTTCTTAGTAGGAGGTTGCATATCAGAAATATGGTCATGTATAAGTTTTTAATTTTAATAAAAAGTAATTGTTAATTTAATAAATAAAATAAAATATATTTAATAGAAGAAAAAAATAAATCAAAGTTCATATGGATGAGTAAATGTGACAAAACAACTATATTATTTTAACAATTCCCTCCTATTTTTCCACTGGATCTCATAAATAAAAAATAATGTAATATATTATTTATTTTGGCACATCTACTCAACTGCATTAACTTTGATGTATTTTTCTTCTTCTATTAATTGTATTTTGTTTGATTTTATTAATATAATTTTGATTTTTTAAATTTTTTTATTATTTTTTATTTATTAAATTAACAACTATTCCTTTGTAAAAATAAAAAATAAAAAAAAGGTTATAGACGATCGCATCTCCGAGGTGCGACCTCTTATTGCAAAAAAAAAAATCATCTGTAGTCCCAGGGCAGGAATGCGACTTCCTGAAAATAATATTCAATGTAGCGTATAATGAAAAGTTTTTAAAATAAAGAGGATATAGATGCAAAAAAAAAAATCCATGGAATAAGGTGAAATAGAATAGAGGTTTAAATGCATTTTTATTTTTGATATTTTATAGCCCTAGTTCATTTTCATTAATTTTTGTTGAATTGATACTCGTTAATGATATGACATCTTTGAAGTAGCAATGTCGATTTACAAGAAAGGGAGTTTGAATTGTAAATTCGCCCTTTTAAAATTCCTGTTAAAAACTTAAGAAAATAACTCAAAATTAATCTTGGTTGTGAAAACAGAAAACGAAGAACGTTCTTGGTTTTAACCAGAAAACAGAAAACATTCTTGGTTAGTTAAAATCAACAGTTCAGTCTATCTATTTAACTTGATAATTAAAATATTGAAAGTAAATAGAGATAAGAGAAGAGATATCACACAAAGATATATTCTGATTCACCAAACCCGGGCTACGTCCAGTCGTCACAACTGTGAGATTTTCACAAAGTGCTAAAACGGAGAACAATCTTGGTTTTACACACCCAGTTTCAGATCAACATTGATCTATTACAAAAACAAATCATTTTCACCCAAAAAGGAGTTCAATCAAATCACCTATCAATCTTTAGATATGATTTTACAGTTCACATTTTAATCATAAAAGGATTTCCTACAAGCTTACTCAAAACTATACTTCACACTATAGCCTTGAGTTTACAATGATATGATTTAAAATGTTTTGTCAGAATCTGAGAAGGCTCAACACTTGTTTGAGTTCTGATTCTTTGATAGAGAAATACACGAGAATGATTCTAGGAATCGAATAGGAAAAATCAGAATTGATTCAATGTATGTGAGTGAGAGAAATTCAAGTATGATTGAAGTGAGTAATGAATTGCTTAGTACTCGAAGCTCTGATTTTGGACAGAATCTGAGTATGCTCAACTCGTGTTTGAGATTAGATTCTTGACAAAAGAATTCAGTAGAATGATTCTGATATGAAGACGAAAAACAGAACTGAATCTTTTGTTTGTGATTGAGAAGCTTTCAAGTATGTAAGTGTATGTAATTGATGTATTGCTTTGTACTTGAAGCTCTGATTTTTCCTTGAGCTTGATCTTCCTTTTATAGGCTTGAGGACATTTAATGATGGTCAAATAGGGTTGTTGGTAGTGTTTGTCAGTCTTAACCAAAGACCAAATTATATGATTAAAAATATTCCAGCCTTTGAACAATTTGAATTCTGTTTAACTGGGCTATTTTCTTCGTTCTTGATCAGATTTCTCTTGAGTTTAATGATCCTTTATACTTCATATATATTTGTTGATGCCTTTGATTCGATCGGGAGTTTTGATTCTTGTCAAAACAACTTGGAGAATGATGATGAATTGTTGCAGAATGTTTACTGAAAATTCTGGAGATTGATGATCAATGTGGAGATTTTAGTCTTGAACATTCTGGAGATTGATAATCAATCTGGAGGTTTTAGTCTTGATCATTCTGGATGTTTTTCTGATCAATCTGAATGTCTTGTATATTTCAAGATCATTCAACATTCTTGACAGTCAAGCTGGAGAAAGTTCAGACTTGTTTGGACTTGCTTGATTCATGACATTTTCCCTTTGTAATTCGAAAGGTTTCTTTGAATAGAATGGATCATATTTGTTCATTGTCAAGTACTAATAATATTAGTGTTTTGATTCGTGCAAAAAAGGCTGGAGAATGATGTACTTATGCTGGAGAATGATTGTCAATATGTTGGAGAATGATGTTATCATTCTGGGACTGATGTTAACATGTTGGAGAATGATGTTAAACATGTTGGAGATTAATGTTAACATGTTGGAGATTGATTGTTAACATGCTGGTGATTTATGTTAACATGTAGAGAATTAATGTTAACATGTTGGAGATTGATTATTAACATGCTGGAGATTGATTGTTCGTTCTGGAGATTGATGATCATTTCTGGAGACTGATGATCATTCTGGATAGAAGATCATTCTGGAGACTCATCTGATCATTCTGGAGACTGATCAGTCTTGCTTAAACTTGCTTGATCCATCATATTCCATAGTTTTTCTACTTTGTATTTTGAATTGATTCTTTGTTGAGACGAATCCTTTATATTCCTTGGATAGTATAGATCACATGATTGTGAAATCCAGGAGCAATGATTGTGAAATTCAAGAGCAATGATTGTGAAATTCAAGAGCAATTTCTTCTTCAACAGAGGAGATCATTTGTTCTTGAAATTTTAGAACTGTGGAGAACGTTATCAGTTTTCCAGACTTCTGTCAAGAACGTTCTTCGTTCTGTTTTTGTAATTTTGCTTCTTTCAAATGATCTTTCTTTTGATTTATAGCATAGTTTGATCATTGATTTGTTGTATGAATGTATTTGAACATCTTTCTTCATGAAGATGTTATCTTGAAGATGTAATAATCATTCTATTGAATGATTGATATATGATACATTCCTTTTGAGATTATTTCATTATTGAGTGGATACTTGTGCACTTTGATGAAGTGAATTGATTCTTGCTTGTTCACTTATGCATTCATGTTCCTTAAACAAAACTTAAGTGAAATAATTAGTATACCACCATTCATAAAACTTAATCATTTATTTCATAAGGTTTGTTGTCATTAAAACATATATCAAAAAGATTTTTTCTTCAGCAATCTTTTGTTATTTGATCGAAGTGAATATTATTTAAATTAAAATATAAAAAAAGAAGTAAAAAAAATTCATAAGGAGAAATGATTTTTTAAATATTTTTATTATTTTTTATTTATTAAATTAATAATTATTTATTTGTTAAAATAAAAATTAAAAATATTAAAAGGTTATCTATGGTTGCATCTGCGAGGTGTGACCTTCTATTGCATACAAAAAAATCATCCTTCATGTGGTTGTAGGGCGAGAATGTGACCTCCTGAAGGTAAAAAAAGTAGAATATTTTGTTATATAAATTTCAATGTAGAGTATAATAGAGAGTTTTCTCGATAAAGAGGATATAGATGCAAAAAGAAACCCGTGGAATAAGGTGAAATAGAATAGAGATATCATTTTAGGTTTAAATGCATTTTTATTTTTGATATTTTATAGCCCTCGCTCATTTTCATAAATTTTTTGTTGAATTGATGTTCGTTAATGAGATGACATCTTTGTTATTTGATCAGAGTGAATATTATTTAAATTAAAATATAAAAAAAGTATAAAAAAATTCATAAGGAGAGAGTTAGAGACTAATAAATCTTCCACCACCATGTCTACATTCTAATATGATATGCAACTCTCTCTTTTCCATTCTCTTCGTGATTGTCTCTTTCAATTTTCAATTTCAATATCTCAAATTTTCCAATTCAATGTTTTAAAGGTATAAGATAAGAAAATATGAAACAAAACAATCTTTCTTCACAAACTAGATGCGCAAATAACAACAAATAATAAAAACAAATCCATTTGTGATGATCCTCTTGCAGCTTCCGCAGCCAAGTCACCGTTGGTGTTGAAAGTCGTTGCTGCATCATTTACCATTTAGTCAACATAATCTATGTCATTGGAATAACCATAGCCGATTACAACTACTATATCAATGTATTTGAATGCATCCACATCGTCAACCAAATTGTTC
This sequence comes from Cicer cuneatum, assembly GCA_037974295.1. Classification (NCBI taxonomy): domain Eukaryota; kingdom Viridiplantae; phylum Streptophyta; class Magnoliopsida; order Fabales; family Fabaceae; genus Cicer; species Cicer cuneatum. The sequence continues at coordinate 64,475,018 of JBBPBO010001985.1, read as the reverse complement.
GTGTCGTTGTCAACGCTTGTAGCGGCATCGACTTCACGCTGAAGAAGATGTTAATTTGGCCATGGTCTTAAATTTTTGTAGGTGTGGAGTTCTCCATGATATACATGGATGATTGAACTAAGAGGTTAATCTAGCCAAATAAAAGAGTTTAATTTTGTTTGATTTTGTCATGTGGTGGAAGGCCGATTAGAGTTGCAGCATAATTCTGACAGGCACTCTCAAGGGTTGATTGACTATTTTTCTGGGTTTAGATAGGGAAATGAAGAAGAAAAGAAAAAGAAAATAAACAGTTTGTTTATTCTTCATCCAAAAACTCTATTTTAGTTTTTAAAAATTTAAAAATTAAAAAATTTGTTTGGATTCTTTGTTTTTAAAAACCGTTTTATAAAACTATTTTTAATATTATACTTTTTAAAATTAAAAAAGTAAAACAGTTAAATGATGTTTTATTTATCAATTTTCTGTTTTTTTAATTCTCTTGTCAAAAACTGTTTTAAAAATTTAGATTACAAATAAGTTTTATCTTTTTCTCATCTCTAAAACTGTTTTAAAAACAAGAATGTCAAACAAGTTTTTTCTTTGATTCTATTCTTTAAAGTAATTTTTAAAATAAAATTTATAAAATATTTTTTAAAAATTAAAATGCAAAAGTGTTTCAAACACACGGGCTCTCTATTGAATTTTTTTTTTAATATATTTTAATTTAAATAATATTTACTATGCCAGACGGACAAACATGCCGCATCGTTAGAAAGTACCAAACAAAAATTTGAGGAAAAATGAGTGAGGGCTGCAAAATCAGAAAATATGGTAAATGTGATGGGTAAAAAATTGTTCATTTTAAATTAAGGGAATTTAAATCGCATAATTAACAAGCTATCATTTAAGCTATCTTTCTATTTGTTTAGGTACTTTATAATTTAATGGAACAAAATTCTCATTTCATTTTTTGGAACAATGTTTTAAAATCTAAAAAGTTGATCAACTTGGTCAATACACTAGTTAACCGAGTTTTAAAAGACTACTAATAATATATGCTTATTTTGTTGATGTAATAAAGGACCAACTAAGTTAATATGTATGTCTTTTATTAATTTTGATAAATATTTACTAAAACAAATATGTTTATAGAGTGACTAAATTAATTGATTTTTTATTTTTAAATTTAAAAGACTAAATTAATAAAAAATTCACACTTTCAAATTAGAAATGTTTATTTATTATTTGTCTTAAATAATTAATGAATTCAGAATTATTCAGAGTATCCGAGTTTGAATTTTGATTAAAATAATTTTTTTATTAAATTTTATTTAATTCTCAATCAAATTTTAAATTATTAAAAGTCATTCTTCTAAAAATAGAAAGGTCAAAACAAATAGTCTAGTATTACTAGTAAGATTATTCTCTCATCAAAAGTTACATTTTTGTTAGAGGGAAGAGAGCTTTTATTAAGCTAAGAATAATGTTAAGAATAGACTCTTTAATAAATATCTTTTACTATGTTTTCTTTGATTGCTTAAAATATACATAGATTTCACTAAATTTATATGGAACTACATGTTTTGGTAGGATTTGTGTAAATTTTAATTAATCAAATAAAGTGTGTTAAAGGGTGTTGTTTTCATATCAAAAATAATTTTTAAAATAAGTTTCAACCACTGAAGATATTACTGAATTGAGTCGCATATCAAATCATTTCCTTTAAGACGTTTCGCAACACTATATAAAATTGTACAAACAAACTATCAATTATGACGTCCCCATAATAAAACAGATTTACAAACTGTATCAACATTCTACTACTAGAAAAACGTTATAGAATTATACCTTCAATATAACTATTATGGCTCAGAAGTAGAGTACTACAATCACTCTAAATTGAACATGACAAATTTATCGAAAAAAAAACACTTTATAAATGTGGAGAGAGAAAAAAAATACATTAATATACAACAAGTGCGCGTGTGACGGTTGATTTGAGTGTATATGTTTCAAACATTAAAAGAAAAACTCTCCTACACGAGACTTCTACAATTTTTACAATTCACTCGACTCTAAATTTAAAGTCCAATTATGTCAAGTTTCAATTAAGAGTGTTTTACAATTAGTAGCTAAAGTATTGGAGTTGACCTTTTAGCATTGTAGTAGTTGTTGTACACTCTCAAAAGCCAACAAAACGACAAAAAAAACCTCCTCATTACACACAACAAACGAGTGGAGCGCGTAATAATAATCAAACGTTTCATTCATTCTTTACATATTCATTCACAATCACAACCCTTTTCGTAAAACCTAATTCCCACTTTCTCCTTCACTAATCAACTGTAACACTTTTTCACTGCAAAGGTTAGGGTTTATGCTGTCAATATTGATTTTTCAATTTTTAAATTTTTTTTTTTGCGTTTGATCCTTTCTTGTATTGTTTAACGGTTCTTGCTATTGATCATTTGAGTATTCCTGGTTAAGGTGATTTCACTGGTTTGTTGTGTCTGACCTTGTTTGATAGATATGATCATGCCCTGTTGTTAATGATTATGTGGATTGATTGGTGTATGAATATATTTGTTTTCTTTTGTTGAAATTTGCATGGTAATTGTGATAGTACTATGTAATTGTGATGACATGAATTTGGATTAAATATTAACTTAGGGCTGATTTAAGAAAATAAGGCTTTTATATTTTTCTGCAACTACTACTATATAAGTATATAGTCTTATATAAGACTATATGCAATTTATGAAGCACATACACGGGCACTGGACCAGTGGGTACTGGTGATAATTTAAGAAAATATAAGCAATTAAATGTAATCATATATGTCGATGCTGTGACCTAGTCATGTCAGACATCAGACACATCTTCGGTTTGAAGGGTCAGTGCTACATAGCAATGCAAATTGTTATTTTATTTATCAAAATGAAAGGTTTGCTTTCCTAATTGTGTGATTAATATGTTACTTTGTGTTTGTTTGCATGATTTCAACTTTTCTTTGATGCCGTAGCTTTATGCGATACATAGTTTGGTGGCTTCTGATCCTCTTTTGATCCTAAACTACAGAAGAGTGTGAAAATGTTGCTGGTAGGTTTGATCAAATAACTGAAAAGAACTGCTTCTAAAATGGGAGGTTGCTGTTGCTCTGCCAGAAAACCTCATCTGCATGGAACTCCAGTGTATTACTATGTTAGTAATTTCATATCCTCTATTATCTTGTTTATAGCTATGTATAGTAGCTAAGAAGCATCTGTCAAATAATTTCACTATTTGTTTATGTCATGAACCCTTTTACCATGTTGAGTGACGAGATTTACGATAGAAGATAGTGCACAAATTGTTTTGTAATTGAATATCATTGTCATCTAAACTGTATTCTCCTTAAGTTCTCTTATATTATATCTGTTAATTCATGAGACTGTTTATGACCCCAAAAAATAGAAAATAAAAATAACTTTTCCTACTTTTATTAGAGTTGTATGAGTTTATGACTCTAGGTATCAAAATTGAGTCAACTTGCTTATCAATTGTGTAAACATGGGTAGACTCGCATAGAATTGTGAGTTTGAGGATGATTGGGCCAGTCAAAACATAATGCTTATATTTACCTAGGCATTCCTAAAATGACAGCGGTTCATTTTTTTTATTTAAAAAAACCCAAAATTCAATTGCCTGAATGATATGGATACGTAATGTACCAAATACTGACCTCATAGTTATAGGCTGATATAGAGCTCAGCCGCCCAACTTGAACTTGATGGATGTATGTAATATCTAATTGTGAATCCATCTACGAAGGATGTGAAAAATGCTTGAGTTTCAACACCACTTCTCCCAGCATAAATGTCATGAACTAGAAAACGTGAAAAAACCCACTGTTGCCAGTTTGCAAATAACCCAACAGGCCAAAAAGGGGAAGCCGGCCTCACTATCCTCTACTCCTTTAAACTTGTTATGCTCTTTTTGTGTGCAAGAGTTGTGAACCTATCTCGTGATTTGTTCATTTGTAGCATCAATTTTGAATTGTGATGCTTGTTTGTGTATTCTTGTTTAGTCTGGTTTGTGGTCTGGTCTGGTAATAAGTTTCATCCATGAAACATATAGTCTGAAACTATACCAAATTGCAAAAAACTTTTAGCTTTCCTGCATCAAATAATAGCAAACAGATCAGCCTAGAATACTCTCACCTAATTGTCATGTTTTTTTGTCTACAGAGATTCCATGAGTTTATGTAGACTCTTGAAAATAAGTTTAATTTATTTTCAATAGAAATGCTCCAAACTGTGTTTGTCAATAAGTTTCATCTGTTAACATATATTCTGAAACCATAACAAACAAATTGCAAAAATTTTCTACGATCCTGACGTCCTGTCATCAAATAATAGAGGTCATTCAGGGATGCTCTTACTCAATCCCCATGTTTTATGCAAATCTCTATTTCCAAGGTACTAAAAAAACACAAAAAAAATAGCTATTCATTACTCCATAAAACATGCTCATAAACTCCCAAGAAAAAATTGGTCCAAAGAAACATGATTTAAATTAAATTATGAAAAAATTGATGAATGTTGAAGATTAATTCAGTTTGGGGTTTTATCTTGTAAGTTTTCCCTCTTCAGCAAAAGCAAGTAGGAATCAGTTTACATAAAAATGAGCTCAAGGTGAAACAAAGTCACAATAATAACTCATGTTTAATTTCAATCAAGTGAATCTGTTACTCCTGCAATCGTAGTTTTTTACTTTCTTACAGTCTCACTCATCTATACTTGACTACTTGTATACTTGTCATTAGTTATTTTTACTTGTCAAATGAAAATTCAAACTATTTAAGAGTCAACTTGCTGATAGAAGCTGTCGAAATTAGGGGTGTACGTGGGTTGGGTTGGACGGGTTTTGACAAAATCCGATACCCAACCGATTTATCTTTGGGTTGGGTTAAGTTTTAAACCCGTATTTTTTTCATTTAACCCGAACCGACCCGATCAAGAATGGGTTGGGTTGGCAGGTTATACATAAATAATAACCTGTTTTTTATTTTATAGAAAAATATATTGAATGAAAATATATTTAATACTCGAATGTCTCAAACACTATAAAATTTCAATTACATTATTCAATTATTTAAAAAAGCCAACAACCTCTCACATAAAAAAATAAATCCAACAATCTTCAAATACATAAATAAATTCAACAACAGTAAATCAATAAAATATGAAAATTCATCAATTCTAAGCAATGTCAATTTCAAGTCCAAACACTTAACAGTTAAGTGCTTGGACTTGAAGTTGTTAAGTGTTTGGACTTGAAGTTGACATTGCTTAGAATTGATGAATTTTCATATTTTTAGGGGTGTACGCGGGTTGGGTGGGTTTTGACAAAATCCAATATCCGACCTGATCGATTATCTTTGGGTTGGGTTAAGTTCTAAACCCGTTTTTTTTCTTTTTAACTCGACCCGACCCGATCAAGAACGGGTTGGGTTGGGTGAGCGGGTTGATGGCTTGACCCGCGCCCATGTACACCCCTAGTCGAAATAGTTGCTATTGGGAACAAATCATGTTAACCCGATCTGACCTTACAAATATATCATTTATGGAAGTCACTACTTCATGTTATAGATGAAATGGTCGAGATTTTAATATGAACATCATGGTTATTCCATTCCAACTTAAAATTCTAATGCCATGAAGTGCTTGTTGAGTTTCGTTGTAGTAAATAAAGAGATTTAAAAAAATATTGGATGTAATTTATTTTTCAAAGCTTTTTCCCTCTAATGCCAAGGAACTGTTAGCACTGTTGCATTAATGTGTAAGGGTTGTGATTATGAACTTTAAATGCAGGTTTGCAAAAAAGTTGCTTCAATGGACTTCTTACACCACTTCTATTTTCATATGCCCCCCCGTTTTTTTCTTCTCATTTTCTCATGAACAGCTGAAATGAAAATCAATAGTTAAATTTGTCAAATTAGATGCTTGCTCCAAAACAAATGCTTCTTGAAAAATAATTTGTCTGCAAGTTTGTTATATTAGATGGCAGTTTATTTATTATGAACATAAAATATGAAGTATGAAAAACTCCTTTTTTCAGTGCCCACCAATTTTAGAAGAGCGCCAGTCTTTAACCTCTAATGATGGTACAACCGATTCACTCACTGCTGGATTGCTGGTAGGCTTGACTGTGGAAGAATCAACACCTGATACTTTCCAGCCTCCTCCTGCACCTCTGCCTTATGACGTGGTCTTGGGAGTTCCAGTCTCAACAGAATCCGAGTCAGGCAGAGACATTGTTAATGGTAATAGTTTTGAAACTTTAATTACATGTGAAGATATTGAAGAGTCTGACCCTAAAGCTCAAGCTAAATCTGCACCAATATCTACAAGCAAGGCGGAACTGTGGAAATCAAATGAATCTCTTGCATTAGTGACAGAAGAAGAGGATGTTTGTCCAATTTGCCTTGAAGGTGAGTCGTAGTTATTTTTTACATGTAGATTTTTCATGTTTCATATCAATGTTGTCAAGTAGCAGTTATAGCAGCGTTATAGTGTATCGAAAATGAATAAATTGCTTTTTTCCTATGATACGCTATTTAGTACAAAGTGTTGTCAAATAGTAGCGCTATAACGACACTATAGCACTGTAGCATAGCAGAATTTGAACAATCTGCTATTTTCTGCGATCCGTTCATTGATTACACAACTTCATAAGAGGATAAGAACCAATAAGTTCTGACTCTCGGTGGAAACTATAATTTGAATTTGTTTTTAATGCAGAATATGATGTTGAGAATCCTAAAACTCTTACAAAGTGTGAACACCACTTTCACCTTGCTTGCATTCTTGAGTGGATGGAAAGAAGTGACTCTTGTCCTATATGTGATCAGGTTTGTCAGTTTACATCAATTTTTCTTGTTAACATTACCATGAAAACTGAAAAGAGGGTTATTTTTGGCTTTTTTTGTTGGCAAATGAACACTGTGAATACTCTTTTTCCTCATATGTTACAGGAAATGATATTTGATGAGGCACTGGACTAGTTTGGTTATATCAAAAGAAAAGCTAGCGAAATTCGCGAATGATAATTAGTTTGATGTTGGTATTGTGATTCACTTTCAAATATACAGATATTTTAAAAAAGGTCTCTTTTAGTGGACCAAATTCATTATGTATACAATCTGTGAGACAGATGCGGAGGTTTTTGATAAAATGCTACACCACATTGCATGTCTAATTGACTGCAATCATGCATGTTGGAATTTTCCTTTCATTAGTGAAAACGAGTGTAGCATTTCTCAAGACAAAGAAATTCATGTTCACAGAATGGCTTTTTCTCCCCTTGTGTTGCTTTTCTGCTCTCTCCATTTTCTTGTACAAATTGCTCATATTTATTTGTTTTTCTATGTTCGTTATTTTCTTTGTAGAAAAAAAAATGTTTACTGGTCTTGTAAATAATGTCTGTTTTACATTTTGTTACATTTTCAATGTATATATTCTGTTGGAAGCTGGGATCCCCTATCTTTGATTTTATGTGCAATGAGTAATGACCAGTATCCATTTAACCTCTCACTTTTCCAGTAAGTTTTCTTTGGCTCCTCAATAGTGAACAATATACTTGCACATTAAATTAGTAATATCTACCATTCACGAATAAATTAATTGTTATGTTATATGCACGTCTGTAACAAACCATGAAAATGTTGGAATATCGATAGTTGATTTTCTCTTTTAACAGTTGGTAAGAGTCACATATAGGATGAAATAAGGTCTGAAAATGAGTTTATACTTTATAAGTAGAAGGTATCCCACACTCTACAATTGATTTTGTAAGGGTAGATTTAGACCCGACACAAATTTTAAGGTAGGGTCAGAACATATATCTAAGATTCATCTGTCATTTGTTTCGGGCCACTTATGTTATGTTCTATATGTTCAATTATGAGTTCGAAGGAAGTGCGATAAGAGTCTCACATTGATGAGATAAGACCTAAAAATGAATTTATAAGTGAAAAGTTTCATTCACTCTACAAGTTGGTTTTGTAAAAAATGAAAAAGACATAACAAATTTTTAAAATGGTTGAGATTATGTACCTTACCTTTAAAGTGAACTGTTGAAAAGCTAAATCCTGAGATTAAAGGGTAACTATGAACATTGATAATGAATGTTAACTCTGATGGTTTGCTGTTTGACATTGATCTTAATTTGTATTTTATCAAGTGGTGGGAGTGGATGCTGTAAAGAGGAAGCAAGATCTAAACATTCTAATTGTTCCTGTTGTTTTTCTGTGTGCATGTGTGTACACAGTTTGGCTTAGTATAAACTTCAAATTGCATGAGTCAGTGAATTAAACCAAAAACACAATCTGTTCAACAGTTACTATAGCTCCATTAATATCTTCCTACCCTACTTTCCCTATGCAAACAGTGAATGTATCTAATCGAAGTCATTCAATGTAATGATGTATGCTTTTAGCCAAGGAATCATAGAAACGTTTTATTTACGTTTCTTTTTTCAACTAGGGACTTCCCTACTCTGCATATTATACCTTGGTTGACTATATAGCATATAAGTAAAATAATAAATTTTGCTATGCTCCAGCATTGGAGTAATAAATGAGGTGTGGTCACAATCACAAATCTTAATTATTTAGACATGCAAGTAGAAAAATTGAGAGAAAAAAATAATTCATTATTATTAGATTTAGGTTTGTGGTTGTGGCAGCACAAGAAAAATAATTTAGATTTGTGCCACACAAGAATTACTCTTAATAAATACTAGGTTTCAATGATATTAAGCATATTTGGTTATTTAAGAATAATATATTAATAGTGGTATTAAAAGAATTGAGTTGTCTATTGTTCAATTGACAAATGTCAATATTGTTAAGTTAAATATTTTTATTTGAGTTTGAACTCAAGACTCATATATGTGTGTGAGTTACATGTGGTGTTTGCCACTCTATCTATAAACTAAAAGAAAATTGAGTTTAAGTCAATTTGATTCATGTTATTTTATGAAAAATAACTTAGTTTTTAAATAAATAACCACTTTTTATATATTTTCTATTTGTTTTAGTTTTTGAAAATTATGAGAATATAAAAACAAATCTCATTATTGTGAAACTATTTCTAGTAGTTGCAAAGAAATAATCTAATTTTATTGAGGTTAGTAAATGAGAGTATTAGGTAGCATGCACGAGGTCCTATGCTCAAATCTAATTGTCTCAACTGTACAACAAAAAATAAGAGAAATGTTAAAAAAAAACTGATTTTATAATTGTAAACGAATTAATTAATTTTTTGTTTACATAAAAATGGAATTTTTATCAAAAATACTATTTTTTTTACAGAATACTATTCCTTAAAGATTACTATTTAGATAAGAGTCAATTTTAAATATTGACATAGCTGGAATGAGTATACACAACTTTTACTTTGTTCTATCTTAAAGGCTAAACATCAACTATGACAAAACCAAACTCATAACCTGAATTAGTTTACTTCTTTATAAAAATGATTACAAGAGATGGGCCTCAATTAGTGGTTGCTTGAGCTGGACTTTGGACTTAAGAACTTAAATGCACCCAACATCACAAGTGGAAATTGCATATGAAAAATGAAGAGTTTTTTTTTTTTTAAAAAAATAACTTTGAATACATTTAAATAAAAATAAGATGACTATATATATATATATATATTAAAATTAAAATATGATTTAAAATAATGTTCAAAACTTAATGTATATAATGTAAGACATCGAAATGTCAACATAGGTGAAATGCCTTATCTTTTTGTGATGCTTCTACATCTCATAAGTCTTTTAAAAAAATTCATTTACACCGTCAATGTTGAAATTATTATAATGTCAATTAATTATAATTATTATTTATACTTGGTGCTAAAAAGCTTAGCTTTCACTACGCCAGAAAAATCATTTTAAAGTGCTTTTTTTAAGCTCTTTTAAGCGTTCTAGTATCTAGTGTTGTAAAAATCGCTATTGAAAATTCAAAAAAGCGTTGTAATAGGTCCCATATATAGCGCGCTTCTTATATTAGATTTACAGCGTTTTTTCAAAAAAACGTTGTAATAGGTCCTATATATAGCGCGCTTCTAATATTAAATTTACAGTACTTTTTCAAAAAAGCGCTGTAATAGGTCCCATATATAGCGCACTCCTTATATTAACTTTACAGCGCTTTTTCAAAAAAGCGTTGTAATAGGTCCCATTTATAGCGCGCTCCTTATATTAGATTTACGTCGCTTTTTCAAAAAAACGTTGTAATAGGTCTCATATATAGCACGCTTCTTATATTATATTTACAGCGCTTTTTCAAAAAAACGTTGTAATAGGTCCCATATATAGCGCACTCCTTATATTAGATTTACAGCGATTTTTCAAAAAAGCGCTGTAATTGGTCCCATATATAGTTATTTAACTTAGATTTACAGCGCTTGTTAAAAAAAAACACTGTAAAAGGACTTAAACAAAACCCTGTAAAACGTTTAAAAAAGCTTTGAAAAAGAATTTTTTATGACATTTTTTAAAGAAGTGCTGTCTTTTTTATTACATATTATGAACATCAAATATCACATTCAGATTCTTCTTTTCAACATTAAAATTCACATCACATCAACAAATTCATATTCACATTCAACAATATCAATTACAAGTGTTTCATAGTAATAAATCACAGCAATAAATTCATATCCGAACAAATTACATTCAATATATTCACAGTATGAATTACATATTCACAGAACAAATTACATCATGACAGTATATCAACAAATTAATTACAAATTATATAACTTTCATTTCGAGGACAAACTGACACCATTCTTCTTTCATTTTTTTGAGATCATTTTCAGAGTATGTTGGGTTGAAGTTGTCAAAATACTGAAGCAAAATAAGTTAGAATCAAATATATATATATATATATAGTTTATATATGAAAATCAAAATATAATGAAAATAACGTAGTGTTTTTGGAATTATATGTTGATTCAGATCAACAATCTCCTTCATGAACCTTATTATAAAATAAAACATGTACGCCAATAAATATTTATGCATTGATTGTAGATGAAAATTTAAAGGCATATAATTAAGTTCTATAAAAATAATTTCAAACCTTTACTGGAAACCATGTGATGTTTTTTGACTTATTTTTCAACACTGAAGCACTCTTTGAGCGCGGAAAACTTGCAGAGCACTATTAAAAAAATGTGATTATTATTCAATGACCAAACACATTATTTACATATGTAAGAAATAAATGAATATTACTTACATGTCGAAGATGTTCTTTATATCAAGGTGGTTGTTGTAATGACCATACAATGGGTCTAAATAATATACAATTTCAGAAGTCGCATTTATGGCAAACAACACCCAATGTTGCCTACAACAACACAAATTTGGTTTGCAAATTTGTTTACATAACTCATAATATCATAAATTAAAAAAGATATAGATAAAGTATCTAAATACATACCTTGAATTGTATGGTGTCAGAAACAACTTGTCCTTCTCTTTATTTTCTATAAGTCTATCAACTACATATTTTTTTACATTATCTAGATCGAGTTTAAACATGGATAGTTTATGCGGAGATAAGAATGAAAATCTACTTGACAATTTCCGCGTGCACACCAACTTCTCATACAAAAACCTTCAAATATAAAATTAGATTATAATATCAATAAATTAATGTGGCAGTGATGCAATTACCTATGCAATTAAAAGGTAATTTTTATCTTAAATAAAATATTTATATTACCTGATGTATATGCTGATTACAGTAGCACTCTACTCTTTATGATCGGGAAGTTCATATATTTGCTCTTTGTCAAGTATTTCTAAATACTCTTATCTGAATATACTTTTTTCCATGTTTATTTTATACGTGCATCATTGTTGCTCTTCATATTCATCATTGTTGCTCTCCCAAAAGTTTCATATTTTCGTCGTTGTCGGGGGTAGGCAACGGTGCAAGTGGTTCTAAAGCCACCACAGGTGACACTTTAACATGGCCGGTAGGGACATCTTGTTGTGCAGTATTCTCCCAAAGTATTGTACAATGTTCCTTTCCCAACCATGTGGGTAGGGGAAGACAAGTATAGGCAGCAACGTGAAATACCCTAAATTAAATCAACGGTTAATACATAAGTATGTGAAACAATTAGGTTGAATGAATTTCTTATTTTATGACCAATTAGGTTGTAGACTTTTATGACCAATGTTGCAACTTCCATCTTCATTTTCTATTTGCATTTCACGTTAAAGTTGTTTTTCCTTATCTTTTTTAACCAAGTATGCAACTTGCTCCGATAACGTTTTCAATGCTTCTAATACTTGATCGTTTGAGAGATTTGTGCGCTTCTCATGTGAAAAATAACTTTTGGGAGTCACGCAAAATCCCTTACCCCTCACACGGCCAGAATATTCAAGAACATTGAATACCTTGCTGAGAATGTCCCTGCAGTTAACTTCTTTATTTTCATCTTGCTTTTCAAGACATTGTTCCAAATTTTCCTAAAATACATGTAGTATTAAAAATATAAGTTCAATATCATTTTTAAAAGACAATATTAAAAAATATTAAAGTGATAGTAAACTTACACATTCTTGAACAACTTGTTGAACATTTTCGTTATCCACTATTTCATCTTTATTTACGCGAGCCTCCTTCCCCAATATATGACAACCCAATGGTTGATCGGATTTTGTCTCTTGCAGCTGTTTGTTAAGACATAAACAAAATATTAGTTAGAAACTATAGTTTATAATCTACCACAATGTATAAAAGTGATGTTTACTTACAATATTTTGCTCTAAACGCGCATACCCCAGGCGCGATCTTTTGTATGGATACACTAGGTCATGCTAATTTTAGATCAATTTCAGAATTGAACAAACTTAAGTTCGTAAGAGGTCTACCTAATCTTAGTTACAAAACTAAAATCTTTTGTGAAGGCTGTCAAAAGGGAAAACAAACCAAACGTTCCTTTACTCCTAAGAAATCAGTAACTACATCAAAGCCTCTTGAACTTCTGCATATGGATTTGTTTGGACCAGTGAAAGTAGCATCTCTAAATGGAAAGAAATATGGCTTTGTTATAGTAGACGATTACTCTAGGTGGACATGGGTAAAATTTCTAAGAAGTAAAGATGAATCCCATACTGTATTTATGACATTCTGTAAACAAGTCATGAATGAAAAAGGTTTTAAGATAGTGTCAATTAGAAGTGATCATATAGGAGAATTTGAAAACAAATTCTTTGAAAGTTTCTGTGATGATAATGGAATTTCTCACAACTTTTCTTCTCCTAGAACACCTCAACAGAATGGAGTTGTAGAAAGGAAGAATAGATCACTCCAAGACATGGCCAGAACTATGTTAAATGATTTAAATGTTGTAAAACATTTATGGGCTGAAGCAATCAACACTGCATGTTATATTCAGAATAGAGTCTTTATTAGGTCTATGTTGAATAAAACACCATATGAATTATGGAAAGGTAAAAAGCCTAACATTTCTTACTTTAAACAATTTGGTTGTATCTGTTATATGCTAAATACTAAAGATATTCTTGGTAAGTTTGATTCTTGATCTCAAAAGTGTATCTTCATTGGATACTCTGAAAGATCTAAAGCTTATAGGGTGTTTAATATTGAAACTCATATTGTAGAGGAATCTATACATGTTAAATTTAATGACAAACAGCTTGACACTGCAAAGTCAAAGCAAGATGTTGATATTACAGATTTAACAACACCAGAGGAAGCAGAAATAGACAAACTAGCAGAAGTAGATAAACCAGTAGAATTTGGATACGTGAAGGATACAAGTAAATCAGAAGCATGTGACACATCTTCAAAGGACGAATCCGATCAAATCAGAATCAGTTATGAGAAGTCAGAAGAGAAATCTGGATGGAAATATTAGTCATCTCATCCTGAAAATCTAATCATTGGAAGTGGAAGTGATTCTTTAAGAACCAGATCATCATTAAAAGATATAAGTCTGTTTGGTTTAATCTCATCGATTGAGCCTACATCTGTTAGTGAAGCATTAGCAGATGATGGATGGATTATTGCAATACAGGAAGAGTTAAATGAATTTAAGAGGAATGATGTTTGGGATCTAGTTCCAATACCAGATAAGAACATTGTGGGAACCAAGTGGGTCTTCAGAAATAAGCTAAATGAAAAGGGTGAAGTAGTCAGAAACAAGGCAAGGCTTGTGGCACAAGGTTACAATCAACAAGAGGGCATTGATACACTGAGACATTTGCTCCAGTGGCCAGGTTAGAAGCTATTCGTATCTTATTGTCTTTTGCTGCAAATAATAATATCAAACTATTTCAAATGGATGTTAAAAGTGCTTTTCTCAATGGTTATTTGAGTGAAGAAGTACATGTTAAACAACCTCCAGGTTTTGAAAATTCTGAATTTCCAAACCATGTCTTTAAACTTAGAAAATTCTTGTATGGGTTAAAACAAGCACCTAGAGCATGGTATGATAGACTCAGTAATTTCTTACTTAAAAATAACTTTGAAAGATGACAAATAGACAATACTTTGTTTAGCAGATCAATAGAAAATGATATTTTGATCATTCAAATTTATGTTGATGATATTATTTTTGGATCTACTAATGGCATTCTTTGTCAAGAATTTTCTGAATTAATGCAGCATGAATTTCAAATGAGTATGATGGGAGAACTTAAGTTCTTTCTAGGAATACAAATTCAGCAAAGTCCAGAAGGTATTTACATTCACCAAACTAAATATACAAAGGAACTTCTCAAGAAGTTTAAGATGAGTGATTGCAAACCTATGGCTACACCAATGCATCCTACTTGTTCACTTGATAAAGATGAATCAGGCAAAAAAGTTGACCAGAAAATTTACAGAGGAATGATCGGATCATTACTCTACCTTACTACTTCTAGACCTGATATCATATTTAGTGTGTGTGTATGTGCTAGATTTCAATATGATCCTAGAGAATCTCATCTAACTGTTGTTAAGAGAATTCTTAGATATCTGAAAAGCACTACCAACCTCACCTTGTTTTACAAGAAAACTCCTACATACAAACTGAGTGGATACTGTGATTCTGACTATGCTGGAGATAAACTTGAAAGGAAAAGCACCAGTGGCTATTGTACCTTTTTAGGAGACAACTTGATCTCTTGGTCCAGTAAGAGACAACACACCATTGCCATGTTAACAGCAGAGGCTGAATACATTTCAGCAGCTGGCTGTAGTTCTCAACTACTCTGGATGAAACATCAGCTGGAAGACTACAAAATCATGGAAACAAACATCCCTTTATACTGTGACAACACTTCAGCCATCAACCTAACCAAAAACCCGATCCTACACTCAAGAGCTAAACACATAAAGATCAAACATTATTTTATCAGAGATTATGTTCAGAAAGGAGTACTCAACATTCAGTTTGTAGACACTGAACATCAATGGGCTGACATATTCACTAAACCACTACCTGAAGATAGGTTTGAATTCATCAAGAAAAACCTTAATCTTATATTCATCCCTAACCTAATAGCTTAGTTTAATTTTTTGTATGTTATTTTATTTTTCGTGTACTTTTATAATTATAAAAAAAAAAGAAAAAAAAGTAAAAAAAAACATAGGATCTCTTTTCTTCATTCAATCCTTTTTGTCTGATGACAAAGGGGGAGAAGATGTAATATTTGATAAAATATCCGAGGGAAAAGATGATGTATTTGAAAGGAGGAGAAGATGATGTATGATGTATTTGGTATGATATCTGAGCATTAGACTTAGGGGGAGAAAATATAAAATGAAGCATTAGACTTAGATGGAGAAAATATAAAATGAAGCTTAAAATAAAGCTTAGTCTTAGGGGGACTCAAAGTCAAAAGAAAGAAAAAGTATTATAAAAAATACATTGTTTGTCATCATCAAAAAGGGGGAGATTGTTGGAACCAAGTTGGTTCTTGCAATTAAAGTTTTGATGTTAACAAATATATTTTATGAAAATAACATATTTCACTTAGAAGAAGTATGAAAAATGTCACCAGAAGAATAGATCAGAGGATAACGTTACCAGAAGCAGAAATCAGAGGATGACGTCACCAGAAGCAGAAATCAGAGGATGATGTCACCAGAAGCAGAAATCATAGGATGACGTCACCAAAGGATGATCATCAGAGGAATGTGTTAGAGAAAAATGCTCAAAACAGAATTGGAGCAAAAGACTCGAGAAACAGAATCTAGCTAAAAAATATGCTCAAAACAGAATTGGAGCAAAAGACTCGAGAAACAGAATCTAGCTAAAAATATGCTCAAAAAAGAATCTGAGAAAAATGCTCAAAACAGAATTGGAGCAAAACACTCGAGAAACATAATCTAGCTAAAAGCATGCTCAAAATAGAAGTGGAGCAAAATGCTCAAAATAGATTAACTGAAATACACTCCAGAAGTAAAGCATCAGTGAGCAAAAGACTCAAAATAGAATCTGAGCAAACTACTCCAGAATATTCTCAAAAATAGATTAATCGAAATACACTCCAGAAGTAAAGCATCAGTGAAGTCCTAATTTCAACTATAAATAGAGACTTAATGCTGAAGATTAGTGCATTGAAAACCACAAGAACTCAAGCTTAAATTCAACATTATCTGAGAGTTCAAAATAGAGAAACACAAATGTGCAAGAGCAATATTTTCTAAGTGTTTTCGAGAGAGAAATTCATTGCAATAATCAGCTTTCCAGAAGCAACAAAAGAGTGCAAGAATAAGTGCAGCAATCAACTTTCCAGAAGCAACAAAAGAGTGCAAGAATCAGTGCAGCAAACTGCTTTCTAGAAGCAACGTTGCAAAGTTCCAAACCTTTATTATATAACCCGATAGTGGTGTAGATTCCTTCTTCAATCTGGGGTTGTCAGATTGGTAGGAGAAGACTTGACTTGTAGAGTCAAGGTGTTGTTATCATTCCTCAAAAGTATGGGGTTGTCAGGCTGTTTGAGAAGACTTGGCTGGTTTAGTCAAGGTGTTGTTGTTCCTCAAAAGTCTGGGGTTGTCAGCCTGTTTGAGAAGACCTGGCTGGTATAGTCAAGGGGTTGTTGTTCCTCAAAAGTCTGGGATTGCCAGCCTGTTTGGGAAGACTGGCTTGTAGGGTCAGTGGTGTTGTAATTCAAAGGAGTTTGAATTAGTGAAAAGGCCTTCTGGAGGAAGGGACTGGACGTAGCCTAGTTAACGGTGAACTAGTATAAATTGTTGTGTTATTATGTTATTATTATCCGCTGCTGAATCTGATTAATTATCTATCGAATAATTCACATCAACATTTAACAAAACAGCAAAAGTATTCAAGTTTAACAAATACAATTCAACCCCCCTTCTCGTGTTTGCACCTTCAATTTTCAGTGCTTCTAATACTTGATCATTTGAGGGATTTGTGCGCATCTCATGTGAAAAATAACTTTTGGGAGTCACGCAAAATCCCTTACCCCTCACACGGCCAGAATATTCAGGAACATTGAATACCTTGTTGAGAATGTCCCTACAATTAACTTCTTTATTTTCATCTTGATTTTCAAGACATTGTTCCAAATTTTCCTAAAATACATGTAATATTAAAAAGATAAGTTCAATATCATTTTTAAAAGACAATATTAAAAAATATTAAAGTGATAGTATAATTACACATTCTTGAACAACTTGTTGAACATTTTCGTTATCCACTATTCCATCTTTATTTACGCGAGTCTCCTTCCCCAAGATATGACAACCTAATGGTTGATCGGATTTCGTCTCTTGCAGTTGTTCGTTAAGACATAAACAAAATATTAGTTAGAAACTATAGTTTATAATCTACCACAATGTATAAAAGTGATGTTTACTTACAATATTTTGCTCTAAACGTGCATACCCATACGCGATCTTTTGTACGGATGCATTGAGTTCTTTGTTCGCTCCTGATTTTCTATACATATATTCTATATATAAATAAAAAAAATAATGATCATGTAAAAAATATAAGATATGAATATGAATAAAACACACATACTAATAAAATAAATATTACCACAAATGCGGGGTCTGAATGTTTAGCAACAAAAGAGGTCCACTCTTCAGGTGTTATGTAGTGTTTGTAAATGTTTGAAGCTTCAACATTCACATTTCCACACTTGTCTCTTAGGTAACAATTCGACAGATGAGATCTAAATCCTCTGTGAATTTTACCAGCAACTCTAAGTACATAATTTTTCCGAATATCTTCAATGTTAAAAGCGCTCTGCAAACCAAATAAATAAAGAGTTTGAATAAAAGTATTTCAATGGAAAAAATTATAATTAAGTAACAAAGAAGTGGAGTAAAAAAGTTAATTACTTGTACATCACTCTACAGTATGTCTTTAGCATCTTTCAATGTTTTGTCTCTCCGGTCATCGATTGTTATTGGAATATTTTGGCAGACAACAGCACTGATGTAGCTTACCATCATTGAACTGTTGGGCTCAATTGGCTGACCACTTTCATTCCATCCCACCTAATAAACTCATAGCTAGAGTGTAAGTGCTTGCTTTCAAAAAAGAAAATCTAAACAAAAGTATAGTATATATACCTCAAATTTTATTCCAGTACTTCTTGCTATACTGACTTTTTGCATTATAGTTACCCTACGCTTCACTTCGCCTTCATAGCCTTTTAGCGTTGACAACTTCATTGTTTACAACTTCATCGTTTTGACGACCTAAATCGTTGTTGGAATCCATTTATCTACATATTTCACACAATATAAGTTTAACATGCAATATAAGTTCAACATGCAGTTTAGTGACAACAACAGATTGAATAAATACAACATGCACTATAAGTTTAGTGACAACGAGATATTAATAACAATACATGTAGTTTAGGGTTACGACGTCGTAGAAATACAAATAGAAATGTCTTGTGCAACGAGAAGATAACACTAAGGTTTCACATAGGGCTTTAAAAAACTGAACAAAAAGCGCCTTAAAAACTTTTATGGTCGTAAGGATAGAACTTAGTGAAAATGGAGAATAATGAAAACAAAGAGTACGTAATGAATATGGACAGAGAGAAGGGTTTGCACTAGGGAGAAAGGTTCGTATATGGAGAAGGGTTTGTATAGAGAGTACGTAATGAATAAAGGTTTCACACTACCAAGTTCGTAGGGATGAGAATATACATAACGAAGAAGAAAATGAAGAGGTGGTTTCTTATATTATCAGTTTACATAATATTATAAAAAACCCTTTTACAACGCTTTTCCGAAGAGCGCTTTAAAAGACTATATAAAAAGCGTCTTAAATAGTATTTTATAGCGCTTATATACACACTATTTAAAAAACGCTATATGAGCATTTTACAACGCTTTTTACCATAAGCGCTGTAAATGTTCTATACTTGTAATTTATTTTACAGCGCTTTTCCAAAGGGCACTTTAAAAGATTATATAAATAGCATCTTAAATAGTATTTTAGAGTGCTTTTTACCATAAGCGTTGTAAATGTTCTGTACTTGTAATTTATTTTGTATTTTACAACGCTTTTTCACATAACTGATGTAAATGTTTTGTATTTGTAATTTATTTTTTAAATCCTTTTACAGCGCTTATGGGAAAAAGCGCTATAAATGTTTTGTCTCTTGTAATTTATTTTTTAAAATCCTTTTACAATGCTTATGGGCAAAAGCGCTGTAAATGTTTTCCTCTTGTAATTTAAATTGAATTTTTAAAAGCCTTAGAATAATATGTACATCATTTTATAATGTGATATAATATCCATACTCATGGATATCAAATTGTTCATATCAACTTATATGATGAGTTTAAATTATAATTAAAAATTTATCAAATTGTCATGTATAAAATAATTAATGCATGTATATGATGAGTTCAAGTTCTAGCAGAAAATCAGTATATCAATGTCTGTATATATATCAATGCTAAATTACATGATCAGTTCAAGTTCTGGCAGAAAATCAGTATATAAGCATAAAATCAAATACTCAATTATGGCAGGTCAAGTTACATGAAATTTTACACAATGAGTACAGATCATTACATAACTTATATAAAACACATAAACACACTTAAGCTTCCATTCTTCTTTTCTTGGTGGGATTCACATTTGTTTGTCCATTAACGATACGAAACGATGGATTAATCCAAATCCCCTCATCATGATCATCTCAAACATATAAACCATCATCAGTTGAATCAATTTCACATGGTTGTGATGTCGCAAAGAAAATATCATTACCAACATCTTCAACGTTGTTGTTATCATCACTTATTTTAGTGGTCGATAGGCCACAAACCATTTATCATCAGCAGGATCAGTGACATAAAACACTTGTTGAGCTTGCGACGCTAAAATAAAAGGCTCATCTTTGTATCCCACCCTACTAAAATCGACAAGCAAGAACTCTGACTCATCAATCTGAACGCCATTATTATTATCGACCCACTTGCAACCAAAGATGGAAACACGAAACATTGTGTAATCCAACTACTAGATTGACTCCGCTATTTTGAATAGTGGTTTGCTCATCTTGTTTTGTGGTATAAAACGTATAGCCATTAATTACATAAAATGTAAACTCGAGCCATTTGCTAGCCACCTCAATCTCTCTGAAATTGGAGAAAGGTCTATATCAAACTTTGAGCTAATGTGATTTTTTAGTCAAAGGATAAAACTTCTATTGTGCTCTCGTGTTATCCAATTTTTATTCTTGTTCATGTTCAAACTAGATAACTGATCCATGTGTATTGTAACATATGGTTGAACCTCATCATCATTGTGCAGAACATACAATTGTGCATACTCCCATTTTGTTCCTGATATAGTCATTACTCTTTTTCCAATGATCCCTTTTCCTGTTATTCTTCCCGAGTGACGAGACATAGGAAGTCATATGGATTCAACATTGGATAGATATTCAGTACAAAATTCAGCAGCTTCTTCGACAATGTACCGTTCAGCAATACAACATTTTGGTCGACTTCTACTTTTTACGTACCTTTTTAATATTTTCATATATCGTTCTATCAGATACATCCATCTCATGTAAGCTGATCCACAAAGTTGTGTCTCCTTAACAAGATGAAGAGTAAGGTGAACCATTATATCAAAAAACAAGGGTGGGAAATACATTTCAAGCTCACACAAAGTAACAACAATTTCCATCTACAATGTCGGTAATTTCTGAGAATCGATCACTTTACTACAAATTTCCCTGAAGAAGAAACATAATTTAGTTATGGCTTGTCGAACTTTTTCAGGTAAAATGGAACGTATACCTATTGGTAGCAAATGCTCCATTAGAACATGACAATCATGAGTCTTCAAACCTTTTAACTTGAGGTCTTTCATACAAACTAAATTTTTGATGTTTGAACGGTATCCTTCTGGAACTTTAACTTCGTGTAGAAATTTACATAAAACAATTTTTTCCTTTCTAGATAGAGTATGAGCGGTTGGAGGTAGATATGTGCGATTTCCTTTCTTTACGGGATCCAATTCATTTCTTATTCCCATATCGACCAAATCTAATCTTGCATTGATGCCATCTTAGACTTTTCTGGAACAGAGTAACGTACCAATAACACTATCAAATACATTTTTTTCGATATGCATCACATCGAGAAAATGTCTTATATACAATGACTTCCAATATGGCAATTCAAAGAAAATTGACGTTTTCTTCCACCCAGTTTTGACAAGCTCTCCCGCAAATGGTTTGCCAAATTTATTGGTCAAATCTTTTACTTTTTCCAATATTTGATATCCGGTGCTTTTGGAGCAGTACCTTCCTCTGATTTTCCATTGAATGCATTTATCCACCCACGATAACGATGACTAAAAGGTAAAAATCTACGATGTCCAAGAAAGACGTTCTTCTTACAATGTTTCAACCGCATCCAATATGTACTCTCTTCACATATAGGACATGCACACTGACCTTTAATGCTATACCCTGATAAATTATCATATGATGGAAAATCATTAATTGTGTCGAACAACATAGCCCTCAAATTGAAACATTCTTTCTTATACCCATCCTAAACTTCCACACTTGACTCCCATAACTTTTTTAAATCTTCAATTAAAGGAGCCAAGTATACGTCCATATCATTCCCCGATTGTTTGGGTCTAGAAATTAACAGAGACAACATCATAAACTTACGCTTCATACATAACCATGGAGGTAGGTTATAAATCAACAAAATCACATGCCATGTGTTGTGTGATATGCTTTGAAGACCATGTGGATTCATTCCATCAGTAGAAAGTGCAAGTCGTAGATTTCTTGACTCTCTACCGAAATTAGAATACTCGTGATCAATTTTTGCCAATTGTGGAGAATCTGCAGGGTGTCGTAACTTTCCATCCCTAATTCTTTCATCTGCATGCCATGTCAAGTGTTTTGAATCTTCTTCATTGCGATAAATTCGCCTAAATCTGGGTTTTATAGGAAAATACCACATGACTTTTGCTGGAGTAGATTATTTCTTCTTATATCGAGAGACATTGCATTTCGGACACGCCTTTAGTAATTCATATTTGTTTCGAAAATCGTTAGGACACGCATGAATCCTTTCGTAACTTATGCCAATAGAGCACAAAATACGTTTAGCCTCGTAGGTTCGACTGAGAAGTTCATAATCATCTGACAACATATCTTTTAGGAGTGTTAATAATTCTGTGAAGCTTTTATCAGACCATCCATTACTCGCTTTTAAGTTGTACAACTTTAATATCGCCAAAAGTCTTGTGAATTTAGTACAACCATTATATAATGGTTTCTCTGCATCACTCAACAAACTCTCAAACATTTTAGGACAATCCCAAAGATTTTCTTCAACTTCTTTTGCAATATCTTCAACTTGGTCCTGCTCATATGTATCTGTGGGGAAATCATTTGAATCATATGTTGCATCATTGTCAAAATAAGTGTTCCTTTTTTTTCCTCACCGTGTTTTATCCAACATGTATAGCTTTGATCAATTACATGCCATACTAAATGTCCTTCCAATTCATATGCTCTAACGCATTTTCCAAAACAACATTTTAAACAAGGACAAGTGATTCGATTTGGGTCTTTTGCATTCTTCACTGCAAATTCAACAAACTTCTTCACTCCATTTTCATACTCTTTTGACAATCGATTGACAGACATCCATTTCTGGTCCATTTTAATTATATGACTTATATGAATGCAGTAAGAACAGATCAATCTATAACAAATTTATCAATCTATAACATTATATATATATATATATATATATATATATATATTCATACAAGTATAATTTCAAAACATAACAGAAAAAATCGAACATATTTTATATGATTTATCATGTAAGAATTTATGAATGCAGTGTTACACAAATTTATCAATCTATAACATCATACAAATCTATAGTATATATAGTCTAATATTGGAAAATGGAAACCAAGGTCCAAGGTCATGCATACAAGTCTGATTTCAAAATAAAACAGATCGAACAAATTTCAAAACAGAACAGATTCATCATCAAAAATTTAATATGATTTATCAGTTAACAATTTATCAGTTTTAGAGACAATAACAAATTAATAAATACAGTACCTGAGACAACAATCACTCAGTAAAAATGGGCGCAAAGTAGAGGAGAGGAATGTTCGTAATAGGGTTCGAAGGGATAGAACGTATTAAATATGTTTTTATTTATTTATTTATCAAGTATATATAACTGCTTGTCATTTTACAACACTTATGTCCATAAGCGCTGTAAAAGTCTTTTAAAAATTAAATTTCAAAACATTTACAACGTTTACAGCGCTTTTATACAAAACTCTTTAAATATAGTGTGTGAGCGCTGTAAACGACTTTTAAAAATTAAATTTTAAAATATTTACAGTGTTTACAGCACTTTTATACAAAGCGCTCTTAAAAGCGCTGTTAATGTAGCGCTCTAAACGCGCTGTAAACATTATGTGAAAGGGTTATATTTTACAGCGCTTTTATGTGAAACGCTCTAAAAGCGCTGTAAATATTATGTGAAATCGTTATGACCCTACAACAGCGCTTTTCTGTAAATCCTAAACCTTTCATGACCCTACAACAGCGTTTTTTCTAAATCGCTTGTCATTAAAGCGTTGTTGTATCCTCTGTTATTTTTAAAATATTATACAACAGCACTTTTAGTTATTAAGTGATTTAAAATACTCGCTGTAAAAAACCATTTTTGGCATACTGTTTATAATTTGAAGATATTAAAATTCAATCTCTTTGAGGACAATTGTAAATTGACTATTCGTGTCACTTTGATCAATAAAAATGTTCCCCTTCTTCAATTTTGTTTAAAAAATTGTCATATTATTTATAAAAAAATGTTGCATATATAGTTGATTGAGATTTATTGACGATGTAAAATTTTGTACACCGTATAAAAACTAAACTCTAAATTCAAAACAGCCCAAATCATATAAGCTAGAGTTTTAGTGAGTAATATGAGTTTGAATATAATTAGTTAAATTTAACTAAAAATGAGTTTGAAGTGAATTGATTTATGTTTGAATTATTTTTTTCTTAAATAAGTTTGATGTATAGTCTAATGAAAAAACTTAATTTAATGTAAAAACTACTTTTTTTTAGTTTTTATTACATCTTAATCTCTAGTACTAAAATCATGTTTAATAGATAGAGATAAGAATAAATCAAAATTTCTGATAAAATTTGTGGTCTAGTTTAGACTAAGTCATGTTTCTTTTTTTAAAACAAGATAGACAATTAAAAAAA
>JBBPBO010001985.1:64427366-64450019 GCA_037974295.1 Cicer cuneatum | reverse complement strand
ACTTTAAGTCATCCAAAAAGTCTTTAAAGCCTAATAGATTTATCTATTTATAATAATAATTTCATTATACTATTATTGTTATATTAAATTGTATATTTTATTTAAATCTAATACTTGTTAACCTTTTCAATAATTTAAGCATTTCGATCCACATAAAATTTTGATATATTTAAAGTATTAGATTCTTTAAATGATTATGTTAGACCTAAAAAAAATTTATGCACTATTTGTATGATGTAATATCTTTTCCTATCTTATATCGCTTAGTAGTAGTGATTTTAGTTTTGGTTTTAATATTTTTCAAAGTTTTTAATAAGTAGAGAACTTAATTTGAATAATAATATGTCAGTCTATTTATTGATAGATCAGATAAATTAGAAGTTTAATTATAGTTTTAGGCATTTTATTTTTATTAATTTACAAAATTAATTCCTATTTTAAAAACTGATAATTTTGGTGTCTTACTCGAATTTTTTAATTAAAAAATGGCGGCATAACATTCTTTAAATAATGTGGCATATGATAAGATTATGTAGAATGACTAGCACTCATGAAATTATAATAAATCACTGTAAAAAAAATTAACTTTTAACTTACGAAATTTTTCAATTTTCTAATTTAATTAATGTTATATGAATAATTAATACATCTATATGGTTTTATATCGTGAAATTGTATATCACCTCATTTAAAATATTTAAAATGTCAAACAATCATTTTTTAGTTAAAAAATATGAAGAAATAACCAAAACTGTCAAATTTTAAAATAGTGAGACCAATTTAGTTGAATTAGTCCTAAATAAAGAAACTTAAGATGTTATTAAACCTAAATTATAAAGAAATTAACTCAAAACAGTTTGTTAGACTTATTTAATGATGTTACTATGAAATAGATGGTGTGTAAGTCCTTCTCAAAGTGGTAAAAGTGATACGAAGAAACTTCACAACATTTTTTTTATTGTATGTTTTTTGGTCAAATTTGACATGCAATTTTGTAGTGCTCTCTCACACGGAGCAATAAACCATATCCAATATTTGTGGTTTGTCTTCCAAATAAAAATTTTTGCGCAAAACTTCATGTAATTAGATGACATGTATTTTGATAATTAGAAAGGAGAGGAATAGTCAAATTTTTTATCACAAGGAAATTTTTTTAATTATTTTTGTCTCTTAGTGGTAGCTTAAAACTTACCCTAAAGATTTTGAATTTGAATTGAATGAATGGTGGCTTAATCCCAATACTTGTCAGGGTTATGTTAATGATTATTATCCCGTGAATATATTTAGAGGTATTTTGCTTTTGTTGGCACAAGTTATCCTTCAAACTTTTAATTGATTTAAGTTTAACTTTTTTTTAAAAAAAATGCGACCTCCCTTTCCCTACTTAACAATAGTACAATTTAATATTTTGTACGAGAATATCTCAGATTTGAAAAGCTCCACAAGCTACAGCCCACAAGTTTGGGACCTGGGAGTTCAATAAAATATATGTAGGGTCCTTACTTTTTTAATATGAGATTTTATTGGCTTCGTCTTATTAACAATTAGGAATACATGATGACGTGTTTCTAACTTCTTCCGTTTAACCCAACCATCCTTTGATAAAAGATTATATATTTTATATCCATTCAAATGATATCTTGTCACATTATTATTTTATAAATATTATAATATGTTTTTAAACTAATTAAATGATTAGAAATATATATATATATATATATATATATTTTATGTAAACATTTACTACACTCATTTTTTTTAATTATATTTTTATTTTTTAAGTTTTTCTAGTAAGATTTTTAATAAAATAATATGTTGTATATCTTTTAGAATTGTTTTATAAAGTTTTGGTATAGCTTCCAATTATCTTGTATTTTATTTTATTTTATTTTTAATAATATTTAAATGAGGTAAATAATAGATAATTAAGTTAGAGTGTCAATTTAATTAAAATATCAAATTAATTATATGACGTTTTTGCACTTCATGTTTTCTATAAAAAAATTAACAATATTAAAAGATATATATTTGACGTCATTGATTTGAAAAAAAGAAAAACCTCTGAATTTGAAGCAAAATTGTATTCAGATTGAATTGTTTTGACAATTTTTATTGTCGATGAATTCCTTTAAAAATATTTGTATCTCTATGAAATAAACTGTTTCTTTTCCAAGCAGTGTCTTTATGTAAAAGCTTTTGTTTTGGCATCATTGATCTTTTGGTCTGGCTAACATAACATGCTTGTCTTGTTGTTATCCCTTAGTTTAATGGTCCATCTCTGTGCATGATCTTATTTTATTTTATTTTCTATTTAAAATAAATGAGCAAAATATTTCGTTTTTATTAAAGAAATATTACTTTTTCACCTCAAGCCATATTTTAATTATGTTCCCATGTCCTACGTTGAAAACAGATAACTTGATGAGTAGGCTTGAGAACATTTGTCTGCCACCACCACCACTGTTTCTCTCTCTCTCTCTCTCCCTCCAACTTGTCCTGTACCAAAATAACCCTTAAAACTTTACTCCCTTTCTTTTGGAATTTGTGTTGGTAGATCAGTATTAAGTGTTGAACTTAAGAGTTGGTATTGTGAATTTGATAAAAAAAATAAGGAAGAGTTACACGATAGTATTGTTTATAAATAAGAGATACGATATTTAGTGTGTGGCATTTAATTTTGTAAAGGGAAGTAACATGGTCAAATCCACCACCAAACGTGCGCCGTTGTCTGGGATTTGGGTCGTGTAATATATTTTAGTATTTGAAAATTTTAATATTTATTTAAATGCGTATATTTTTTTCTCTATGAAATGTTTTGACACATTTTTGTGTGTAAATAGAGTCATATCCATTATGTTCCATTTCTCCTCGTTAGTTATCACTTAACTAAGTTTTTCTCCATTTCTCTCCAATTTTACAGGTTGTTTTTTCTGTTGACTGAATCGTTTTCAGAGAACTAGTCAAAAACCGCTCGCACGGATTTTGTTACTAGTCAAAAACCGCTCGCACAGATTTTGTTCAGATCGGTTGAAGAATTCCTTTATAAATAGAGGATTCCACTCAATCCACAAATAGCACCAAAACTCAAAAAAATTCCAGAGTTTTCTCTCTTCTCATTTTTCTACTTCGTTCCAAATTTTCTTTTTGTCTCTTTACTAAAAAATTGTCCCTTCAGACTTTCGAGTAATTATAGTACCATATTTTCGCGTGGCCTTAACCATTTTCTATAATACAGTAGTAAACCAATATAGTGTATATGAGTTGTTTTATCCTCGGGACATCGTGGTTGATAGTCTGTCTTGCACAATTTTGAATAATGTTGTGAAACGTCTTAAAGATAGCAACATAATTCGTGACACAATCCAATAATATCTTAGATGGCCGAAATATATTTTTCAAAATATATTTTCGAAACTCAAAAATAACAATTTTTAAACGTTTCTTTTTGTCGTGTCTGTCGAAGAAATTACTGGATCCAATTCTACTACTTCTGATTTCAATAAACCGTTTCGATTTAAGGGATGTCACTTCAAATGATGGCAATAAAAAATTCTATTTTTCTTAACCATGAAAAAGGCCGCCAACGTTCTGAAAAATGACATTCAAGTGATTCTAGAAACAACTGAACAAACAAAAAATGATAAAAAAGTTGCAGAATTAAGCCTATAGGTGAATAATGATTACCTATGTAAGAATTATATTCTTAATGAACTTGTTGATGATTTATATGATTGCTATAGTTTCGGCAATACTGCTAGAGATGTTTGGGCTACTCTAAAGAAGAAATATGATATCGAGAAAACCGATGCTATAAAGTATGTTGTCAGTCGCTACTTCAATCCCATGAAATTCATAAAATAGCTTATAAGATCATCTCTGAAGGTACAACTTTAAATGAACAAACGAGTTAAACTCGCCAATAGAACATATGAATGTGTATTCATTGGATATATAGTAAACAAGAAAGCGTATAGGTTTTATGACAAAAATGCTAAAGTGACTATAGAGTCAAATGATGTTAACTTTTTTGAAAATATATTCCCTTTCAAATCGAGAAATAGTGAGGGCACTGGAACAAGTCATATTCCCATGATCAGGAGCATTGAAAGCAACGAACAAGGCGAAACATAACCTTGAAGAAGTAAGAGAGTTAAAGTTTCTAAAGATTATGGATCTGATTATACGACCTACACATTAGAAGAGTATCTTGTAAAACTTCAAGAAACATATCTGGAATGCAACTATCTATAAACTTTTAATTTTATTTATTTTTTATTTTAATAAAGGAATAATATAGAAAAAAAACATCCTTTATGTAGTCGTAGGACGGGGATACGGTCTCCTGAATGTTAAAAAAATTTAGAATATTTTAGTATATAAATTTTAATGTAGAGTATATTGAAGAATTTAAAAAAAATATATAAAAATAAAATATCCAAAAATATGTGTCACATAAATTCTTCTATGAAAGTTCTTGACCAAACATTTCTTAAAAACATTGTGCCCAAATTTGGAGTGATGGCAATTCTCATTTTTGTTTCTTAAACATTTTTTAAATTTGTTTGATAATATATAGTTTTCTTTAATCATTTGAACGAAGCAATAACTTTATTTCATGCTTTTAGGTGTTTTTGGTGCCGCTCTTAACTTAAAATATTCATAAGTACTGAAAATTTCCTCAGGTGTATAATTTTTTTAAAGTTTATTTAATTGACAAAAAAATATATCTTAACTTTAAAATCACATTCTACTAAAATAAAAGTTAGGAACCATACAACACATAAATAAATGCTCTTAAATTTTGTCTTTTATTTATTTATTTATTTATTTATCAATCATTAATCTTGATCGATAAATTTGTTGTGCACACATCAAGATTTTTTCATTCCTATTGAGTTTTCTTCGTATCAAGAGCTGTGAGTCAAACATTACCTTTTTGCTTAAGATACTCGATCACATTACTATTGAAATCAACCACATATTGGTATACATACTTTATTATTTATAATTTATATTTTAAAGTTCAAACTAGGCCGTGTTAGTTCACGGTATATATGTTTAAGATAACTTTTAATGAGGTCTTAAAAATTTTACAGTAGTGTTTTAGTAAAATGATTAATTATTTTTTTATATTTTAAAATATAAAATCATTTTATGAAAGTAATATAATTGATTTTATATAATACTTTTTTTTCAATTGAATACATAGTTAATTAGTTTATTATTTGTTGAGATAACATTAATTTTAAATAATATTTTATTAGTTTTAGTTAAAAAAAATTAGAATGAGATATTTTTATTAAATAAAAAAATAAGTTTGAAGGACTTTTTGGTCCGATCGGGGTGGTCATGTGTTTTTGATTTTTAGTTTTGAAAATCAATTTTCAAACTAAAACATGTTCGGGTAAAGTGAGGTTAAATTGATTTTTTTACTTAATTTTGAAACAGTTTTTCTTTAAAATTAAATTAAAAAAAATAGGTTTTATAATTTTTATTTTTTGTTTTTAAATTATCATGTCACAATTAGTAGACATCAACACCACTCTAACAATCATCGACCACCACCACCCACCTCCAACCATCGTCTTCTACAGTCGACACCACTATCACTACATTCACCATCCGTCACGCTCCGACCATCACATTCAACTATAAAATGTCTCTTTTGACTGTTGCAATAACTAATCACTACTACAATAATCATTTTTCACATCTACCACTATTACTAAATTGATTATAATTAAATAAATTATAATTATATAATTAAAAATTAAAATTCGTAAACCGAAAATTAAAGGCTAAATAGCACTCGTGGTCCCTTAACTTAATTTCAGTTAACGTTTTAGTCCTTTATCTTTTTTTTTCCTGATTTGGTCCTTTATTTTAATTTTAAGTGACAATTTAATCTTTTATGTTTTAAAATGTTAACAATATTATCTTGTTTTTTACAAAAATTCAAAAAATTTATCAAAATTTTCAACCAAAACCCATAAAATTAATTATATTCTTTAATATAATACAAATTTCATCAAATTCGTAACTCAAATATTCAAATAAACTCATATTTTTATTCTTTATTTGATTTTTAAAATTCCATCTCTAACAACATCAAATAAAAAATGAAAATATGAGTTTATTTGAAGATTTGAGTTACGAATTTGATAAAATTTGTATTATATTAAAGAATATAATTAATTTTATGGGTTTTGGTTGAAAATTTTGATGAATTTTTAATTTATTGTAAAAAAAAGGATAATATTGTTGACATTTTAAAATATAAAAGATCAAATTGTCACTTAAAATTAAAATAAAGGACTAAATCGAAAAAAAAAGATAAAAAACTAAAACGTTAATTGAAATTAAGTTAAGGGACCACAGGTGCTATTTAAATTGATAGCTCGACTAAAACTAATTTTAGTTTTTAAAACTTTCATAACAGAAAATTAAAAACCACTCCAAATAAACTTAAATAAAAAAAAACATTATTTTTAAAGTCTAAAACAATTTCCTTCGTACAGTTTTACCCTTAGGCTGCCTTGTGTTAGTTAAAGGTATGGCTTTGTGGATTACTAGCTTGCATGAAGTCACCCTAATTATTTACCATTAAACTAAAAGAGACATTATCTCAAGTTGATATTATTAGTAGAAAGAGCTAAATTCTAAATGAAGATTTAATAGTTGTCAAACAATGCAAAAACCAATATTTTTGCACTCTTTCAAGGAACAAAAGAGATTTGATTAATAAAAGAAATGGTGGTCTTTTATGAGGATTGAATCGCTTGATGTGGGAAATGGCTATCTCATTAATTGGATGATGATCAATTGACCATCCTCAAATTTTTCCAACTCAAATTAATAAAAGTTATGTTTTTTTAATAAATTTTTTGTATGATTATAAAAACGTTGAGTGTTCATATCATTTAAAAATATACATTGTTTTTACAAAAATCTCACACACACACACACACATATATATATATATATATATATTTAAGTAATAAAGTTATATTTTTTGAAAACATTTCACTCCTTTCAGTTGACCAATGACATGAATATTATCAAATAAAAAATTAAAATAAATAATAAAAATTGGGATTTATCCTTTCAAATTGCAAAGCAATTTCTACTTATTTCGGGGAGAAATTGTGAAATTGATTGCATCCGACCGATTTTTTTTAGTTGTAACCTAGATCGTAAATTAAAAGATAAAATGGTTATGATTTTAAATTGTATGATAAATTAAATTTTAAAATAAGTGAAAATACAGTTAATTTTCATCTAAGAATCACACGGTTTATGAACTCCACTAACTATAGCATTTTGTGACTATAGTCAATCTGGATCCGAGAAAATATATATTGTCTCATGTTTGTTCTCCTCTTTTTTTGCTCTTTTGCTAATAAAATGAGGGAAGATTCTATTCCTATGCTTTTTGGGTTCATGTTATATGCATCTTGTAGACTCCGAAGAAGAATCCAAAATTCACATTACATTCAAATGCAACAATTATCAGATATATGTATCATCTTATTTATATAATGTTTAATATTTATTTTTATTTAATGTGAGATTTTAATGCATACTTGATATATCAACACATTCAATTTTTTAGTTGATTTTTGTGTTGACTTACCTAAAATAATATTATCTTCGATAAAAATATATTTGAGAAACAAAAATAAAATAAATTAAAAAATAAAATATTTATTAATTTATTAAAATAAAAGATAAATATTTATAATTTATATTCTTTGAAAAATTAAAATATAAAGTAATTTCAATGGTGAATTAATATATATACTACATACTAATACTTAAAGTCACTTAAAATTTTAGTGATGATAAATGGTATTATTTAAAAGTATAAATTATCTATTTTTTTTGTTTTTACAATTAAAACAATAATTTAATTAATATTAATTTGAAGAATTAAATTTTATAAAACATATTTATTTTTCTTATTTTTTTCAAACTAATATTTATCGAATCAATATCTTAATCACATATAATAAAAGAACTCTAAATTATATTTTCAATATATATCCTCCATCATTGCTAAAAAAACGTTAGGAAGACAATTAAATAGTAGTTGACGATAGCATGCACATTATATCATTATTATTACATATTATAACATTATAATAAAAGAAACTTTTTATTGAATAATATATGTGTAAGGGTAATTTGGACATTATAAAGTAAGTCTGTACCAGTTTGATTTTTTGAAGATAAAAAAAGGAAGCAAAAAGCAATCTCCCCCATTGCCTACCATTTTTGTATGTAGGAAGAAGAAGCAGAGCAGAACAGAACAGAGCAAACTCACAAATGTTCCCATTTCAACAACCTCTTCCCATTTTCCCTTCTTCTCTTCCCTCCCACAACATCAACTAACCTCAACAAATAAACAATGTTACTCTTTTTCTTTCTTCTCCTCCTACCTCACTTCACTTCTCCCACCCCAAACATCATCATCATAGCTCAAAACCAAACCCTCCTTAGTCAAAATCAAACCTTCGAACTCGGTTTCTTTAACTTCCAACAACAAAACCAAAACCAAAACCAAAATCAAAATCAACCTCGTTACTATCTTTCCATCCGTTTCACTTCCCTCCCATCCCCAAACATCATTTGGGTTGCAAACCGTAATAAACCCATCCAAACCCAAACCGGTTCATCTCTTCAATTAACCCAAACCGGTCAATTAATACTCACTCACACTCCAACTAACTCAATCCTCTGGCAAACAAACCAAAACAACAACACACAAAAAAATCTCCAAACGAAGCTTCTAGAAAACGGTAACTTAGTTCTTCTTCAAAACGACGTCGTGTTATGGCAAAGCTTTGATGAACCAACTGACACGTGGCTACCAGGTATGAATCTCACTAGGTTTCACACACTTCTCTCATGGCGCACGTTAACCGATCCATCCAACGGTTATTATTCACTACGGTTGAAACCACCGGATTACGGTGAATTTGAGCTTGTTTACAACGGCACCGTTTCGTATTGGTCGACCGGTAACTGGACCGGCGGGTCATTTAGGGAAGTTCCCGAAATGATGGTTCCTTATCTTTACCGGTTCGATTTTGTCGACCCGTTTTCTCCAACGGCGTCGTTTGGGTTTTCCGAACGTGCTTTGGAGAATGGTGTTAGGCCACCGACTATGTTTAGGGTTGAACCGTTTGGTCAGGTGCGGCAGTACACGTGGTCGAATCAAGCAGGTTCGTGGAACATGTTTTGGTCAAGACCTGAGGAGATTTGTGAGGTGAGGGGTGTTTGTGGTACGTTTGGTGTTTGTAGTGGTGAAATGTCGAGGCTTTGTGAATGTGTTAAGGGTTTTGTCGCGGTCGACGGTATTGGGTGGGGTTCCGGTGATTATTCGATGGGGTGTTGGAGAGATGAGGAGGGAGATGGGAGTGGTGAAAGTGATGGTTTTGAGGATTTGGGTTTTGTTAGGTTTGGTTTTGCTAATGTTAGTTCATTTAGGGCTAAATCTAGAGGATTTTGTGAACGTGTTTGTTTGGGTTCTCGTGATTGTGTTGGTTTGTCTTTTGATGAAAAGAATGGGTTTTGTAGGAATTTTTTGGGGTCACTTTTTGATTTTCAAAATTTAACTTCGTTGGTGAATGGTAATGGTAATGGGGATGTGTTGTATGTTAGGGTTCCTGTTAAGGAATTTAAGGGGAAGAGGTTGAATAGTAAGGTTTTGAGTGGTGTTATTATTGGGTGTGTTTTGTTTTTAGTTTTGGTTTTGGGTGTGGTGGTGATGACTTTCGCGGTGTTGGTGAAGAGGAAGAGGTTGAAGAGGGAGAAGGGGTTGGAGGAAGATGGGTATGTTCCTGTTTTGAATTTGAAGGTATTTTCGTACAAGGAGCTTCATTCGGCGACTCGGGGGTTTTCTGAGAAAGTTGGGCATGGTGGGTTTGGGACGGTTTTTCAAGGAGAGTTGAGTGATTCTACGGTTGTTGCTGTGAAGCGATTGGAGAGGCCGGGCGGTGGGGAGAAAGAGTTTAGGGCTGAGGTTTCGACAATTGGGAACATTCAGCATGTTAATCTTGTGAGGCTAAGAGGTTTTTGCTCTGAGAATACTCATAGACTTTTGGTTTATGAGTACATGCCGAACGGTGCGTTGAGCGTGTATTTGCGAAAGGAAGGGCCATGTTTGAGTTGGGATGTTAGGTTTAGAGTAGCGATTGGGACTGCAAAAGGCATAGCTTATTTACATGAGGAATGTAGAAGTTGCATTATACATTGTGATATTAAACCTGAAAACATTCTTTTGGATGGTGATTTCACTGCCAAGGTTTCTGATTTTGGATTGGCTAAGCTCATTGGTAGAGACTTCAGTAGGGTTTTGGCAACCATGAGAGGTACTTGGGGATACGTAGCACCGGAGTGGATTTCTGGTGTTGCAATTACAACTAAAGCCGATGTTTATAGCTATGGAATGACATTACTAGAACTTGTAGGCGGTCGCCGGAACGTCGAGGCGCCGCCTTCTGCTGGTGGTAGAGAAAGTAATGGTTGTGAGACAGGAGAGAAATGGTTCTTTCCTCCGTGGGCGGCGCAGCAGATAATTGAGGATAATTTGGCTGCTGTGATTGATAAGAAACTAGGAAATGTATATAACATTGAGGAGGCTAAGAGGGTTGCTTTGGTTGCAGTTTGGTGCATTCAAGATGATGAGGCAATGAGACCTACTATGGGTATGGTGGTGAAAATGTTAGAGGGTTTAGTCGAGGTCGCTCTTCCACCGCCGCCTAAGTTGCTACAAGCATTGGTTACCGGAGAGTCCTTTCGTGGAGTCAAGGCTTATTCGAGTAATGCGGTATCTACCGGTGGCAGTTCTTCCGGTGACAACATGGAAGTGTCGGCCGCTGATTCAGAATCATGTATAGGAGATGTTTTTTCACCATTGGATGGCATTGTCAATGTTCGATAACAAAGTGGTGATTGTAGTCCAGGTTATATAGCATTGTAAGTTAGTATTATACCTCTTCTCCCTCTTACCTCCTTTTTTTTCAATCTAAGGAGAGAGATAGGAAGAAAAAAGAACATTGGATGATGTTGATGTAAATTTGTTGTTGCCTTTGTTGGACAACTTTTGGTTATTTGGAATTAGGATGTTGGATATTGAAAAGAGTGGATTCATAGCTTATAGTTTCCAATATTCTTTCAAGTGAATTGAAATCATCATTAACTTTTATATAGCTTGTGCATTTTATCACTCTTGCTCAGTACTCACATTACAGTAGAATAGAATGTAGCCATATCAAAATAAGTTTGTGTTTGACATGTAATGTTAATTATGACAAAAGCAATAATCATGATTCAGTTTTGATACCTTACTGATGAAAAAAGAAATGTGGAAGACATGATTGAAGAGGTTATGATACTATGGTGGAAAAAGATATATTATTCTCATCTAAAAGCTCAAAGTTACTAAAGTGGTGTAGCACAAGTTGTATTGGATCCTTCAACCATTTGTATGGAAAAATACATATTGGAAGATGTCAACTCTTTAAATGAATGCCTCTTTAAATGAATGCCAGTTAACTCAAAGGATAATCTTGCACTTGCGTGTGAGGATACCTTGGTTTTAAAAAATAACTCAAACAGTATAGCTTGACTTATTTTGCAAGTTGGGTCAAGTGATGTGGCACTGCAATCAATAGAAACTATGGTTTCTGAAAATCAACCATACCAAAGAAAGTATCAAGTTAGAGAGTGTTTTACTACTTTTCATATTCTAGCAACTAGCAAAACTACAGTAATCATTTTTCACTATGCTGATGTAGTGACCGATCAACAGATCTAAGGGTTTAAATAAGGGAAAATGTTATTGGTGAGAAATTGAAATCATAGCTAGATATGAAATACTT
Organism: Cicer cuneatum; assembly: GCA_037974295.1. NCBI lineage: Eukaryota > Viridiplantae > Streptophyta > Magnoliopsida > Fabales > Fabaceae > Cicer > Cicer cuneatum. The sequence goes on along the minus strand of JBBPBO010001985.1, from coordinate 64,438,134 downwards.
GTATTATTATTTTTGGCTGACTGTACCTAGTTGCTAACAGACAGCTAACCATGTGATGAAACCTTTCGAAAGTTGTTCACCAAAAACTCCACTCAATAATTCCTTTTTTTCCTTTTATGTATACATGGTATGATTTGACCAGCCAATAATTTTGTTTCTTAGTTTTATTATATAATAATTACATAGAGCTAAATGTGTAGCTGATGAGAGTAGCACATTGTTTTACAACTGGCAATTAGATGCTCTACAGTCATTTTTATAATTCTATATAAATTATAGTAGCATGTTAAGTATATAATTAGATGTTGATACTTGATATGTTAGTTCGGTAGGTAGCAAGAATTTAGTTTTGTAATCTGAAGGTATTGAGTTTAAATTTCATCAGAAAAAGTTGTTAAACAATTATAATGTTACTAGTGAAAGCATGCAGCATCTCATTGAGAAGCAAAAAACATGCTTCTTGGTAATGCCATTTTCTTTTCTGTGTTGTTTTGATGGTTTCCTTTTTTATTTTGTTTCTTTTTATGGATTTACTAATATTTAAATTTTTATGTTCCATTTTGCGAAACATTTAGTGGATAGGGCCTTGTCATTCACATATGCATTTGCATTTTCAGTATAGTTAGGTAGATCATGGGGTCCATGTCATTTGTTATGTACTGATTAAATATACCATACATCTTTTATTTTTTTTATTTGGTTTCTCTATTTGGAAACCACAGCCAAACAATCCAGACCCTACTTTTTTTTTAAAAACTACTTGCTCCTTTGAAACAAAATATAAACACAAAAAGATAATTAAAAAATTTGATGTATGTGATCTTAGTTTAATATCTGATATATCAATTTCAAAAATAAATATATAAATGTAACAAAAACTGTGTTTTTGTTTGGAAGTACCATTCAGATGCTGTAAACATTGTATTTTCTTTTTCTCAAATATGTACATCCGAATGATTTGGGGATTGGAAAGCTCCTCCTAGAACTTGACTGTTTGATGTAGTAAGCCCTACAACATATGAAACGACTTTGTGTTCCACCTTCCCCAATGCAAGTTTGACCAAAACCTTTGTTGAGTTTAATTTTAGATATGGGTTATGGGTTATACACCCTAGGGTTTTAATTATGAGAAAAAGGTGGAATAAAAATTGAGAGTTTTTTTTTCTACCCCATGTTTCTAAATATCACACATTTCATATGAAATAAATAGTGTTTTGTTCTGAAGTATACTTTCTAATGCCCTAAAAACTGTTTTTTTTCATAAGTATATTTTGAAGTAACTTTGAGAGTGAAAAAAGAAATTCCCTAAAAACATGTTTATCTACTACATCTTTGTCCGGAAGTGTTTTTCTTCTGAAAAAGCTCGCTTGGATTTCTCAAAAATGAAAAGAGGTTGATATTGGACCTTGAAAGACGAGCATTGGAACTCATATGGTATCAAAAATTGAGAAAAATATTTGGTTCGATCACGAGGTTAGTGTTAGAAACTACAAAAAGAAAATCCTATATTAATTACCAATTTTAATAAGATTCATAGTGGTCACAAGACCTTCATTAATTATTAGTAGAAAAAATAATCAGAAATGGTCCAATTCAATTTTGTGGATGTTACTGACAGAAATAACCTTTAGAAGTAAATAAATATTATTTCTGGCCGAATATTTGTTTAGTGATAGTCTAAAACTGCCACAAATAATAGAGGGAAAAAATTCAAATTTGTGATAGTCAAAACTCTCACAAAACTCCATTTATTTTCTATATATAACTATTTCAATGTTTCTTCATTCATATATATTTTTATCTTCTCTTTAAATATTTTCTCCATCTATTTACTCATTACACTAATGAGTGAAACTCAATTTGTACCTTAATTAATGCAAATGTGAATGGAACGAATTGATTGAAAGAAACATGTTTCCCTATTGTTTGGAAATCCCTGTAATTCAATTAATTGTAAGGTTTTTGAAAAATGTTAGTAATTTTAAAGAATAGAATAAAACATAATGGAATTAAGAATATGGCGACTAATGATTGGATGATTATCCATGTTTCTACGGTTTTATGACAACAAAAGGAAAATTGTTTTTTTGAAAGGATATAATTTTTAAATGCAAAATTGTCTTTTGATCTACAATTGGCTTATTTTTAGGCTAGGGTTCATTCTTAATGATAAACAAACTTTAAATTTCAAGTCTCATCTCAAAAGAGTGGAAATCGATTTATTTTTTGTTTGGTTTAATTTAATTGATTAGATTAATGACCTAATCAATTAGCAGCTAAATAATACACGACAATTAATTAGCATAACATATGTAAATCGATTAGCTATTTCAAAACAATCACACACAAAATTCTAATTACCCTATATTGATGTCTAAGCATCCAAACTTCTAGCAAATAGCACACAAAACCTAGAAATTAATATACAAGAACGAGAGGTGTTACATACGCTATCACAATCTTATATGAATGACACTCTAAGATACATAAGGTTCCCAAAAAATTCATCCAACTTACTTTATACTACATCTTCTCATGCAAAATGAAAGTCTTGTGGAATGAGGAAGCCCTTGAAGAGTTTTTTCCATCTCGAAGTATCAAACAATGTGACTTAGGGGTGTGTGTGGTTGGGTTGGGCCAGTTTTTACAAAATCTGATATCCGACCCGATCAATTATCTTTGGGTTGGGTTGCCGGGTTATACATAAATAATAACCTGTTTTTTATTTTACAAAAAAATATATTGAATGAAAATATATTTAATACTTGAATGTCTCAAAAACTATAAAATTTCAATCACATCATTCAATTTTTAAAAAAAGCCAACAACCTCTCACAAAAAAAAAAATCCAACAATCTTCAAAAACATAAATAAATTCAACAACAATAAATCAATAAAATATGAAAATTCATCAATTCTAAGCAATGTCAACTTCAAGTCCAAACACTTAACAGTTAAGTGCTTGGACTTGAAGTTGACATTGCTTAGAATTGATGAATTTTCATATTTTTAGGGGTGTACGCGGGTTGGATTGGGCGGATTTTGACAAAATTTGATACTCGACCCGATCGATTATCTTTGGGTTGAGTTAAGTTTTAAATCCGTATTTTTTTCATTTAACCCGAACTGAGCCGACCCGATCAAGAACGGGTTGGGTTTGGTTAACGGGTCGACCCGCACCCATGTACACATCTAATGTGACTCCATATATCCTTCTAATTATCTAACTCATTAATGTGGAACTTGACCAAAAGTTTTGGGCCCTATTTAATTATGTATATGAGGTCTAAACCTCTCTCACCTCTACTCCTTTTGTCTTAGGAAATAACAGATTCAATAGCAGCTAGGGAAAAACATTGATCAGACCGAGACTGGAATGAGAACAAGGGACTAAGACCAATGGACGACTATCCTTGGGTAGAAAAGAGATTAGTTGAAAGAGTATTCGCTAACATCCTCATCTGGAAGAGTTTGTTACATGGTTTTGCTCTTCTTTTGTGAAAACAACTTGTGGGAATATAGGGCATATCTCAAGGGGAAAAATCGTTCCATGATTGACTAAGAACGGGAAAATATTGTATGATAAAGCATTATCACCTTTCTTTCTCTGGCTCGTTTGCTTCTTTCTCTCCTCATTTTTGTATCTAGGATATGAGAGCAACAACTACTTCTTGACTTTCAACCTGCGGCCGAAGTCAAGGACTCGACTAGACTGAGCACACTGATTGGATTGCTTTCTTTGTATGGGCATATTTTTGTTCGTTGTCCTCTGATATTATTTACATATGTAAATGTAGATAGAGAAAGAGGTTAAACCTATGTAATGCTACAATAACTGTTTTTTTTTGTCTTCTTTTAGCTATGCTATATAAATATGCTACCTTTTCTAGTGGTTGTGGTATAGGTAGTTGTGTCTTGACTCGATAGCGAGGGTTGTAGCTCGGGAAGGTTTGCCTGTAATCAATGGTAGAACGATTGACTCCTCCCTTTCTGTTTGCCCAATCTGCTTTACGATCCCAATTGGTACTAATTTTATATCGGGTGAATTATATGTTCAACAAATAGTTGAGCAATGGAAGGAGAAAAGAACTAAATAAGAACAAGCGAGACAAAGGGATGTGAAAAAAAAAGCTTCTCATGAGTTGAAGTCGAACCAGCACTTATGGGATCAAAATATAGGCCTAGCGAACTATCTTTCATTCTAATCATGACTTTCAAAAAGAAAGAAGAGAAAGAAATGGGAGTTGGCGCCTACATAACATGTTGCTTGCTTACCATCAAAATGAAAGACGATTGATTATCTACCCAAGAAGATAGAGAGTCCCATGTACAAGAAAGTGTCACAAATAGAGTTGAACCAAGTAACATTGCAAAGGCATAATGATAGTAGGGTCGGGATATCCTCGCCCTCGAACCCATATGTGAAGCTATCCCCTCATCTGAATCTCTGCAGGGGAATCTCCACCCACTACTTCCCTTAATATCCTCCACCACATCATGGGGATTTACAAGAGATCCTAGGGCTCCCTCGAAAAGGCTGTTATACTATACCACTTGACTCAAATCTACTCTAATAGTCGTTGGACTCACTATAATAGTTTGTTTGACTGCTCTTGCTGAAATTATTACTCTTCATTCTTTTGTGTTATAGTAACTGTGCTCCTTAGACCACTACCAGGTAGTTATGTAAAGACAATCAATCCGTAGTGACAGGAATCTGGGGATGCTCATTAATATAAAATATGAATAATATATGTATAAAGAAGCTACCTTTCTCTCATTTAATAGGTATATTTGGTACGGTACAATACAATACGAGGCAATGAAATGTTATGGGATGGATGGTAAAGTGCTGTCTGCGCCCAAAAGCAATGGTTCACTTGTCCCCTTGTCCATATGGACCTCATGGCATACAACCAAAACGACTCCCTCTAAATAGTTACCCCTCTTTTTTTTTTACACGGATAACAAATAAAAATCGTTGACTTGGTAGTTTTTTAGGATGACAGTTACCAATCATAGGGTGAGAGGATTGAATCAAGGGTGATTATTAGATATCAATGTAAAATTGGTTTACACTTATAGTGTATGGTTTATTTTCTCCCCTCCTACAAAAGATAATCTCAAATAGTACTTTAAATTAGATTTTTGAGGTTATTGATGAAATTCCAACCTATATTATGATGTCTACAGTTTTGGATAAAATTATTTTGATATAATACAAAAGTCATGTAGACCTTTACATAGGAGAGACTAAGTCTCATAACAACATACATTACATTTCTTAGCAATAGTTACGTATCCAAAATAAAAATGGTGGAGATTCTCCTTTCTTCGTGTGAGATGTAAATATAATCTTTATGTTAAGTGATGAATAGAAAATGTGAAACCTATTTTTGGCACAAAACATTGAGGAGGTGATAAATTAATCCCTATATTAATGAAGTTGAGCATGTATGAAATTTTTGTTAAATGAGAGAGCTATAAAATATTGGGATCTAAGTCTAACAAAACACTCTTGGGTATTGAGTAATGACATACATATTAGGTTTTGGCCCCACAATTGGGTGCCTTCTATTGAGCCTCTAAATAACTTGATTTCATCTATCTAAGTCAATTTGAGAGGAAAAAAAGTGCAAACTTTGTCACTTTTAAAGGATAGTGGGAGAGTGGAAATTGAGAAGTCCCATTCCTCAAAAAATTTGTAGAGCATATCATAGGCCTAGCTCCTCCAATATCTAATGTGTGTTATGGTTCTACATATTGGTCTTTCTTCCCTAACGGAAGATTTAGAAAAAAAAAATGAATGTATCAAATATTGCACCTTCCAAATCGCCTTATTATGTGGTCATAATTTGCTATTATGTGAATCTAGATGGAATCTAAAAGGGTGTGGTATCTATTTTGGATGGAAATATATGGAGTCATTCTCAATAACACTCATAGGATGAGAAGGCATATGACTGATTCAATAACATCCAAACTTTTTGACCAAGATGATGATACATTTTTACACTTTTAAGAGACTATAGTAGGGCCAAATATATTTGAATAAACTTTCTAACAAATAAATAAGGATGGTGATTTATTTGTCACAAAAAATTTAATTTTTTTTAGCTCTTAGTGAATCTCAAGATGTTTCGACAGTCTAAAGAAAAGGAGGATATGAGTCTGGTGTTTGGCACCACATTAGACATCATGTGGAGGGTAACAAACAATGTTGTTTTCTCAAATAAAAGAAATGATACGGAGTATCTAGTAAGTTCTAAACAAAGAGAAATTAGGAATGCTCTTACCTTTTCAACAGTTGAGGTTATTCCTCTTCACCTTAACATAGCCAATTCCAATGTTCTAAAAATCCAAAAATAGCCTTTGTTGACCTCGAATTTTTCTCTGATCATAGAGACAACTTTGAAATTATGTTAACTACCCTTAAAAGAGTCAACACAATGATATTAGAATGAACACAAAGTCAATAAATGTAACCTCAATAGATTATCTTGAGCATAAACAATGAACAATTACTTGGAAAGAAGGTCATAGAGAATTGAAGTTCCTTGTGACATTCCGCTGAAGACCGTCCACAAGGCATTATGTCTCCTCAATGGATTTGAGAGTTCATGTTGGATGTCTTATCTTTGAATGCAATTCCTATTATTTTTTATAACCTACACTTGTACTCTACTTTTATTTGTGTGTAAAAGCAAGTAAGATTAATGAATCGAAATTAATTTAATTAGGCGTTGCATGATGTGTCACGGGACTTGAGTAAAATGTTTTGACCAGGGAATAGTGTATATTAAGAGGCCAAAACAATTATTCAAACACATTATTGAAACTTTTAAGAAGTCTTAGTGGAAATAATAATTTTTGGGTATATGAAACACTTTGCTAACTACTAATTGATCAAATGTACTATTTTATATTTTGTCTACAAATTTTAGCATCAAAACCAAGGTTTTAGATTTTATTGTTTTTGTGTGTTGGTGACATTAAACATTGAAAATCACATTGACATCAAATGAATGACCACTTATGAAAACAAGGTTTGAATTTATCTAACTATTAATATATCATAGTAGAATTCTATACTTGTCACATTATCTGTCATCGACTCTTCCTTCAATTTCGGCTTTTCCTTCAAAAGAATGAAGGAAAAGCTGATGACATTAAATATTGGAAACCACAGTGACATCAAATGAATGACCACTTATGAAAACAAGGTTTGAAATTGATCTAACTATTAATATATCATAGTAGAATTCTACACTTGTCACATTATCCGTCATTGACTTTTCCTTCAAAAAATTGAGTCATCCTTGATAATATAACGGTTATTTTTTTTTACTTTTCACTAATGCGTTTAATAAATGAGTTATTAAATGCGTCCTTATCCCGATGCTTTGGTGAGTGAAATATTCACAGAATCCTTTGTTGTTTATTAATGTTGATGGATTTTTTCTTTTCATATTCTAAATGAAAATTTATATTTCGCTCATGTTTACTCTGCTTCACTTATAATCTAGTTTCCCCATTTTTCCGTCAATGCCTTTTCAAAGTCAAATTTATTGATTAATTTTTTCATCTATATAAGCGTTGCCCATCCGATTCAAAAATCTATAAACTATTGTGCTTCAAGATAGTAAAGCTACATATGTGCAACAACTTAGTGTGAAGACAAAGTTAGGGTTTTATGTTTGTTGTTCTTGTAAGATTTTCTCAGCATTTTACTCTCCTTTCTGTACTCTTTTTTTCATTATTTTACATTAATTATTGAATACTTTAAACTTGCTAGATCTCTGTCAACAAATATTCCTAGCGACTGCTATGACGATCTCATGATGTCCCATGTCATAAATTTGGTAAAGGTATTTCCATATCGATTCCTCTTATACATGATAATCATTAAAAATTCTTAGACAAGCTATTTGTTTTGAGAATTTTATAAAATCATACTATAAACATTTAAATGTTGTTTGCCAAAATAAAACAATTTTTTTATGAAAAATTGGTACTGTGGGGATTCGAGAGGTAAAATGATATATTTGTTCACTAACATCCAAAACTAAATTCAATCACATCCATCAACTTTTTACACTAAAATTAAAAGACTAAAAAATGAGATCCAATCCATTCATTCGATAACACGGATGATCATTAATCCGTCTATTTATTTTTTTTAAACCCAATAAATCATCTTAAATAAGACGATAAAATTCATCATCAACTTTTTTTACAGCAAAATCCATTAGATAATATGAGTAAGGTTGTTCAAAAAACCCAGTTACGAGACAAAAATCGGATCCAAATCTATTTTAAATATCTGGTTAAAATAATATGGTTATAATCCGGTTCATTTACCAATCGGTTGGATACCCACTTATATTTTATGTTTGGATTTGGTTTTTATCCACTCAACTCCCAAAAACCAGTTCCATGCTATGAAATGCATCTCAAGAAATTATTTTGTTAGCTCACTGAATTGTGCTACAAAATTGTGATGTGTGAATAAAGTGTGTGAGAGAAATGTTAAGGTTGGTAACTTAGAAGAGGTTTGGATGAAGATCAAATGATTTATTATCTGAGTTTTAGTTTTGAATTTGCATTTTCATTGAACTCACAGGGTTCTTTGAATTTCTTGGAATTCAAGGAGCATTAATTAGATGTTCACAAGGTTCTTTGAATTCACAATGCACTATCGTACAATTCACAGGGTATGCTACAACTTCTGAGTTATTCTGATCAATTTTAATCACAAGTTATTATAAGCAATTGAACATGTTCAATTTTAATCACAAGAGAAAGCAATTGTATGGTTGATCCATGTTTCTTATTGAGCTTTCATTTTGTGAAAATAACCGATTTTTGAACTATCAATAATCGATTTTTAAAAAATAACAGAATTTTAACCGACTTTGAGAAAAAAATCGATTTTAAAATTGAATTTTTCGAAACCGGTTATTTAACTATAACTGATTTTATAATTGGTTTTATAACTGGTTTTAAACCAAATAATGGATTTGGTTATAAATCTAAATCCATATATTGGTTTTAAAAAAACCAACCATGCACATCCCTATACATGAGTATAATTTTTGTTTTTTGCTTATTAGATTATTTTTATTAGTAATTGTTCATTATATTTATTAAATAAACAATCGATAACAAAAATAACCATATTTAATTTTGAAAATTAACTAGATTTGATTAAAGTAAATTCACCCAAATTTTTTTTTTTGATTAAAATGAAAAACAAAGGGATGTTTGGCAAGTCGTTGCACTGGTTGGCAGCAATTGGTAAAGTGGTCAATGTCAACTACCGCAGTGATAAACAATAATCTGTACAGTATCACTATGGTGGTCGACACAATGGTGAATTGTGGTCGACTCAGTAGATGACAATGGTCAATGTTGTTGTTAATAATGGTTAACGACATTCGACGTAATGGTCTATGACAACTATTTTGATATATTTTCTTTTGGAAAACACAATATTATAGTAATACTAGCAAACAAAGCACAAGAAGTGCCTTAAAAAAGAAATCGGTACATGACTAAAACACTACACACAAGAAAGAACACAAAAAATCTAACCCTCCCCAAAAACATATAATGAGCTCCCTCAAGCACAACTTAGCCCCCAAACAAGCGCACAAATATGAGCATCACTGGAAAAAAATATACTGAAAATCACGACTTTTGTTACATAGCCACTATCACAACCAAAGTTGAACCTGATCAAACAAATGAGTAGCAAGGAAAAGTTTTCGCTCAAAATTCACATTATTCGAGTTTATATACTCCAAATACATGATATCCAAATAACACCAAGTTTATCCTTTAAATCTTTGATACTACGAAGCAATTCACAAAAAGATTGAACATGTAGTATAGGTGAAGAGGGAAACACACCATTTATGTCCAACGACCTTAAAACTGAAAACCACAAGCCACCGAAAGAAATACAATAAAAAAACAAATGAGACAACAATTCCTCCAACCCACATTGAATAGAACATAGAGTAGACCCCAAATTAACAATTACACACCTGCCTAAATTGTCTTTTGTTGATAAGTGATTGAGTAAAAATCTCCAAGCAAAGACTGACATGTTTAGCTGAACCACTTTGTTCCACACAAGATCAAATTGTGTGACTTCAAGATGTTGGTTACCCTCAAACAGTAAACAATAAATGTCTTTCACAGTTTGCCTCCAATATGTCTCCACACCCATCTATCTAACTTTTGATCCTGCAACGAAAAGTTATGTAATACAAAAATAACACCAACAAAAGATATGCTTCCCATTGAAACAAACTTCTCCTCTACACCCAACCTCCACCACCAACTCCGATATTGAACATATCGGCCACAATCACATTTTTATTTGTGCACAAATTAAAGAAACGACCAAATTTAACATTTAAAGCTTCCCCACAAACTCACATATCTCTCCAAAACGAAGTATCATGCCTGTCTCCCACCACCCTAAAAAGGTTATTATTAAACCAATCCTCTTGACTCCCCCTACCCCTTCCATAACCAATTGAATGTCTTTCCACCAAATCGACTCATTACCTCTACTCCTCCCACTACCAGACAATCTCCACCCATATTTATGAGAAAGAACCTTAAATCACATACTTTCTTTATCTACCTCCACCACCACAAACCTTCTTCATTTACCTCACACACAACTCTCCCGCCTCACAAGTTTGACACACTAAGTTCCAATTACCTCAATGTATCTTACGAACTAACTCACCCC
>JBBPBO010001985.1:64409228-64427198 GCA_037974295.1 Cicer cuneatum | reverse complement strand
CCCCCCCCCCGCACACACACACACAAAGGATTTAAAGATCGATTGAATTTGAGAAATTGTACCTATCAAAGCCTTTAAGAAGAAAAAAAGAAAGAAAAGAAACTGGTAAGGCAAACAAAGCGACTTTAGATGGCCAGCCATCGATAGATTATGGAACTTCCACCTAGACAACTTAGCACAAATATTATTAATCATCGGTTCCAAAAGGATATATGTCTCGGATTTTCTCTAATATGCAACCTCAAACACCCATGAGAGAACTCTTATGAAAGTTTAAAACCAACCACTAATTCAAACAAGAGAAATATTGCTTTTAACGCATGAATATTAGACCAACTCCTTTCTCCAACTATCAATATGTCATATGTGAATTGAAGATGAGATACCCTAAAGGTGTCCTCCTCACCAATCTAAAAGCATTTAAACAAACCTGCATCCATAGAAGTGCTCACTAACTCATTTAAACCTTCAGCTGCTATAAAAAATAAAAGGGGGTAGAGGATCCCCCTACCGAAGACCGCGACCCAACTGGAATTCAGTTGTAGAGTTGTTATTTACCAATACAAATGTTCATGTCGTACTCAAGCATTCCAGAATCCAATTCCTCCACTTGGCTAGGAAATTCATTTTTGATATGATCAAACACAAATAGTCCCACTCCATTGAATCGTACGCTTTCTCGAAATCCACTTTAAACAAGAGCAAGTGTTTCCTTCTACATTTTGCCTCATCCACCAAATTCATTTGCAATGAGGATTCCATCCAAAATTTGACGCCCTTTAATAAAAGTTGATTGTGTTTCTGTTATCAGCTTACTCATCACTCTCTTCGGTCTATTGGCAAGTACCTTGGATAATACTTTGCACATACATCACAAGCGAAATCGGTCTGAAATCGAAAACCTTTTGAGGATTATCTTTTTTGGGAATAATCACAATAAAAGTGTAGTTAGATCATTTCACCAATCTACTATGAGAGTGGAATTCAAAAATAAATCACATGAAATCTCCTTTCACAAAACTCCTTTACAAAACCTATTTGAACTTCGTCTTAACCAGAACTGTAGAAACTATCGTAATCACAAACCGTTGAATTCACTTATTCCTCAGAGAACTCACTAACCAACCATACAACCTCATGATCTCTTAAAGACTTCAATTGCAGCCTACCCATATCCGCTTGAACCACCTTTCTAGATATGAAATGCCCATCGAAATGATTAAACACCGCTTCCCTAACCTCTGGAAATCCTTCAACCCTGCATCCTTCCACCTCAATTGACAAGATTGAATTATGCCTTCTTTTGCTTGCTACTAACCCGTGAAATAATTTTGTGTTTGCATCTCCTTCCTTCAACCACTTAATCCGAGATTTTTGCCAGTGAATATTGCAATTCACTTTGGATAAGAATAACAGTTTCACATAATCAAGTCTTCTCTCCTTTATCTCAAATTACAACTATTCAATTTTTTTTTTTAATTTGGTTATAGATGGATTGAATTTTTTAACAAATTTCAAGTAGATTGTAAATGAATTAATGAATTTTTTTATCCATTCATTATAAATAAAATTATTTTTTATTCAGTCGATTCATTTGCCACATAGGGGAAGGTATTATTCCCATTGCTATTGGGTATCAGAATTACCCCCAAATATTTTACGCAACTTTATTCAGTTAATCACTCTCTGAATGTTATGAGATCTCTCTTATAAGAATTCCCCATTATGCAGACTTGTCTTTAATGGTTTTAGGAGATCAAACTCTGATTTATTGAAGCCAAAGATTCTTTTATAATATTTGAATTTTTTTCCTTTCAATGATTAATTAATGTAGTAACGCGATTGTTTTAATGAAATAGGAAAAGGATTGATGTCCAATAAGAAAGCCATGTGGATGCAAGGGGCAATTCTTCCTCTGGTACGAATCTTAACATAATATTTTCTATATATGTGTTTTACATTAACTTCTAATCAAAAGAGAATATCAAATAATTATTTAAAAAAGACGATTACAAACTACGCTCATATAGGTTAATAGGTCTTACCGGATATGTTCTTAAAAGTTTCCTAAATTTTATTTATTTTTAACAATTTACCACTTTTCGAAAGTATATTTTTGGATGAAGTTTATCCAAATGAGGGGTAATTTTGTCAAAAAATAACATAATAATAATAGCAGGTTTTTAAGAATGGGGGAAAAAGAAATTCCCTCAACATAAATGGGTTAATGGGCCTACGAGAGATAGGCTCTATATGGCCTTTGCAACTCATCCACAACAAAAGATAAAAAAAAATTAAATAAATGAATATAAAAATTTAATTATTATTTCGTTAAAAAAAGGAATTTAAGTATTATGTAAAGATGGTGTAAAATAATTTATATTAACATTAAATTTATAATTTTTTAGCAAACATTAAATTATATCTTTATTATTTTATGAAATAATATTGTGACATTGCAAGACATGAAATGAACTATAACTAGATATAAATAATATAGAACAGTTATAATTTCAATGCATAGTTATTTAAGTCAAAATATAACAAAAAATCTTTAAAAATCTATTTGATGGTCGCGAATAGAAGGCGGTAAGATATAAGTTATCATAACTAGATTAGTAATCTCATTAATAAGAAATGATAAGTTTAATCTTAAATATTTGTTATGTTTATAAAGTTAAAATTCTTATTCTACATATACATTAAGTTATAAATCAACAAAATGCAATAAAATAAATAGTGTGCTCACTTATGCTTATAAAATACAAAAATTGATTTCTAATAAAATATAAATATAAATTAAAAAAAAATTGATATTAAATAAAAATATTAATAACTAATTTTAAAATATGTATTATTTTATCAAAAGGGTAATTTTTTTCATTTATTATAATGTAATAAATAAAAAATATTGAGATTATGATCTAATAAAATAATTTATGATAATCTAATAAATAAAAAGCAATAAACTTGAAACTAAATTAAAAAATATTAATAATTAATTTAAAATATGTATGAATTAGTAGTAGTTTTGTTGTTTATTATTTTAAATATTATTTAGATTTTTTTATTATTTTAAAATAAGTAATTTTATTTATTATTTTAAAATAAAAATAATAGTGGTGATTGGAGCGATCGACCGTCATGGTGGCCACCGAAATTTCACCATAGACCACCGTAAAGTCACTAGTGCTCCAATCATCAACCATCGTAAGATTGCCGAAGATCTACCACCCACCGTCGTGGTAGCCACCGGAACTCTACTTTTAGCCGCCAATCGCCACCATTGTTATTAAATTAATGATAAATAAATTATTATATTTAAATTATCATTTTTATTTTGAAAGGAAATTACTTATTTTTAAAATAGTAAATAAATTTATTTTTAAAAATTAATTATTTTTATAATGGTAAAAATAGATTTTTTAAAACAATATAAAAAAATACTTTTTTTAAATGATATTTTTTAATAATAAATAAAATTATTTTTATATTCCATAAAAAGATTAATTCTTGTATGCATATAATTTATTAGACAAAATAAAGAATAAAACATACATGTCGAATTTATAAACAATGATTTAAAGAGAAGATAGGTATAAACATCAAAAAGTGAGAACAAAAAATTATATTTTAAATTTTTAATAAAGAGACTTTTATTACATAAATATAAAAAAAAATAAAAAAAAAGAGTTATAACAAAAATATATGAAAGGTCCAGAAATTAATCTATATTTCCTAACATTGAACATTTAATGTTATAATTTTAAGGCTTTGTTTATATACACACACGAAGTGAGCATGTCAAGAGCAGAACGAAAACAGAAATTTGAACAAGTGTTAGCACGAACACTGTACAGATGGATGAAGCCGAAATACAACACGTAGTTCCACTTACAAATATATAATTCACATGAGTAGAAAATTAGTATCTAGCCACAACAACAAATAAATTAAACTTGAGTAAAAAAAAAAATAAATAAATAAATTAAACAAACACAGCACCAAGAAAATAAATTAATACAAGAACAACCTTCACAAAGGCAATATCATATTGAATTAACTCCAAGCATATATGGCAAATAGGAAAATAAACTAAAAATATTATTATTATTATTATTATTATTATTATTATTATTATTATTATTATTATTATTATTATTATTATTATTATTATTATTATTATTATTATTATTATTATTATTATCATTATTATCATCTCAGGACGAGTTGGTAACTTTGTGTAAAGTCTAGCTATATTGTCGAAATTCCACTATGCTATAGTCCTCATAGCGGCACTTCTATGGCTTTCACGTAATGAGTAAAGAAGTATGATTGTGATCTTGCTGAGACTTCCGGTCGATAATAAGAGATGGACAATGTAAGATTAAGATTGACAAACATTACACAACATGATCATTGGTAGATCGATTTTGAAAATCAAATTTCCTCTAAAAATCCAACAGTACCGTAAAAGAAACTAGCACCTAACAATTTTGCACCTTTAAAATTGGCTTATCCCAATATGGACTATAACCAATAATAATAAGATAATATATTATATTTTGATCTAAAACATACAATTTGACTAATTCTATCATCAAATCAACTTAAAATTTCTCTTTTTCTTCTTCTTAATATCATGTAGTCAACAAGAACCAACTGATTCTATTGCAGGTCATAACAATCAAAATAATCGATCAACTAAAACCAACTCATTCACAACTAGTAATCTAATAGTTTCTATTTTGTTTTTTCTAATAGATATAGCAATCAATCAATTTCACTATAAACAAAAATGCTTTGAAACAAAAATATAAAATATCTAACAGAGTAAAATATTATAATAACTGTTATTAATTCAACCCATAAACTTGAATGATAAATGCATAATTGAATTTGAAAGATTAAAGATGAAAAAACACACAAATTATCGAAGTTCAGAGCAATAATCTCCTACGTACTCACTGACAGTTGCTTTATATATCTTTATCAATAACCAAGTAGAGTACAATATTTTTCCAGCTCTAAGAAATTTTGTTCTATGCTCAAATCTAGAAATAACAAGCTACAAGTCATGCTTTATATAGCTATCCTTTCCCTCCAGAAACAGAACATAAAATGAGGAAAAACCTAATAAAAGCTATTACATTAGCGTAATACAAAGTTTTTAGACTTTCATCGACTAATAAACATAATTATAATCCACTAAACTTCACAAATCTCCACCTTGGATCTTCAATTGTTATTGATATAGTTAGAAAGCCTAAAGTCTTTTGAAGAGATTTTAGTTGGAAAAACCCCAACATTCACCAAATCCAAACAATCAAAAAAGTTGGTGCTAGGAACCACTTTAATTAACATATATGTTGGATTATCTTTTGTAGGCACTTTCTTCACTTCCACAATACCATCAGCAATAATGTCTCGAATGTAATGCAATCTAGTGCCAATGTGTTTGGTCCTCTCATGGAACATAGGGTTCATAGAGAGGAAGATGGCGCTTTGATTGTCACACCAGACAGTTACAACATTAGTATTTCCTTCTAATTCATTGACAAGACCTTTGAGCCAAATAGCTTCTTTGATTGATTCTGTAAGCGCAATGTATTTATATTTTGTTGAAGATAAAGCCACAATAAATTGTAAATTTGCCATCCAACTTACTACTCCACCACACAAAGTAAACAAGTACTACCTTGTTGTAGACCTTATCTTGTCAAGGTCACCAACATAGTCTGCATCAACATATCCTGTAAGGCCACACTTTTCTGGTTTTGATATACCATAAGAGAGTCCAACTAATTTTGTACCCTTAAGGTACTTGAGTATCCACTTGACTGCCAGCCAGTGTTCTTTCCCTAGATTCCCATAAATCTGCTCACTATGCTGGTTGCATATGCTATATCAGGTATTGAACAAACCATATCATACATCAAGCTTCCAGTGGCACTAGCATATCGAGTTTTGCTCATGATTTGATACTCTTCATCAATATTAGGTCACTGGCTCGAAGATAGTTTGAAGTGTCCAACAATAGGAGTTGACACAATTTTGGCATCCAACATGTTAAATCTCCTTAGTAATTTTTCAATATAATTGGATTGCTTCATATGTAGCAATCCCATGGATTTGTCCTTGTTAATTTCCATTCTGAGGATTCTCTTAGTTGCCCCTAAGTTCTTCATCTCAAATTCATAATTAAGTAATTTCTTCAGACTGTTGATAGTATTCATATCAGCACTTGTTATTAACATATCATCCACATATAGCAATAGGTAGATGAAGTTGATTGAATATTTTCTCTTGAAATAAACACAACCGTCAAAAGAGCTTCTATTGAATCCTTTTGAAATCACAAAAGAATCAAATCTTTTGTACCATTGTCTAGGGGATTGCTTAAGTCCATACAAGGATCTCTTAAGTAGACACACCATGTGTTCTTCTCCTGGTACAACATGACCTTCAAGTTGACTCATGTAGATGTTTTCTTCTAGGTGGCCATGTAAGAAAGCATTTTTTACATCCATTTGTTCTAGTTCCAAGCTGTAAGCAGCTATTAAGGCAAGTATGACTCTGATACTTGTATGCTTCATAATTGGAGATAATATTTCCTTGAAATCAATTCCTTCCCTTTGTGAATATCCCTTTGCAACTAGTCTGGCTTTGAATCTCATCTTTTCAACTCCTGGAATCTTAGGTTTTCTCTTGAAAATCTACTTGCAGCTTATGACTCTTTGATCTTTAGGCTTTATCACAAGTTCCTAAGTGTCATTTTCATGAGTAAGTCCAATTCATCCATCATGGTAGCTTTCCAATGCTCATTGTCTTCTCCAGTGACAACATTCTTGAAGTTGATTGGATCAGTCCACTGGTCATCTGTTTTCACACTTAAGAAATATGCAACCAGATTTGCATATCCATACCTTACATGAGCTCTTACTTCTCTCTTTTCTCTATCTCTCACAAGACAATATGTTGATTTAGATTCTCCACCTTGAACATCAGCAGTTTAGGTTGTGTCAGGCTTATAGTTCTCTCTGGAGTAGGCTTATCAGAATTTGGTAGCTCCACATCAATTTGTGCTCCTTGACTGACTTGATCAGTGGCCTATATTGAGTTGAGCTTAGTTCTCCAGCTTCCAATAGATCATCTTCCTTAAAAACAACATATTTGTTGATTATAACTCTGCTCCATTTGATTCAATGATCCAAACCTTGTAACCCTTTACACCTTCAAGATAGCCTAGAAATATCCATTTCTTAGACCTGGGTTCACGCTTTCCTTCATTAACATGTATTTAAGCAGTGCAACCAAAAATTATCAAATTCTCATAACTTGGTGCTCTACCATTTCAGATTTCTTCAGGTGTTTTTAAACTTATAGTTGCAAATGGTGACCTGTTGATCAAATAACAAGCAATGTGCATTGCCTTTCCCCAAAATCTCTTGTCAAGTTTAGCATTGGATAACATACACCTGACTCTCTAAAAAATGATCTTATTCATCCTTTCAGCTATACCATTTTGTTGAGGTGTTAGTCTAACTGTTTTATGTCTGACTATCCCCATATCTTTGCAACACTCATTACTTAGATATTCCAGGCCATTATTTGTTCTAAGACCTTGATATACTTCCATGTTTGTTTATCCACCAGCGACTTCCATTGCCTGGAACATTTGAAAGCTTCATTCTTGTACTTCAATAAGTAAACCCACACCTTTCTTAACCAGTCATCAATAAATGTTTTAAAGAATCTAGCTCCTCCAAGTGATGGGACTCAAGCAGGTTCCCATATATCTGAATAAACATAGTCTAATATGGCCTTTGTAGTGTGTGTACTAGTATTGAATTTTCCCTTTTTATGTTTACCATAAAGAGAAAACTCACATAAATCTAATTTCTCAAAGTTTTCACTTCCAATCAAATCTTGCTTATATAATTCCTCCAGACCCCTTTCACTAACATGAGCTAGTCTACAAATCCACATTTATGTAGAAATCTCATTTGTGACAAAAATTAAGCTAGTAGAGTTAGTGATAGTTTTACCTTGCAGTTTATATAATCCACTGCTTTTGATTCCTTGAAGAATTTAGGAAGTGCCTTTGTAAACTTTGAGCATTCCTCTTTCAACCTTTATAGTGGAACCAACCTAGTCCAACATACCAAGAGAAATCAAATTTCTCTTGAGTTCATGTACATGCCTCACATTAGAGAGAATTTTGGATGAGGCATCACCAAATTTGATCTTCACAGTTCCAACTCCAGCCACCTTGTAGGCCATGTTGTTTCCCATCAAAACTTTCCCAACATTAGTTTTGTTGTAAGTATCAAACCATTATAGATTTGGTGTCACGTGGAAACAGCACCTAGAATCCATAATCTATTCATCACAACATGGTTCCTCAGTTACAGATAACACATCACTACTTTCATATCCATCACCAACTACAACAACATCATTATCATCTTTGTAATTTTTATGATATTGCTTCTTCCTTTCTGGGTGATCTTTACGAAAATGTCTTTCCTTATGACAATGAAAACAAGTCTTCTTGGTCTTGAATTTTGAATTCTCCATGTTATTGTTTTTACCATCTTTCTATCTCTTTTCCTCGAGCAAACAACCCTTCAGCATCACTAATTTCCCCTTTAATATCAATAATGTTCTTCTTCATTTCTCTTGCATTTTCTAGAGTAAAAGTTTCTCTCCCAAACATCATTGTGTCCACAAGATTTTCAAAGGAGGGTTGAAGTGAACATAGTAACACGAGTGTTTGATCTTCTTCATTTCTTTCAACATCAATGCTTTTTAAATCAAGAACATCCTTTTGTGAATAAAGAAACATGTTCTTTAATGGACATACTTTCCTCCATCTTCATTCGGTGAACTTCTCAACATCGAATTTTGCTCCACCAATTGTTGAGAAAAGAATGAACTTTCTTCTTCAACCAGACTCCCATACCAATTTGTTATGAATTTAACCCAGAAACTTGAATGATAAATGCATAATTGAAATTCAAATATTAAAGATGAAAAAGACACAAGTATTATCAAGGTTCGGGACAATAATCTCCTACATCTTCACTGACATTTGCTTTATATTTCTTTAGCAATAACCAAGTAGAGTACAATATTTTCCCAGCTTTCAGAATTTTTGTTCTATGCTCACTTGAACTCTCCCTAATTGATCTAGAAATCACTCATTATCATTAGCATTGTTGTTAACAAGCTATAAGCCATGCATTGTATAGCTATCACTTCCTTCCAATTAGTTATAACCATAACTAACTAATTATCTGTAACTAACAAAACAAAATAAAAGTTATCACATTAGCTTAATACAAAGTTTTTAGACTTTCACCAACTAATAAGCACAATTATGATCCACTAGACTTCACAATAACAAATACAACAAAAGGAAATCTTAATAAAAATGTCATGAAAACAAAGTGAGTCTCAATAACAAAAGAGTATAACTCAAAAATAGAAGGAAGAAGGATACCTCAACAAAATAAAACAGAGCACGAAAAGAGAATACATGAGAAGGTCGAGCCGATGAACGCGAACAACGATTTGGAGATGAGATGAACTAAAACGACAAAGAGGAATTGAGCGCGAACGACAGCTGAACAAGAACAGTGATGACAGAAGAAGATTGAGCACACGAAAATGGTGAGCGACCGTTGAGAACGGGGCAAACAACAGTGAACACGTGAGACGATCGTAAATGTCAGTTGAGAACGAAGGTTGTGAACTTAGATATTCTCTGACATGAACACTAATATATAGTCTTTAAAATTTCAAAAATATCACCGCATTTATATTTCACATCACTTATTTTATCTATTGATGTGAAATCCTCGCAAAATCTATTTTTTTTCACTAGTGTGGTATATAATAGGATTTTTTTGAGTTGAACCTGACTGTTCCAATTCATATTTATTTAAGTAATCAGTCTGAAAAATTTAAAAGACTTTTTATATGACATGTAATTTGATATTTTTAGTTAAATATAATTCTAAAAATGGCTTGGCCTTGTCTATTATAAAAATAAAAATAAACAATCTGTAAACAATCTGGTCTCATTTGAGCCTATCGTAAATTAAACCGTAGATCTTTGTCGGATAGTCTATTTTTTCCTACCCTCCATCTAATTTTATCTATAGATAATGATTATTTTTTTAATTAGGCCACAATGATTTTACAAAGTGTAAATATTCTAATTGGCCTTGAAATAAAACAGGGGGCGTAATTAGTTCTTAAGAGAAAAAGAAAAAAACAACTTTAATCCTTAAGAATATAAAATGAGTTAAATCGGTCCATTATCGACTTATCGTGATTTAAATATCTTCTAAAATTTTGAATTAAAAATTATTAAATTGACCCACATTTGAAAATTCATAAGAATTAAATTAACATTTTTCATTTCTTTGAGTGTGTTCGGATTGATAATTAGAAATTCTTAAATAATTAAAATTTTAGACAATTAAGGTTTCAAATGAGTTCACTTTATTTATTTTTGTTTAGAAAGTAAAATAAACTTTTGTACTCATAAGCCTTGTTGGGCTATTTTTATGAATTTTAAAAGTTTTTGAGATAAATGTATAAATATGTAATAAAAATTAATCCTATATGAAAATATTAGAAAATTAGGAAAATTTTAGAATTTTCAAAAGGACCAATATGCAATTTTTTTGAAAATTTAAAGGGATCAATTTGAAAAATTCAAAAAATAAATAGGGACTGATGTAAATTTTTTGAAACATATATGAATCAATGTGCATAATTTGAAAGAAATATAAGGACTAATTTGAGATTCACATTTTATAGAGCTAAGAATTTCAAATTCCTAATTTTTAGGTTGTAATAAAAATTCTCTAAATTTAATTTTAAAAAACTATTTCATAAAACCCATTCTATTTAAAAACTCTCAAATTTATCATCAAAGTATTGAATTTTATATTGAAAATTTTGAATTGTCCTATAAAATTACATTACTTCAACAAATGCATTCATTCCAACACACTCTTAGAGACCAAATATATATTCTTAATTTTCTATAAGAAACCAATTGAGTATTTGCTATTTTATTAATAACTGTATTTTTTTATAGGATGGCTATAATTTTTTTATTAAATACTAATTTATTAATTTGTCAGTCATAAATGTTTTACTAATTTAATATTTATATTTATATTAATTATATTAAAAAAATAGAATTTAATTTGTTACTGTAACAATTACTTTAAAAAATTAAAAGAAAACTTAATTTTTAAAATAAATTAAATTAGAAGGGAACAAATTAAACCAATACTTGAATACTTATACATAAATCATCCTAAACTGACTTAATATATTATTGATATGTGTTAATTTTCATGTCATACATTCTTTCCAAATATATAAAATAAGAACTACTTTATTATAAACTAGTTGTCTGAGTTTAAAAATATTTACATAAATGACGCAGTCGGAAATCGCAAAGAGTTATCAAGCGCTAATCCTAAAAAAAGAACAAGTTTTGGAATCCACCGGAGAAGAGAAAAACTCTCAAAATTAATTATTTTATTAAAAGATACCCTTTTATTACAGCATAGAAAGTCTTTAAATAGATAATAGAAACTCTAGTACGAAAATTAGGTAAAACAGAAAAGCCCTAAATTAAAGGAAAAACTAAAGCAGCTGTAAAACAAAAAAGACCGAAATTACGAGAAAACTAAAACGACTGTTTTGAGGCCCAACACGAGGTCAAAACGGTTCTGGAGCCCATACCTCATGGCAAAGCCATAAGTTGTGTTTGTGGCGCGATTCCCTTTTCGGAAAGGTATAATAATAGATAATCTAACACCGGACGATCGTTTTCCGCATTTTCTGCTGCTTTTGTCCGCAAAGCCGTTTCTTCCTCGATTCTGGCTGTGAACCCTCCTACATCAGTCTCCTCCACTTCTAAAGAACTCGACCCCGAGTTCATACCAGAATAAAGGTTAGCATCTTCATGGAACTCATAAATATCAGCTACATTAAAGGTATTGGAAATATTCATGGATCCCAGCAAGTCGATCACATAGGCGTTGTCATTGATCTTCTTCCGCACCTTGAAAGTCTCGTACTTGCGAAGCTGAAGCTTCTTGTAAGTGTCAACTGGGAACTGAAGGTGCAAACACGAGAAGGGGGGGTTGAATTGTGTTTGACTAACTTGATTACTTTTCCTGTTTTTATACTTTTAAAACAAAACTTGATGAAATAAAAACAGAGTTAGCAGCGGATATAAAGTAAAAAATAAAACACAGAATTTTTATACTGGTTCACCGTTAACGAGGCTACGTCCAATCCCTTCACCTTGAAGGATTTCACTAATTCAAACCTTGAATTACAGCAGTTCTACTGACCCTCCAAGTCAGTCTTCTCAAACAGTCTTACAATCCTAGACTCTTGAGGAATACAGCACCTTTCTTCTCCTGCCAATCTGACAACCCCAGATTGTAGAAGGAATTACAACACTTTGAATCTAATTGCCAAGTAATCTGCTACCCCTTCTGACTCCCTCAGATTGTAGTCTCTACTTCAACAACTTAGATCACACGAGAAAGAAAATAACAAGAGTGCTTGCTTCTTGAAAGCTGGAACTCACAATTGACCTCACTGAAAACTTGAGTGTTTGCTTTGGAAGTGTATGACTCTTTTTAATTTTCGATGATAAGTCTTCTGCCTTGAGCCTCCTTTTATAGATGCAGATTAGGGCCTCTTCCAATGCTTAAATTCGAGCTGAATCTTGCTGGATTCTCTGTAAAAATAACTTGACCAATTGGGCTTTATTTAAATAAAAAACATATCTTTTTTTAAGCTTCAGATTTCTTTCAAAAATAACTGGCCAATCAAGTCTTTAGTTGCTTCCCGCCACAGCTCCTGAATTCCACTATACCTCACTTTTATTTTTGTAACAAATCTTTTTAATACTTTGATTAAAATAAATTAAAATCTCCACCGTTAATCCTCCTGATTAAATCTGAACCATTTGATCTTCTGCGCTAGTCCACATCTGGACCATATTAATTGATATGTTGTGATCCTCTGATTTCGGCCATCCCTGGACCACACTTCCTAACCCTCTGATCTCGGCCATCCTGGACTTGCACCTGATATGCTATAATCCTTTGATCTCGGCCATTGTTGGACCACACATCCTGAACCTCTGATTTCGGCCAACATTGGGCCATGGTCTGATCTTCTGATCTCGGCCAACACTGGACCAAATAATTAAATCTAAACCATTGATTTGAAAATCTTCCCTCTGATATGGACCAATTCTGGACTTGGTCTGGATTAAACTGAAATTAAATCTGGACAAATAATATTTCAGTCTGGACATTTTACCTTTGATTTTGGATCAGGTCTGGATCAATTCTGGAAATCATTTCTTCTGGTCTGGACTTAGTTTCATACCCTGAACCATGCTACCTTTTGGTCTGGGTCAAATCTGGATTAATTCCTTTGTTCTGGACCCATTAATTCATCCTCTGATTAAGTCTGGAACAAGTCTGGGCTGTTTTAATTTTTCACTGCCAGGCCATGTTCTGGTCTGAATAACTTTTGGATTAAATCTGACATTTGATTCCTTCTGGTCTGGAACAACTCTCCCTCTGGCAGGCTTTCCTCTGGTATGGTCCAGGTCTTCTTCTGACATTGCTTCCTTCTAATCTGGGCCAGCAAAGATATTTTCTGGTGATCCTGGAGTATCTTCTGGTAATTCCAGGATGCATTCTGAATGCATCTTCTGCCTCTGCAAACTTCATTTTCTGGTTGTATTTAATGTAATAATTCAAGGTACAAAATAAGATTACATTGAGTGCTTTTGTAAACATCAAAATCCTAAGACTTAAAACCAACTTGGTTCCAACAGGAACCTCTCCTTACGCAGGAACACCATCACATCATTTCCCACAGCAAAGACCTTGACTCTTCTGCGCTTGTCAGCAGCTACTTTGTTCTTCTGCTCAGTAGTCTCTAACTTCGCCCTGACAGCTTCCTTAATGGCTTGCACATCCTTGGACACCACTGGGCAAAACCACTCAGTTTCCTTGAAGGTCTCAGTCAGGTCATGCTCATCCTGCGTCATAACAAGAAAACTGGACTTCTCTTTCCCTGTTTTTCTATTAAAACCAGAAACCGGGGCCATAGCTATCTTGTGCGTTCCCCAGGTGGACATCATCACATTATCTCCGCCTCTATACGTGATATAATTGTCACACTGCCAAGGTCGCCCCAGTAGGACATGACACACATCCATATTCAGAACACCACACACTACCTCTTCCTTGTAATGTCTTCCGATGGAAATAGGCATCTTGCAAGTCTTCGTCACCTTGACTTGCGAACCCTTACTCGCCCAGCCCAAAGCATAAGGCTTGGCATGCGGTTCTGTCGGCAACTCTAGGTATTCCACCAACTTCTGGGATACCAAGTTCTTTGTACTCCCGTTATCCATTATCAGATTACACACCTTATTCTTAATAGAATAGTGTGTTCTAAAAAGATTCTTCCTTTGCCCCTCATCCTTTGAAGACAACAGAAATCTCTGCAGCACAAAATTCACCGCTTCTTTAGCGAACTCAACACCGTCATACTCGTTGCCTGCTTCCTCTTCCTCAAACTCCTCATTCAAGACTGCAGTCGTTCTCCTGGAAGGGCAAACATTCGATTTGTGACCCTGCCCACCGCAACGGAAACACTTATCTCCCATCGGTTTCGCGTATGGGTTGGTTGACTTCTGGTTCGCCCTCTTGTTGGGCGTAGCACTACTGGTTCCACTGGTTCTTTGCCAAGGAGTCAGAATCCTTAGCAGCAACACTCTTATCCTCATCACCAGCAACTTCAGAATTACCCTGCGGAGTGAATCTGTGAAAAGATGAGAAAATTCTGGGGGATTTCTCCATCAGTTCCGCTTTCAAGGCTAGCGTAGAGGCCTCCGTCACGGTCCAGACAGTCTGCAAACCCATCTTCTCCTATATCGACCCCTTCAAGCCATTAATATAGTGAGTCACCTTCTATCCCTCAGTTTCCCCTAGTTCGTTGCATTCTGAGAAACGTAGGAACTCTGCTATATACTCGGTCACACTCCTTCTACCCTGAACGCAATCGATATACATTTTGTACAGAATCTGCTCATAATCTTTAGGCAAGAAACGCTCCAGCATCAACTGTTTCATTCGCCTCCACGTTCTGATTGGCGCTTTCCTCTGGTGCTGCCTCTGAACAACAAGCTTATCCCACCACACAGCAGCGGTACTCTTCAATTGAATTGCTACCATCTTCACCTGCTTGTTTTCTGGCACACCCATCACGTCGAAGAACCGATCAACTTCAATCTGCCAATCCAGAAACTCTTCAACCCCCATAGTTCCATAGAACAACGGCATGTCAACCTTAACTCTGTAGTCGTTGTGATTCTGTTGATTATCGAAACCCTGATTCTCCTCCTGGACCTCTTCTTCGGAACTAGAGTCCGATTCAACACGAGCCTGCAAGCCTCCATGTGGACGCCTGGGCGGTTCGTCTCTCCTGCCTCTGTCCCTCCTATTATTTATGGCGTTCACTTGAACTGTCAAAGCCGCCACCTGAGTCATCATCTGAGTAGTCAAAGCAGTAAGAGCCGCAGTAAAAGCCGCAGTGATACCCTCGATGTATGCTCTTGTGACTGGTTGATCTCCCATGGCTGTTCAAGCTACGAAAAGAAACAGGAGAAAGCCTGCTCTGATGCCACCTAACGCAGTCGGAAATCGCAAAGGGTTAGCAAGCGCTAATCCTAAAAAAAGAACAAGTTCTGGAATCCACGAGAGAAGAGAAAAACTCTCAAAATTAATTATTTTATTAAAAGATACTCTTTTGTTACAGCATAGAAAGTCTTTAAATAGATAATAGAAACCCTAGTACGAAAATTAGGTAAAACAGAAAAGCTCTAAATTAAAGGAAAAACTAAAACGGATGTAAAACAGAAAAGCCCGAAATTACGGGAAAACTAAAATGACTGTTTTGAGGCCCAAGACGAGCTTAAAACAGTTCTGGAGCCTATACCTCATGGCAAAGTCATGAGTTGTAATATACCTCAGTTCTGGAGCCTATACCTCATGGCAAAGTCATGGCCTATACCTCAGTGCTCTTGTGTTCGTGGCGCAATTCCCTTTTCGGAAAGGTATAATAATAGATAATCTGACACCGAACGATCGTTTTTCGCATTTTCTGCTGCTTTTGTTCGCAAAACCGTTTCTTCCTCGATTCTGGCCGTGAACCCTCCTACATCAATTAATTAGTTGTGTGAGTTTAAAAATATTTACATAAATAATCAAGGTAAACTACATGTATATAAATGGGGTATCAAGTTTCGGTGTGTTTTTTCTTTAATTTTTGTTCTTCGTTTAAACTATTTCACTTACAATTTTACCTCTTGTTATTCATATTTTAGAAAATTCTGTTATTTTTCCTCAAACTTCTTTAATTTTTTTTTGTTTCCCTACCACTTTTTCATTAATAAAATGACACTTGATAACATTTGTGAGTTTGATAAAATATTTTTTATGTTATTATTATTGTAATTAATATTATTATTTATTTTTTATGTATTAAAATATTAAAAGTAAAATAAATAAATTTTAAATATTTTTACCTAAATATTTTTAAATTTTAAATTATTGTTAGATAAAAAATAAATTATAAATATAATTGAAAATTTTAATTTAAATATTTTAATTTGTAAATAAAATAAATTTATTTTTAAAATTTTAATATATAAATAAAATAATTGTTAAATAATATTAAAAATGTAATAAATTTCAATATTAAAGATTATATTAAATCAAAATACGTAAAAATTCAAATATTATATATATATATACATTAAAAATTTAAATTATTTAAAAAAATTTAAATAAAATAAATAAACTTTAAACATTTTAGTTAAATATTTTAATATATAAGTAATATAAAATAAGTTTATTGTTAATATTTTAAAATATTAATAAAATTAACTACAAAAATAATGACATAGAAAATATTTTATCCAACTCACAAATATCATTAAGTGTTATATCATTAATGAGAGTGTCACATTATAAAAATGGTGGGGACCAAAAAATTCACAAGAATTAGTTATTAGAAATGAGTGAATTAAAATTTTATTTTGAACTAAGTAGGGAGATCAAAAATACATTTAAACCTAATATTTTAATTCAAGTGTACACTAGTATAAAAGCAACTTATAATTCTATATATAAAACCAATATATATATATATATTAGAAAAAATCAGTTATAAATACAAAAGTAACATACAAATTGAATACTTTTTTTTTATATAAATTGGATGAAAAAAGTTTGTCTTTAATAATCAAATGTTAAATACTCGATGTTAAACTAAAAAAAGGAAATTATTTAAGTGAATAAATAGATAAGCATTAATTATGAATATAAGATAATCAATATTTTGAGACCATTTGTTGTTTTAGTACATGAAAAGGGACAAAAAATATATTAAAATGTATGCAAATTTACTCCATCCATCCTAAAATATAAACAACAATAAATTAAAGAAAGTTGATGTATTTATACATCAACTTATTTTTATTTATATTTTAAGACAAAGTAGTATTAAGTTTTTCTTGAAAAATATCAGATATTTCGTGTAGATATTTGTGCTATTCTAAAATAAAGTTTAATATGTATAGATTGCCAATGTAATTTTTCACATAGGCATTCAATTGTGCATATATCAAGTCTTAAAAAATATATTTTCGTAAAAAAGATATATGTAAAAATATATCTACACATTGAAATGTGAATAAACGTATGTGTATAAATTTTACACTGCCGATTCATAATTATTAAAATCTTGTAGATATTAAAAATCTTAAAAAATAATTTAATTTACAAATATACTTTTACCACAAAAAGAAGTTAACAAAAAAAAAAAAAAAAA
>JBBPBO010001985.1:64296775-64409167 GCA_037974295.1 Cicer cuneatum | reverse complement strand
TAACAAAAAAAAAAAAAAAGCCCAGTTATTATGATTTGAATAAACAGATTCCTAAGATAAGATTAATGCCCTCAATTAATTGGGTATCTTTCATGACAGAAAAGGGTAAGGATGATAAATCTTGAAATTTTTTATAGCCATCCAAAGAGGCACCCATGTTTTTATGACAAACTCTCGTGCCTCTTTTTCTCTTTTCCCATAAAAGTTTCTTTTAATCATGAGTTCCTTTGTTACAGTATTTTGTAAAAGAAACGTCTATGTTTCTTTTGTTAAAAAATAATTTTTTTAAAAGTTTTCATATGTTAGTTATAATTTTAAAAAATAAAATAAAATATAAAAATAATCTAGAAATTATTGTTAGTAATTTTTGAAAAAAAATTAATTTTCATAATTGATATTTTTAAAAGTGATTTTCACTACGATATACAAATACAAAACAACTTTTTTTTTCTTAAAATCTTAAAAAAAAAATTCTCTAAATTATTTAATACCAAAATCACTTTTTTATAATCTACATATGTTTTTCCAA
Source organism: Cicer cuneatum (assembly GCA_037974295.1). Taxonomy (NCBI): domain Eukaryota; kingdom Viridiplantae; phylum Streptophyta; class Magnoliopsida; order Fabales; family Fabaceae; genus Cicer; species Cicer cuneatum. Next base: position 64,408,638 of record JBBPBO010001985.1, on the reverse strand, counting down.
CATCTTATTAAAAAAATAATTCAAATCCAATAATAATATTATTACTAATAATAATAATAAAAAAATCCACCAACCCAAAAACCTAACTCAACCATATATCTAATTAATAATTAACCAAGGTTAATGAATGAATGAATCCTCTAAGTCTCTAACCCACCCAATATATAAGAGGGTTGTGTGCACTTGTACCTCTCATCAACCAACAAACAAACAAACCCTAATAAATCCCCATTTTCTTTTACTTTTTACAAAATAATTCTCTTCAAAATTCCCCCAAAACAAATTGAAAGATAAAAAACTAAAGAGAGAGAGAGAAAAAAGAAAATAAGAATTTAGTTTTAGACACATAGGTAACAAACCAAGGTCAAGGAGGTCACAACACAAAGTTTCATTTTCATTTTTTCATTTTTCAATTTCACAAGTCACCTAAGGGGTCCATCTATTTTCCTCTCTAAAAAAACTGGTACGTCTTTCTCTATTTTTTTTTTTTTTACTTCCAATGAAAATTCAGATTTTGAAGATTAGGGTCTTGTTCTGTTGAAAACTTGAATTTTGACCCCTCTCTCTCTCTCTGCAATTAAATTCAATATTTTTAGAAAGAGAAAGAAAGCGCGAGATTGTGAAATGAAAATGAAACTTTTTTTTTTGGCCACACATACAAAGGTGACAGAACAAGCAAAAACACAGAGCATGATTAGAAAAAAAAAACCCTAGCTAGTAGTATCAGATCTTAACCCATATGAATTTTCCCGCCAAATTTCATTTTTGAGCTAAATCCAGATTCTTAATCGGTGCCAATTTTACATTCATAAACTCATTTTCATCGATTTCTCGTAATAAAAATACTTCGGAAAAAAGGGGTTAATAATTATAATAGAGAATTAATTTCAGTTTATTTTTTTTAAAGAAATGGATGATTTTGAATTCGAGCTTGGTTATTTGTTTCTAGGGTTTGAATTCGAAATCTTTGACAGGGTTGTAGCTGTTTTTCGAAGTTGTGGTAAAAGATAGTGTTTTTTTGTTGTTCAAGTGTTGTTATATACGACATTGCTTTGTGTCGTTTTGAAGTTTTCATTGTTGTGTTAAAGAATGCTTGGTGATGGGAGAAAAGTTGATTTATATAAGCTGTTGAATGTGGTTAAGGGGAAAGGTGGGTATGAGGCTGTTTGCAATGGAGAGTTGTGGGATTTGGTTGGGGAAGAATGTGGGTTGGGTGTGAATGTCGGTTCGTCTTTGAAACAGGTATATAGTAAGTATAAGTGTGTTTTGGATGCTTGTATGAAGAAAGTTAGTGATGGTAAGGTATCTGATGAGTGTGGTTTGATGGAGTTGGAAGCCGAGGTGAAAGGATTGTTGTTGAATCAGGTTGAGAATGTGGTGGCTGGGGGGGAAGTTAAGGGTGGAGTTGATGGTGGTAATGAGGTTAAGAGTTTGAATTTGAAGTCTACTGAGGAGAAAGAAGCGAAAGAAGGTCACAGTGGAGGTTGTCGTGGTTTGGAAGTGATGAACCCGGGGATGATTGATGAATCTGATGTTGGAAAATTGTGTGAGGGTAATGATGGAATGGAAGTAGTTGAAGAGGTTGATGGAGGAAAAATTCCCGTTGAGCCAACGGTGGATGCTTCTGATGTGGTGAAGAGTGGTGAGTCATCTGGATTGTTGAATGTTGTAGACGAGAATCGTGATGAGGGTACCAGTGGTAATAGTGTCTCGGTATTGGATTCGTCTAGTGGTGATGGAGGGAGTTCTGGTTTTAAGAGAAAGAGAGAATCTTTGTTTGATTTGCTGAGTTGGGTTACTAACGCTGCGAAAAACCCTTGTGATCCTGCAATTGGTTACATGCCTGAAAAGTTGAAGTGGAAGTCTTACGGTAATCAGGAGGTTTGGAAGCGGGTTTTGTTGTTCCGAGTGGCTGCGTTTCACAAAAAAGAGTCGAGCATCGAACAACGTAAGTGGCAGGTAATAATCTGATAAAACAATGCTATATTAAGCTGATTTAGTTATTCTTTAATTGCTTTAATTAATGCTTGTGTTGCTGATGCATGCCTGAAATTTTGTAGACTCAAAAGAATTAAGTCAAGTGAAAATTTTCTATAAATTTGTATATTTTTTGTTCTGTGCAATTAATATTATTTGTGCAGTTACATGCTACATGTAATTATTCTGTTTCTCAAGGTATCTGTTGCTGTTTCATTCTGTTTGCTGAGGGAAAAAAGTGATTTTGTTTGTCATGTAGACTACTGTTGACTTATTAAATTTGATGTGCTGCCACATGTCAGTGTTGTTTTATGAGACATTGATATTGTTGATCTTTCTGTTTGTCTGTTAGCTACTGTAAACTTATGTTAATTCTGAATGCTTAAATTCGTCTTCATATCCTTCATGATTTGACTATGTGATTCTTTAATATCATTTTAACATATCATGCAATGCTAATGAAATCGAGCACTCTTTCTACAAAAATATTGATTGTTGGACTCGGTTTTGAAAGAAAAAAAGGATGAGAGGTACTCACAGTATTTGGGAAGTTTATCATATTTAAGAAATGTATATATTAATACATTGTTTTTAGTTAGTTAATGTTTGGAAGTATCCTGTAGTGTGAATTATTCTCTTTCCTTGCTATTAATGTATGATATATTATTATTATTATTATTATATTTATATTAAAGGTGGCTAGGCAAACATTCTCACTTTTATTTAAAGCATGGTTAACTTATGCATTTATGGGCCATTTTTGGGAGAGCATACATCAAATTGCAGTTTAAATTATGATCTAGTAAGTTGCAAGTATAAATTTTTACCATCTATAGACAAATTCTTGATACAAGTACTTGCATGTTTTATAGTTTTTTGAGTAATAAAGGTCTTTTCTTTTTATTAACCCGTTCTCAAGATTCCTTAAATATTTTGTAAATCCTGTTACTTATATATATATATATATATATATATATATATATATATGTATATTATATAGATTCAATCATTAAAACAAAATATTAAATTTCCTTGTGATATTGCATTGACACCAAAACCTTGTATCATTTTTCAGAGTCAGAAGATGCACCCTAGCATGTATGATGATCCCATTCAGACAACCTACAATCTTAGAGAAAGGTTGATACGTGGCAAGAAGCTATTAGATGGAACACATTCACCAGTTTCACGAAGCTCGTCAAATTCATCTATAGGAGCTGAAGGAGATTTGGACAGAACACCAAGTCCTCATACAGATGATCGTGCTGAGCAACAGTTGCTTGATTGCCCGAGTACACCTTCTGGTCGTGTTAGATATCCACCGAAGCGTACCCGTGTGGGGCGACATCATCAAGCTGCATTGCCAGAGTGGATTGGCATGACTTCTGAAAGTGATCCTAAGTGGTTTGGAACCCAAGTATGGCCATCGAAAACGGCGAAATCAAGATTTCTTATCAAAAGGGATCCAATAGGAAAGGGAAGAGAAGATTCTTGTGGCTGCTCAGTGCCAGGTTCTGTTGAGTGTGTCAGATTCCACATTTCTGAGAAAAAGGCTAAGGTTAAGCTTGAGTTAGGTGTGGCTTTTTACGAATGGAATCTCGACAAGGTTGGTGAAGATGTTAGGCATTCGTGGACCGATGAAGAAGAGAAAAATTTCAGGGAAGTGATACAGGCGAACCCTCCATCATCCGAGAGATATTTCTGGGATCATATTTTTCGGACATTTCCTATGAAGAGCAGGGCAGCTTTAGTTAGCTACTACTTCAATGTCTATCTTTTACAACGCCGAGCGTACCAGAATCGGTATACACCTGATAAAATTGATAGTGATGACGAGGAATCGGAATCTGCATTGAGGAATGTTTTCGGACATCAGACACAGAGTTCGCGTGGCTCCATCTTATTGACCCCCAGTAAGTCACACTCAAAGGGAAAACAGCCAAAGTGAATATTCATCAACATAGGAGCTTCACTGAGAATTCATATTTTTTTGATAAATTTGTGCTTCTTCCTTCACATGCAATTTTCATTATCCTTTTTTAGAATATACATCATAGATTTTAAAGGATTAAAAATTGGAATTTGAAATTGGTTTGTTTTTTTGGTAAATTCAAGAAAGATGGTGTTTTGAACAGTTAAGGTGTTGGAGATTTTAGCCTACAAACATATGCTTCAGATGTTGAGGTGTAACTTTTGTCTGGCTACAGTGATATATAGGAATACAGTGTCATTTTATTGTAGAGGGTCATATGAACAAATTCATCACAGTGCAATTGGAATTGCAGCTTTTCATTTGATGTTAGTTCATTGTTTGATGTTTCTTTCTTTGAATGTGGTTAAGAAATTATCTTTATTTTTTATTTTTAAATTAGTATAGACATTAGGGAGGGAAAAATATTAGTAGCAAAGATTGAATCATGAACCTCCTTCATATAAATTCTTCGATATCCCAATATTCCTAATCAAATACTAGGCTATTCGTCTGGAGACAGAAATAATCTGATAATGTTGTGGCAAATTTATATCATATTCTTATTCAAAGAGTAGGAGCACATGTCAAGAGTATAGAGTAGGTAGAATTTAGTTCGATAGAGGTGGAGGGTAATTAAAGAAAATTGTTTTTTATCAAGATATTTATTGAACACAATTTAAGACACAATCTCTTATATTAAGTGGAAATCTCTGCGTAAAATTATGGAGATTAATTTAGCGGTACTATATATGATTAAGAAAAAAGAGTTTTAATATTGATTTGTTGAGTATCTATGACTGAATTCAAAACCATTGGTTAAATTAAAAGAAATCCAAGACAATAAGCATTTTTTTTTAGTATATAATTCGCATTGATACAAGAATGTAATAGATTTTTTATGCTAAAAGAATGCAACAGATATTTACATTAATTGCAAGATGTGTCAATAACTACAAAAGTAAATACTTGAGCATGAGAAGCTTCTAGTCCAATGGGATTGTAAACAAAAGGAGCCCCCTGTTTTGGTATGGATAATTAACTCGTTATTATAAAATTAATTTTATATTTTTTTGTATTTATTCTATATATTTAAATTAGTCTTTAATTGATATATATTTTTTTTGTTAAAATTATAGATAAAGTCTTACGCATGATTGGTTTACATGCAGTGACATTAAAGATTTTACACTGTATATTCATAAAATTTACAACATTTATTAAAATTAATTATGTAAATTGAGTGCTATTCATTTTATGAATAATAATGTATTTGGAATAGATTATGTTGGAACTCTATTAGTATAAAACAACTATATTGTTGGTTCTAATCTAGTTGTTTTTTTGATTAAATATAGATTTTACTTTATACCCCCATATTTTTACTTTATACCTCTCACAGTTGTGTATGAATTTCTTTATCATTTCGTTTATAGATTAGAGAAACGAATAAAACCAAAAAGGAATTTTGATTGTTTTTTCTTTTTACTAAAAATTACTCATTCATTCAAATCGACAAAATTACATTGATCAAGAATATTACAATTCAAATTCACTAAGATTTAAACGGACGAATCTGTGAACAAATTCACAACATCCAAGTTAATAGTATAAAACGACAAAATGTCTATAAATGTGACGACTTTCAACTATGACGTAATTGAAATGTTCGGTATACTCATGCTTCTGAAGCTGAAATGTTGACAATACAAAAGTTATTAATTGAAATTGATCTTTAAATATAAATCAAAGAACACGACAACAAGACAAAAAAGCAAAACGTCGCACCAAAACTGATACAAATATAATGTTGCACCAAAATAATAAAATCAAAAAAAAAAAATACGAAAGAAAAATTAAATGTGTATAGAATTACTTGCGTATAAAAATCACTTGTGTATAAAAACTAAATGTGTATAGAAATGTATATTAAATGTGTATAACAATTAAAAAATGTTACTTCGAACCAAAAATCGACTATGAATCCATCTCATTAGTTATTGGGTCTAAAAATAGAGTTTTGGTATTGTACGTTCCTTAGTTCTTCTGTACTCTCTATTACTAATAGACTATTAACACCTCCACCCCTCACACATACACAAAATCTCTCCTCTCTCTCTCTATATATATAGAATGGAAAGCAGATTTTTATCTTTTTCAATCATTATTCTTAAAATTCTTTTAACTTAAATGTTTGTTAATTTTGTCTTATTATTTAAATGCAGGACTGATCTTTTTGCCAAGCAACTTTTAAGCTATAAAAAATTTCCATTACGACAAACAATTATTTATAGCACACGTTGCACATTATGTAAATTTATGTTACCATGTATTATTGTTAAAATATTAATTATTTTATTTGTTAAAATTATTTAGGTAATCTTACATGAATAATTTTTAAATTCCATGACTTTTTTATTACATTTTAAATTTTTGACAGAATATTACATTTTAAATTAAAATTTGGTAGAATTATATTTTTATATTCCTTGCTTAAATAATTTTGGTTTATGTCCTTAAGTCTTAACTCAACTAACAAATGCCGATATTATTAGGTTGAACATATCATCTCAAATTCGAACTTGAGATATCGCAGTTGTGTATGTGAGATTCAGGTGATAATTATCATTTTGTCTCCATAAAAAAATCCTAATTTTTAAATAATCAACTTTATTTAATCCCCGTGTTTCAAATTACTCGGTACATTGAAGTTACAAGACTAAACTTTAACTACTGAGCTAACATCTTAAGTATCAATTATGATATATTTGTTAACACAATATCTAACAATTAGTGAAATCTACTCATTTTCGATATAAGCAACCTACACTAGCCATATTCTTGTTGAGGAAAAAACATTTTTGATATATGTTTTGATGACAATAAACCTTATGAAATAAATGATTAAGTTTTATGAATGTGATCTACTAATGATTGCACTTGAGTTTTATTTAAGGAACATGAATTGCAAGAAACCATTCATATCATCGAAGTGCATAAGTATCTACTTAATATTGCAAGAATCTCAAAAAGAATATATCATATATCAATCATTCAAGAGAATGATTATTACATCTTCAAGATAACATCTTCATAAAGAAGGTGATCAAATACTTTCATACAACAATCAATGATCACGCCATGATATAAATCAAAGCAAATCATGTCTTAAATTGGAAATCGATGACAAGATCATTCTAGAAAAACCAAGAACATTCTGGTTTATTAAAAAGGCAGCAGTCTGAAAAACAAAGAATGTTCTGGTCATTAAAACTGAAGTCTGGTTTACTAAGAACAAAATTTAGTCCAAGAATATTCTGGTTTACTAAGAACAAAGCCTTCTTAATTCAAGATTATCCCAAGCTACGAAAATGCAGCAAGCTACATAGCAAAACATCAGGAACGACATTACATACTCAAGGTTACTGTTGGGACAGATTCATCAAAAGAATCAACAAAACCAAAACAATGTACAAAGAGTAACTTGCAAGATTGATCTTCAAGATTGATGACATAGATAAAACAAGTACAGCTTGGACAATGAGGCACTACATCAATGATACAAGTACAATATAGCTTGTCTACAAACAACTGTCAAAAAGTAACAAATTCGTCAAAAGATTAACAAAGGCAAAAGCTAAGCATCAAGAACTAACAAGCAAGATCAATCTCCAGATTGATAAAGCAACAAATACAACCATGACAGACATGATAAGACACTGCAACTGCACCTCTAAACAGTCTGCGCACAGAGCAGAAAAGCATGACAGAATAACAAATGTCAAAGCTCTAAGTCCAGCACTCACTCATACAAAACAGAAACGAAGAATGTTATGGTTTTACAAAAGAACATTATGATTATTCTCTTTCAAAGACAAAATTAAAAATAGATCATTTTCCACAAGCAAAATCACTTTGAAGAGAAATAAAAAATATACAAACAGAACGAAGAACATTCTTGACAGAAGTCTAGAAAACGAAGAACGTTCTTGACAGAAGTTTGGAAAATGAAGAACGTTCTCCACAGTCCCAAAACAACAAGAATGATTATATCCTCTGTTAAGGAAAAGAAAGCATATGAAATTTTACATATACATTTCTAGTATTCCACAAGGAATATACAGAGTACATCCCATCAAAAGGATCGCTCCAAAAAGCAAAAGACAAAATCTATGGCTCATGATGAATCAAGCAAGATTAGTCTCCATGTGCACGAAAGATCATTCTCTAGATTTAAGCAAAGAATCAAGAACGATCTTGGAGTGTATACTCCAACCTATCTCCGAGATATACACACACGTGATAAAAGTGTTGGAACCAAGTTGGTTCTTTCAATTATAGTTTTGATGTTAACAAAAGTATTTTATGAAAATCATATTTTCACTTAGAAGAAGTATGAAAAATCAGATGATGTGAAAAATCAGAGGATGACGTCAGCAGAAGATACAAATCAGAAGCAGAAGATGCCATTAGAGGATGACGTCACCAAAAGATAAAAATGCCACCAGAAGATACGTCCATAAGATATTACTAGAGGATACCAAAAGATTGCAATACAAGAAGAGCTGAATGAATTCCACAGGAATGATGTTCGGGATTTGTTATCCAGACCAAACAAAAACATTATTGGAACCAAGTGGGTGTTCAGGAATAAACTCAATGAAAAAGGTGAAGTGGTAAGGAACAAAGCCAGATTTGTAGCTCAAGGATATAGTCAACAGGAATGTATATATTACACTGAGACTTTTGCTCCAGTGGCCAGGTTAGAAGCAATTAGAATTCTCTTATCATTTGCTGCTAATCATGATATAATACTGTATCAAATGAATGTTAAAAGTGCATTCTTAAATGGCTATATAAATGAGGAAGTCTATGTCAAACAACCCCCTGGATTTGAAAATTCTGATTTTCCAAACCATGTTTTTAAACTTAAAAAAAAATCTTGATATGGTTTAAAACAAGCACCAAGGGCATGGTATGACAAACTTAGTAACTTTCTGCTTAAGAATGAATTTGATAGAGGCCAGATTGATAATACTCTATTTAGGAAATCCATTAAAAATGATATTTTGAATATTCAAGTTTATGTTGATGATATCATCTTTGGATCTACTAATGGCACTTTGTGAAAGAAGTTTTCTGACCTAATGCAGAAAGAGTTCCAAATGAGCATGATGGGAGAACTTAAGTTCTTCCTGGGAATTCAGATTCACCAAGGTAAATCAGGTATACTCATTCACCAATCTAAATACACTAAAGAACTTCTTAAAAAGTTCAAAATGAGTGAATCTAAGCCTATGGCCACCCCAATGCACCCAACTTGCTCACTTGAGAAAGATGAAACCAGCCAAAAGGTATACCAGAAAACATACAGAGGTATGATTGGATCCCTTCTTTATTTAACTGCTTCTAGACCTGACATTTTGTTTAATGTTTGTGTCTGTGCCCGTTTTCAAGCTGACCCTAGGGAATCCCATTTAACTGTTGTCAAACGAATTTTGAGATACCTTAAAGGAACCACCAACCTTACTTTGTTATACAAGAAAACCCCCACCTATAAACTAAGAGGTTTTTGTGATTCCGACTATGCTGGAGACAAGTTGGAAAGGAAAAGTACAAGTGGCAACTGCACTTTCTTAGGTGATAATTTGATCTCTTGGTCAAGCAAAAAACAAAGCACCATTGCCATGTCAACAGCTGAAGCTGAGTATATATCAGCAGCAGGATGCAGCTCACAGTTAATCTTGATGAAACATCAACTTGAAGATTACAACATCTTTGAAACCAATATCCCTTTGTTCTGTGATAACACTTCATCTTAGGAGTTTTTAATTTTCTTGTAATTTTACTTTATGTTTGTTATTTTTCTGTTTATACTTTCTGTACTTTGTAAAGAGAAAAACAAAAATAGTAGGACCTCTTTTTGGCTGATGACAAAAAGGGGGAGAGAGAGAAAAAAAGGAGAAATAAGTAGAAAAGGAGAGATAAAAAGAAAGGAGGAGCGGAAAAGAAAGAGATAAAAAGAGAATGAGTTGAAAAGGAGAAGAAACATAGAGAGAGAAAAAGAAAGAGATGAAAAGAGAAGGAGTTGAAAAGGAGAAGAAATAGGGAGAGAGAAAAATAAAGAGAGAACAGAAGGAGTTGAAAAGGATAGGAGAAGAGAATAAAAGAAAGAGTGATTTAAGAAGGAGTTGAAAAGGAGAAGAAAAAGTCATTATTAGACTTAGGGGGAGAGATAGGTCTAAGGGGGAGTATTTCAAGTACTTCGGGTTACAAGCTAGCAAAATAAGTTAAGGTTTTGTCATCATACAAAATGGGGAGATTGTTGGAACCAAGTTGGTTCTAAGTACTTAGGATTTTGATGTTTACAAAAGCACTTCATGTAATCTTATTTTGTACCTTGAATTACTATATTAAATGCCACCAAAAGATGAAGTTATCAGAGGCAGAAGCTGATGTCACCAGAGGCAGAGGATGAGTAATCAGAAGGTAAAATCAGACCAAAGGATACACATCCAGAAGCCACCAATTAATGCATCCAGAAGGTACTAGAGGATGCATCCTGAAAGCACCAGAGGATACTCTAGGATGTCAAAATACCATCAGAGGATATCTTTCTTGGCCCAGACCAGAAGGATTCATAAGTCAGACTTGATCCAAAAGTTATTCTGACCAGAAGATAGCTTGGCAGTGAAATGATAAATAGTCCAGACTTGATCCAGATTTAACCAGAGCTTCAGATAAGTGGTCCAGAACAAGTAACTTGGTCCAGATTTGACCCAGACTAGAAGATAACATGATTCAAAGTATGAAACTAAGTCCAGACCAGAAGATAACATGATTCAAAGTATGAAACTAAGTCCAGACCAGAAGAAATGATGTTCAGATTTAATCCAGACCTGATCTAGATCAGAAGGTAAAATGTCCAGATTAAAATATCCTTTGTCCAGATTTAATTTTAGTTCAATCTAGACCCAGTTTAGAATAGGTCTAGATCAGAGGAAAACATTCAGATCAATGGTTCAGATTTAAGCATATGGCCCAGTGTTGGCCGAGATTAGAAGATCAGACCATATGGCCCAGTGTTGACCGAGATCAGAAGATCATAACGTGTGGTTCAGTATTGACTGAGATCAGATGATCACAGCAGATCAGATTGCAAGTCCAGAGTGGTCGAGATCAGAAGATCAGAAAGTGTGGTTCAGGGTTGGCCGAAATCAGAGGATCACAGCAGATCACTTAGTATGGTCCAGATGTGGACGAGAGCAGAAGATCAAGCGGTCTAGATTGTATCATGATCAGTGGAGTCGTGATTATATTTAATCAAGGTGTTAAACGGATTTGATACAAAAATAAAGTGAAGTCTTGTGGAATTCAGAAGCTATTGGCGGGAAGAAAGATTTGTTCCAGAATTAATTAAAGTCATGATTGGTCAAAGTTATTTTCGAAGGCAATCTGGAGAAGAAAAATATATGTTTTTTATTTAAGAGAAACCCGATTGGACAAGTTATTTTTGCAAGAGAATCCAGCAAGATACAGCTTGAATTTAAGCTTGGAAGAGACCCTAATCTGCATCTATAAAAGGAGGCTCAAGGCAGAAAACTTAGTATCGAAAAATCACAAAAGAGTCATACACTTCCAGAAGAAAACACTCGAGTTTTCAGTGAGGTTAATTGTGAGTTCCAGCTTTCCAGAAGCAAGCACTCGTGTTTTTCTTTCCCTTGTGTTAGATCTAAGTTGTTGAAGTAGAGTCTACAATCTGAGGGAGTCAGAAGGGGTAGCAGACTACTTAGCAATTAGATTCAAGGTGTTGTAATTCCTTCTACAATATGGGGTTGTCAGATTGGTAGGAGAAGACTTGACTTGAGAAGTCAAGGTGCTATATTCCTAAAAAGTCTAGGATTGTTAGACTGTTTGAGAATACTAACTTGGAGGGTCAGTGGTATTGTTGTAATTCAAGGTTTTGAATTAGTGAAATCCTTCAAAGTGAAGGGACTGAACGTAGCCTCGTTAACGGTGAACCAATATAAAATTTTGTGTTTTATTTTTTACTTTATATCCGCTGCTAACTCTGTTTGATTCATACATCAGGTTTTGTTATAAAACTTCACAAACAGAAAAAGTATTCAAGTTAGTCAAACACAATTCAACCCCCCTTCTCATGTTTGCACCTTCAGATAACATGGTCTAGAACAGAAGAGTTGGTCCAGATCATAAGATCAGTGGTCCAGATCAGAAGATCACATAGTCCAGATCATGAAACAGAATGGTACAAATCATATCACATGGTCTAGACTTGGTCCGGATCAACAGATGATATGGTCCAGAATTTAAATCATGATGCAGATAAGTGAAGACTTGATTAAAATTCGAAGAAGACTTGATTGAATTTTGATCAAAGTATTAAGGAGATTTGATTCAAAAATCACTGAAGACTTGAAAGAAATTCGAATGAAATCTGAAGCTAAAAGATACAGTCTGAAATTAATAGAAACTGGATTGGTCAATAGAATTTTCAAATGTAATCTGAAGCTAAAAGATACGTTTTGAAATTAAGAGAAACACGATTGGCCAACATAATTTTCAAAGAAAATCTGAGCAAGATTTATCTCGAATTTAAGCTTGGACAAAGCCCTAAGTGCAACTATAAAAGGAGGCTTCAAGCAGCAGCATTAGGCATCGAAAATACAAGAACTCAAACTTCATATTCAACATAATTCGAGAGTTCAAAAGAGGTAATTACTTGAGTGCAAAAGCAATATTTTCTAAGTGTTTTCGAGAGAGAAAAACAGTGCAGCAATCAACTTTCCAGAAGCAACTTTGCTTAAAGGAAAACTTAGAAAATAATGAGGTAACCATCTTTGAACTCTGTCCTTTATGTGAAGAAATGGAAAAAGAATTTGATAATCTTTTATGTGATTCAAATCTTCTTGCTCGAAAATATGGTTTATTAAAAGAACAACTCCGTAAAGAAAAAGAAGAAAAAGAGAAAGCCCAAGCTATGAATAACGAACTCAGAAAGGTCATTCAAAGTTTGCAGCAAACTCATTTAAAAACGGTTGAGCAACAAAAGAGTCTCAATGAGATAACCATAAAAAATCATTTTCCAAAATGTTCTGAAACTAAAGAAGCAAGGATATTTGACAAAGATGATTTATGTTTCAAAACTTCTCAAAAAGAAAAGATTTATGAAAACCTTTTTGTTCCTAAAAGAAAAGAGGAGAAATGAAAAATCAAGTGTTCATATTGCAGTAAATTTGGACATCTGGAATTTGTATGTTATTTTAAGAAAAGAGATGAAAAAATCAAGAACAAAAGGATTTTTAAAAGGAAAGAGTGTTCTGCAAATAAAGTTGAACCAGTTTTGAAAAATCTGCAGAAAGGAGAACGTTCTCCAGGTTGTTCTCAAAACGGAGAACGTTCTGGAACAAAAGCTGAACTTTCTCCAGAAAGTTTGAAAAAAGGAAAACGTTCTGGAATTTCATCAAAATCAATTTCAAAGACTTTTAAAACTCAGATTTTCAAACCTTCTTCAAGACCAACAACAAAGTGTTCCCGTTGTTCCAAGAATGGCCACTTCGAGTCAAATTGCTATTTTAAAAAGAGATCAAGTTTTAAAAAATCTTCTAAAAGAAGATATACTAACCATCAAGGGCCAAACAAATATGGGTACCAAAGTCATCACTAACTTGTGATGTAGGAAGACCATCCAACAATCAAGAAAGAACATTGATACATAAACAAGGCTTGCTCAATACACATGAATGGAAAAGTATGGTGCCGCCTCTCATTACAAAAATTTGGAGCGTCTATAACCTTTGGAAACATTAACAAATCAAAGGTACATGTATCATTTGTTGAAATAATTTTGCATAGATTAAGGATGTTTGATATGTGAAAGATAACTTTATAAAATTGCTTTTAAAGTTATTTTTTTTAAAACCCCACGTGGCTAAAGTAAAACAAACATCCTCATGTTTCATTTTAAAGAAAAATTCTTATGTTTTATACTTAGATGAATTTCCAACCAAATCATGTTTTTAAGTCTTTTAAAAAATATGTCATTTCCAGAAATGATCAAAGGAAATTTGAAATATTATTCTTCAAATAATTCTTTGATAAAAAATGATATTTCACATGATTTGTTTATCAAAGAACTTTCAAACAATATGAAGTTACAAGAAATGGATAGAACAATTTTAAATAAATCAAGTGGTGAAAAATAATTTTGGAGAGAAGCCACAAAAATTGTTTATCATGTTCTTAATCTTGGCTTTAGTAGAAAATATTTTTGATGTGCCTTCATATTATTTTTTTTAGAAAGCAAAACATATCATACTTTGAATGTCATTACTATGTTTCACATAATAAAGAAAGTATGAGCAATTTGTTTTAAAATGCCATCAAAGTATATATTCTAAATGCTCTACATTCTATAAATATTATAGAATCTCAAGGCTCAAATGAAATTATGCATATTATGGTTGATGAATATGTTGATTTTTATGATGAAAGATAGGATGGAGAAGATAAATAATTACAATGTTATATTTGGATAAATCACAAAGTTGATAATGTTCAAATATCATTCATGAAAACTCCAAAGTCTGATCATGGCAAAACAAAAAGGATATAAGAAAAAGATCAAATTAAGCAAGAAGGTATACACCAGAATAGTCTCCACAAAGAGCAGAATGTTCTCCACAAGAGCAGAATGTTCTTGACATTAAATATATTTCATCCAATCAAAACTAATGTTGCACATCATGATGATATGGTTGAAGAACATCAACAATGAGCTTGAACCATTTGCTCCTATACCTACCTCACTATTAACCTTTCCTCTAAAACATCTCCTCATGATCAAATTATTAGAAGAACTAATTGGGAGGAATTTGTTACTGGTACCAAAGTTGCTGATACTGCTGGAGATGCAATTACAGTGGTTAACATGCCTCTGAACAACAGAAATGATATTCAAGCTCTACTAAAGAATAAGTATAATGACTCATTCAAAACATCCAAACGTCTCTTAGGCTGAAATGAGTGGCTCTGCCATCAAGCATTCCAAGCTTTAAAAATCAAGCAGCAAGGTGTTGTATACGGCATAGACTTGATTATGGAGCAATCATCCTATTGGATGAACGCTTATGCGAATAAAGGATTAAAGCATTAATTTCAAAATGGTTAAAGATACTCTTGAGAGTGTATCACAGTTTTGATTCATCATTGGAAGAACTCTCTCAACAACAAAAGATAAATTGTCCCACTTTGACCATCAATCAAGATGAATAAAAGAGAATGAAGAGAAGCTCCAAAATATTCAAAGATCTCTTGTCGTTGAACTAGACAACTAAAAGAGGTACACTTAATCCAAAATTCTTATGCTATTTGCATCATGATAAGAATGAATATTTTTTTATATCATGTGATTGATTGGGTGTTCTTAAAATTAAAAATGCATGTTATTTTTTATGCAAGTATGACTTTAAAAGTTTAAATTGATTATATTACTTGTATGTGCATATGCCTATTTTCTATTCTAAATTCAACATGTTTTCACTCTTTGTTCATTCACTTTTTATGATAAACAAGTGTGCAAACCCAGTTTGACATTCAAAATTATTGTTCTAGTTATAAAGACATTTAAAATAAATTAGTGTCTTTAATAATTAGACAAAGGGCTGTTATGGGTGTAAAATTCATGAATGTTTTCTTACACTTTGCACAATAACATCTTTCAAATCATCATGTTAAATAAATTAACATCATTCACCTTCTTATGAATTTGAAAGTATTATCTATATTGTTCTCCAATTGTTTTGAATATATTGAATAGCCTATACATTGCTTGTTGTCTGAGTATAATGTTTTGAATATTTATAATATTTTGAATATGTCTTTTAATATATATCTTTGCAAATGAGTCTTATTTGTTGCTTACTTCTTTTGTAAAAATTGATCTCAATTGTTCAAATTTATTTTAAACATGATAGATAAAAATAGCAACAATCAAAAAGCCTCATGAAAGTATGCTTGAATATATGCCTTATTGTTTATTTGTGTGTTTGCAAAAAACTTTGTGAAAAACATTTTTTTAATGTGAGCAAATCCTTTGGCATATTTTTTATTATCCATTTAAAAATTAGTTTTTGAAAAATACAAACATTTTTAGCATAAGAATGTTTTGTAAAGAGAGAAATTATATCACATCCATCTTATTTCACTTCCTTGTATGCGCTTATTCTCTCTAGTTTTTAAAAATGAATAAATGGATCTATTTCTAACAATAAGCTTGATCATATTCAGGGGGAGTTTTTAGAAAATATCATTCTTCTTAAAACTGAAGTCTACTCACTGTTTTCCTTCTAAAAAATGAGAAGAATAAATATTTTTGACTATTTTTTAAAGTGAGTTAAAATGCTTGCATACAATTATGTCATATCATTATCCATATATTGATTGCAATATTGACTACAATGATATGATCATCATACATGCTATGTTCTTTAATGCTAAATGCAAACTTGACTAGTTTGATATATGAATGCCAGTCAACCACATGAATTCTATGTGTAGTGCACTCATGCTATTACTCCATTTTGTTTTTTCTTCTATGTCTATTTCCCAACCTTTTTGATAGATGTCAAAAGGGGGAGAGAAATATATGATGGATATAGGATGATAGAAGTTAATGAAGAATGTTAAGAATTAACCTCTTGCATATGTTTAGGGGGAGTTTAATTAGAATGATAAGAATTAAACTCTTGCATGTGTTTAGGGGGAGTTTAATTACATATCTAAGAACATTCTTGCATTTTATTTATATCCATCCATAAAACTTATGATTTATTCAAAAGGTTTGTCATCATCAAAAAGGGGGAGATTGTTGAGGAAAAAACCTTTTTGATATATATTTTAATGACAACAAACCTTTTCAATTAAATGATTAAGTTTTATGAATGGTGGTCTACTAATGATTTCACTTAAGTTTTGTTTAAGGAACATGAATTCATAAGTGAACAAAGCAAGAAACCATTCATGCACAAATGTGATCAATTACAAGAAGCCATTCAAATCACTAAGAAAAAGGCCATGAATCAAGCTGCCAAAACAAGACTGAACAGTCTCCAGAATGTCCAGAATTAACAGCATGTTAATGATTCAAGGAAAGCCAAGAAATCAGCATAAAGAACACTCTTGACACAATCTGGAAACAGTAATTATCAGACTCCAGAAGATACCTCATGAAGTCAATTACCAGAAGATACATTCTGGAAATTACCAGAGGATACATTCTGGAAATTACCAGAGGATACATTCTGGAAATTACCAGAGGATACATTCTGGAAATTAACAGAGGATACGTCCTGGATTTACCAGAGAATAAATTCTGGAATTACCAAGGGATAAACCAGGAAGTCGAAAAACATCATCAGAAGGTAACTTTGGAGGCCCAGAACAAACGGAAACAATATCATAAGAACATCTGATAAACACCAGAGGGAAGCCTGCCATAAAGACAATTGCTTCATACCAGAAGAATTCAAATATCAGAAGCAATCAAGAAGTTATTCTAATCAAAACATAGCCCAGCAGTGAAATATCAAAACTGTCCAGACTTGATCCAGAATGGATCAGAGGATATGTTTGTTGGCCTAGATCAGAAGGAACAAATATCAGATGAAAACCTGGACCATACAATGATGAAGACTGCCATGAGGAGAGTTGTTCCAGCTCAGAATTAATCAAATGTAATAAGTATTACAAGAGATAAACTGACCAGAACATAGCATGACAGTTGAATTTTACTTCATCCAGAAAACGATATCATAGGATATCTCCAGAAAATACATTCAGAGGAAGAACCAAGTCTGTTCTTGAACATCAGAATGTCCAGAATGATCAGAACAGTCTCCAGAATGATCTTCTATCAAGAATGATCATCAGTCTCTAGGAATGATCATTAGTCTCCAGAAATAATCATCAATGTCCAGCATGTTGACAATCCATCTCCAGCATGTTAACATTAATCTCCAGTATGTTTAACGTCATATCATCAGTCTCCATATTCATAAACAATCTCCAGGATTCTGTTCACTTCATCAAGACTGTTTGAACCTGATTTTTATGCAAGGAAAAATCATGTTTATCTTAAATGGATTTCCAGTACATCATCATGAGATATGAAGCTTTAAAGATTGTTAATTATGATTCTAAATGTATTGTTAAATTAACCTGTGCTTTTGAGTGTGTTAATTCAAAGACAGGTTTCAAAAGAATCAAAGCAAACACCATAAACAAAGGCAGAGAACATTCTTGACATATTCTGGAAAACGGAGAAAGTTCGCCAGGCTGTGACAGCATAAAGACCAATCTTTCTCCATCACTTAATTGAAGTTATTGACTCTGGAAGTTACATGGATATGATCACTACATGGCAGAGAACACATAGGATCTATTCAAATCAAAGAGGACATTCAAATTGAAAAAGAAAAAGACTCTCAAACAAGTCTGTCCAAACAGTTCTGGAAATGATTGTCAAGACTGTTGAAACAATCTTGAAGTCAAGTCAGTTTCCAGTATGTTCATAAATCAGTCCAGATTGATTATCAATCACCAGGAAACCCAAAAGCTAAAGCTCCAGATTAATCATCAATCTCCAGCAACTACAGTTTTTCTGCAACAAGCTTTGTGATCGTTTTTAATCTGTTTTAAGTGATTCAAAACCTCCAGTTCAAGCCTACAATATTATCACTTATCAGAAGTATTAAAGGATCAGTAATCACTAAAGAAAATTTGATCCAAAACGCAACACACAGCCCAGTCTGAACAGAAAATAAAAATAGTCAAAAGTTTGATTATTTTTATTCAGAAATAACGTCTTGGGTCAAGCCTGACAAGAGCACTACCAACGGCTCTATTTTTAAATGCTCTCACGCCTATAAAAGGAAGGCAAAAGCTCAGGAAGAAAAACAGCTTCAAGTACAGAGAAAAACATCACTCACATACATCTACATACTTGAAAATCTCCAATCACTTACAAGAATCAGTTTGATTAAATTCGTTTTACTCTGATACATTTATACTGAATTCTTTGTAAAGAATCGAATCTCAAACTAGAGTTGAGACATCTCAGATTTTAAACAATCTCATTATTATTGTAAAACTCAAACTATAAGAGTTTAATATAGTTTGGGGTAGATTGTAAGAAATCCTATCAAGGTTGATAGGTGATTTGATTAATCTCTTTCTGGGTTGATCTAAGCTAGGTGCTGTAAAACCAAGAAGGTTCTTGTTTTAAACACTTAGTGGAAAATCTCACAGTGGTGAGGACTGGACGTAGCCCGGGTTGGGTGAACCATGATATATATGTGTGTGATATCTCTTCCCTTATCCCTATTTACTTTCAGTCTGTTAATTATCAAGTTAGATAGATAAACTGAACTGTTGATTTCAACTAACCAAGAACGTTCTCTGTTTTCTGGTGAAAACCAATAACGTTCTCTGTTTTCTGTTTTCACAACCAAGATCAATCTTGAGTTATTTTCTTAAGTTTTTAACAGAAATTTTAAAAGGGCGGATTTACAATTCAAACCCCCCTTCCTTGTAAATCGATATTACTACTTCATAGATTCCTTCTTCAATATGACGTTGTTAGATTGGTGGGAGAAGACTTGACTTGTAGGGTCAAGGTGTTGTTATCGTTCCTCAAAAGTCTGGGGTTATCAGACTGTTTGGGAAAATTGACTTGGAGGGTCAAGTGTTGTAATTCAAAGTGTTTTGAATTAGTGGATTAATGCCTTCGGAGTGAAGAGACTAGATGTAGCCAAGTTAATGGTGAACCAGGATAAATCGTTGTGTTCTTATGTTATTATTATTCGCTGCTAAGTCTGATTACTTATTAATCAAATAATTCCCATTAACATTCAACAAGACAGCAAAAGAATTCAAGTTTGACAAACACAATTGTACCCCCCTTCTCGTGTTTGCACCTTCAAAAAGGACCATGAATCACTATCAAGACCAGCTTTCTTCAAAAGCATAAAACGAAGAATGTTCAGTCAAGAACATTCTTGGTTCAAATATGATCTTATCCATAAAACTGACACATGGCAGTTGGACCCCTTCCAATGGTCAAATGAGCATTCATAGGCCTCCTTGAAGCCTATAAAAGGAACCCCAAGCTCAAGGAAAATTCAGAGCTTCAAGTGAAATTTAATACATCACTTACTTACAATCATACACTCGAAAGTATCTCACTTACATACAAGAATCAGTTATGCTTTCTCATTCTATTCTTAGAATCATTTTTACTGAATTCTTTTTGTTGAGAATCTAAACTCAAACAAGTGTTGAGCTTACTCAGATTCTATCAAAACTCCTTAAATCATTATCTTGTAAACTCAAGGCTATAGTGTTGAAAATAACTTGAGTAGTTTGTAGAAAATCATTTGATGGTTAAAAGGTAAAGTGTAAAAATCTTCTCTAAAGATTGAAAGTAACCTGTTGAAATCCTTTCTGGGCGGAAAGGTATTGCTGTGTTACAGATCAAGGTTGATCTGAACTGCTGGTGTAAAAACCAAGAACGTTCTCCATTTTGAACACTTAGTGAAAAATCTCACAACTGTGAGGACTAGACGTAACCCAGTTTAGGTGAACCAGGATATATCTCTGTGTGATATCTCTTTCATTACCTCTATTTATTTCTAGTCTTTTGATTATCAAATTAAATAGATAAGTTGAATTGTGTGTTTTTCACTAACAAAAAACGTTCTCCGTTTTTTATTTTCATAACCAAGATTAATCTTGAGTTAAATTCTTTAAGTTTTAACAGGAAATTTTGAAAAGGTGAATTTACAATTCAAACCCCCCATTTCTTGTAAATTGACATTGCTACTTCAATTCTGACATGTTCTTGATCAACTAACATACATATTACATCATACAAGATCATGACTAACAACACTAATTTAGAAAACTACCATGTCAACTGAGTTACAGGTCAAAACCGCTTTGTTGACAGTTTTTAACTTTCATATCAACCAACAATGTCCTCAATATAACCCCATTTTTAAGTAAATAGATCTTCATGCACCATCATCTAATATCTTTCCCAAGCAATAAAAATGGGGTAAAAATTCACTTTTGTGATTGACTATATGTATGTTGGTCGACTATCAACTACACATTTTCTCTACATTCTTATTATTTAAAGGATTGGGCGGTTCCATATTTTGTCTCTCAAATCGACCTTGTATCAATTCTATCTTCTTTTCTCTCTCTATAATCCCAATTCCCTTCAACATTTAAAAAAGTTGTTTTACAACATTTTGATTTGGTCAACCCTACGTTATAGTCTTTTAGACTCTTAATAGATATTACCATAAACTCAATAAGACCCAATATCATCCTGTAAGTCTATCTAGAATTGGTAGCCACATTAAGTGCCTGTTTAGTACAATGTTAGACTATCGAAGATGCACGTTTAAGGCTAGTTCCACCGAAACATTTGAAATCTACAAACTATAGCTTCTTGATAATTGCAAGTTTACTTCAACTTCACCACTTGACCAAACATTGGCTAAGTCGTAAGATAATTTATTTGTTTGTTGATTCAACATGAATTGTCTATCAATTTGGCATCAATTGTTCGTCGATTTTGCATCAACCGATTATGCATCAATTGAATATGATTATGATTCAACTTATAGGAAAATACTTCAATTTCAATCGAGTGTCCAATAAATAAT
Organism: Cicer cuneatum; assembly: GCA_037974295.1. Taxonomy (NCBI): domain Eukaryota; kingdom Viridiplantae; phylum Streptophyta; class Magnoliopsida; order Fabales; family Fabaceae; genus Cicer; species Cicer cuneatum. The sequence goes on along the minus strand of JBBPBO010001985.1, from coordinate 64,386,939 downwards.
TCAACCAATTTTTGGTGTAAACATATACCCATTGCATCTTTTAACTGAAGATAATAAGAGGAAGCTAAAAAATGTGTTATGTAAACAAAACTTTTCTTACTTATTGTATCGACTTTTAGCTAATATGACTTTGGTGCATATGAAAATTTAACCTTCTAGAGCAAGTTGGTTTGCAGATCGTGGACTTAAAATGCATGGATGACATTGCTAAACACCTTAAACTTTTATATGATCCAACTGATTTTGGAAATTTCAACACAAAGATAACTCAGATTTGCATATGGTAGTCTTACGTTACCAGTTAGATACAAATAATTGTTTTTCTACTTTGTCTGATTCAATTGATGAGACATTTTATTTCCATTGCTTTCACATTGGCTTCTTTCATTATCCTTCGTATTCTGAATGGTTATCCAGACACCAAGTCATATTAGATAATGTATCTAATCACTACATCCTTGTCAACATTCCTCAAATGTCATGTTATTGGCTATCTAATCACTATGATAATAAATTGTATAATCATACACATCATAATCATCAACATGAGTTGTTTAGTTATATCTCTCAAGTTCATTCTTTATACTAAAAAATTAAGATGCTTTGATCGCAAGCTTATATAAGTGTGAAAACTCACAGGCAAACAACTTTTCTTTAAGATGTGGGAGCATGTTACCCACAACTAAGGTTGCACATTCTATTTTTGAAAATTGTATTATGCTCACAAGACTCAACTTTTTTAAATCTTTCTATGAAGTCCATATATGTCTCATGTTTTTGTTGTTCCAAATTCATCAAGTCGGATTTGTAACTTCAAGTCGGGGTATATAAAACCTCTCATGTAAGCACCTTTGCATGTGTGCCCATTCATCTGAGATTTTGGAGGCAAAAAATAATACTGAATAACAAAAATTGAAGGCTACTTATGTCAATGAAAGAAACAATTTCAACATATAATACCCATTCCAATTAGCGTCTCTAGATTGAGCAATAAATATACCAACATGTTCCACGATAGACATGTCATATTCTCATAAGAAAGTTGTGAAATGAAGGGTGTCAAACCCACTTGGTAACAACATCATTTTGTCCACTCATTCTAGATATATATGACTTTATAAAGATCTAATTTTTATGCCGAAGTACCTTTGCATAACCTCAACTACCATGTCAGGATCAATTTGTTGAGGGACAATCAATCTTCTCTTAATTGTCATTAGCTGGATGAAATAAGGAACTAAGCTTGGAGTTAGACCATGTTATGTTGTTTGCATTGCTAACTCTTAAACAAAAATTTGGTATATATGTATCAGTGTGGTAGAAATCATCGTTTGGTTGATCAGAATAGGTGGAGTTAGTATCCGTGGACGTTCTGTTGCATAATCACCAATATTTCATATTGAGCTCAGTGAACGATTGAATGGCTAACCTAGAAAGGTGGAGAATTATTCCTTTGCTCTATCTATTATAACCATTAGTTGTTCTATACAAAATCCTATGAGAAGGATTTGAACCCACTCGACCTTAAGGAGGAAATTATGTGACATACCGAAAGAATCATCCATTAACTAAGGGTGTGGGAGAGCATTCCCCCTATTAAGTTGCAATTCGGTTCAATTAAATATCTCTTATTGTGTTGGTCGTACCTCTTATTGTGTTGGTAAATTCAAGAGAGGTCCTAAAGGTAGCAACTTGTGCCCTATATGTAGAAATCCCCCCATCAAAGATGCATCTACCCACTTTGTATGACTCTCAATGGGGGAGGAACCCAAAGGGTAAATGTTAGTGTTGGAAAAATATTTGATCACTTTATATTTAGTCACTTCTGATTCTTAAACAATGGACGATGAAATGGGAGGAGTAGGTTATGATACCTTTTAGTATGAAAATGTTTTAAAGCACACATATAATAACAATATAAATAAATTTAGTCCACAATTAAAACATATACATGTATAGAAAGATCACAATTTTATTAACATGGATAAATAAATAAAAAATCCCAACTCCAAAAATTGTCACATTAATTATAACTGAATCCATAAAATTCTAATGTTTTGGTCGACTAATATACCGCCAATCAAACAAAAAAACTACTATCTACTACATTGGGGGCATGTTAGTTACCCTGTCTTTTCCTTGTTAGAAATTGTTTCATCTGTTTGTCATCTCATCGTCTATCCATACACATCGTGTGTAAGCAGTCGTATGGGAGCAAACGAATAGGAATCATCATTCTCAAGATATAATCACGTGGCGTAAGGTAAATTAAATGCATGTTCAATATCATAACATATAACACATAATGATATCAACAAATGCATGATAATACGATAAAAATCCTAATGATTAACTATTTCACATATGATCCTTCTAACTCTGGATTGATATGAGTAGAGAAGTCGCTTACTGCCCCACAGACAGGACTGTCTAGTCAAAGCGATTTAGTATTCAATGGAACGCCCCAACGGTCCCCCGTTTATATGTAAGACATTTCATATTGATAACTCCCTCAAGGTTTCCTCGACTGTCGAACTCCAATTCTATCATGTCACAACCCCCAATATGTCCTTACCATATTAATGCAACACATTACATGCATGCACGAGATAACATTCATCATAAAAAACCATTGTCCAACAATACTTAGCTCATATATGTGACTAAGCGTGCTACAACAGATTAATGTTCATCATCAATAAACCAAACATTATTAACAATATTTAACCAATTAATCTTACTAACTTATTCCTAAGTTATTAATCTATTCTTTAATATTTAACCTCTTCTTATTAATTAATTGGTTTAATTTTTTTCATTATTACTTAACCTAATCGATTAACTTTAAGTCTAAAGTCGATTAACTTAGAACTTAGTTATTTCTACTCCACATTCTCCGTCTAGTCAATTAACACTAAATCTCCAATTGATTAATTTATAAATTAACTTTTTTTATTTTGATCCTCTATCTAATCAGTTAATCTCAAGCCTCCAATCGATTAAGTCATAATTAACACTTTTTTATTTTAATTCATAATTAACACTAATCAATTATCTAAGTGTGGATAATCTATTATCCATAATTGGTCATATATTCTAAGTCTTAGTTACTGTCTTAATCATATAATTTATCTTTACTAATATGTTATTTACTTAATTTAAACGTTTTATGGTTTAGAACATTTTTCTAGTTCATTACTCAGGTTTATTTAATCGGTTGTTCTACCTTAACTTAAACTAATAATTATTCCTACGTTACTACTTGGTTTATCTAAAACAGTTTATCTCTTTTTTACATACTAATCAATTAAACCCTTAACATTAATCGATTATTATATCATAAAATAAAATAGAATGCAATTTTATTAAAATAAAAATATTTTTGTTGTAAAAAACCAAAGATCAATGAGTTTCGCAGCGGAGATTGATTGAATTAAAACGGAGATTGATCAGTTTTGAAAACGGAGAATGTTTATCGTTCTCCATTTTCTGGTTTTGTTTCTTTTAATCTAAACAGAATTGAATCTTGCTAAAATGAACATACACAATTGTTAACCCAATAAAACTCCTACGTCTGGGGGACTGGATCCGACTTTGAATCATCACTATATGAAAATGAAATAATTACAATGTACAAAATGCTTTATTTTCTTCCAATTTTCTGTTTTTGTGCAAAATTGAAAATTCACTCTTTTTTCTAGTTACTGTCCAACTAGTTATATACAAGTTTGTTACAAAAAGTAATTACAACTTATTAACTGAAAATTAACAGATTCAAATTAGATTGACTTGTAAGTAACCATCTTAATTGAGTATCACTTTCAAAATGATTCTAAACTTTAATTATTATTACTCATCATCATAAGACATATAAACATATGCATAGCACGAAGTCTACTAACACATATCAACGCACATAATTTTCATAGCATATATCAAACACAAACATATCATCATGAATTTTTCATAATTTAAATATAAGGTGTCACATCGTATGAGATGGTTGAAACACGTATCCAATTCCACTATCCCTATAGAGAGATTCTAACAATTTGATGGTCATTGCAAACCTAGCGAACGTGAGACATTTATATTTAATAAAGCTACTCTACCTACTTAATATATATCTAAGGTCAAAACCTCATACACAAGTTAATCAACGAATCGCGGATCATTGTCTCGGTTTTTCAGAAAATGATGATTCTTTGTTGCTGAACAAATTAACATTTAGACAAACCACAAATAATTAATAAAAGTAAAATTTCTATGAAAATAATAGACACTGGAAGTTTGATGTTAGTTTAACTATCGAGAACGATTTTGATCAGTAAAAAAAATAATATGGCTAGAAGCTATTTGAATTACCGGTCACACAACAACAAGCAAAGTGTTTAGATTTGACAAAGTTATGAGTGTTTAGTAATTTATGAGACACTTAAACTTACTGTTGTTTTTTGAGTTTGAAAAAGCTGTTTAAAAATCACAATTTGTGCCATCAAAGATATTACTGGGTTGAGTCGCGGACTAGGTCGCTCTCTTTAAGACGTTTCGCGGCACTGCCCAAATTGTGCAAGACAGACTACCAACCACGCCGTCCCCAGGATAAAACCCTCAGGATAAAACAACCCAGATTCACTGTATCGAAGTTCTACTGCACCGTAGAAAACCGTTCTAGAATTACACCCTCAATATGGCTATTAAAGCCACTCTCAATATACCCACTTATAACTCAAAATTACTACACTCTAAAGGACTGCAGCATGCACGAAACTACGGCATAACAACCGCTCTAAAATATCGAAGGGACTACGGTATAACAACCGCTTTAAAATATCGAAGGGACTACGGTACAATACCGCTCTAAAATATCGAAGGGACTGCGGTATAACAATCGCTTTAAAATATCGAAGGGACTACGGTACAATACCGCTCTAAAATATCGAAGGGACAGAAAGAAAGGGGAGAAGTGGCTCGTAAATTAGCCGAGCAGAACATTTATATAGTGATTAAAACTATTCAAAATGAGAGTTTAACAATGTGGGACTTCAACAATTTTTAAATTCACACATTTGTTCCAACAACCCCCCACTTGAATTAAAAAAATGTTTCTAAAATAGCGTCAAACGCTTCTATAAGATTGTACATAAGTAAAGGTGTCTATGACTTGAACCTTTACATAGCGAGTAAGATTCTGATTTAACAAGAGTGACTCGTAGTCTTGAACTCTATCTAGGACATCAAACCCCACACAACCTTTTCATTAGGTGTATTCTAAAAAGCCCGTGCAATTATGACCCTGCACGTCTATCCCATTATAGTGAACGCTCTAGGAATTTTTGCCTCGAAATTCCATAGGAAACGGCCTCATTTCCACATTCATATAGGTGAGTCTATCAAGAGTACTCCTGTAGCTAGGTAGTCCCTCCACATAGAGTATAGATCTCATTAAGAGTTTCTATTATCTCAACCTTCCATCGCTTCAGGAATCATGCTTCTGTTAAATATAATAACATGTTCATCTCATATCACAATGACTTGTTATTACCCATTGAACCTAATTCTTGGGATCTCCAGTCTTTTAGGTCGGGTTCCCATCATAAGTGACTCATTTATCTATAGGCAATAGTATCATCCTTTTGGATGTATTTATGACTTTCTCTCTAGCCAATCCTTTCGTCAAAGGATCTGCTAAATTATCATCAGTGCATACATGATCCACTATTACAGCTCCTTTAGTTAGTAATTCTCTAACTGTGTTGTGCTTACGACGTATTAGTCGTCTCTTACCGTTGTAATAACGATTCTCAATTTTTGCAATAGCCATGGTACTATCGCAGTGGATCAACACAGCTGGCATAGGTTTTTCCCACAAAGGGATCTCAGCTAGCAAGCATCTCAACTAGCTCGCTTCTTCACTAGCAATAGCTAGTGCTATCATTTCAGACTCCATAGTGGATTGAGCCAATATCGTCTGTTCTTTGATTTCCAAGATACATCACCATTGGCTATACTAAAATTATAGCCATTGATTGCTTTGGAGACATCTGACAAGGTGTTCCAATCAACATCACTGTATCCTTCAAGTACGGCAGGAAATCTTTGATAATGTAATCGTAGATTCATGGTCCTTTTTAGGTATCTCATGACTCTTTCGATAGCGTCCTTTTTAGGCAAGTCTATTATATGCCAGGTCTTGTTAGATTCTAGGGAATCCATTTCATCATTTATAGCCTCTTGCCAAAAATTTGCATCCAAAGATGATAAGGCTTCTTTGAGATTTGCAGGATCCTTCTCTAAATTATAGGCCATATATTCTGGTCCATAATCTTTAGCAACTCTGACTCTCTTACTCATTCGAGTTTCCAAATCACCTTGTTTGTTGCTTTCAGCACTTCCTGTTACGGGAGTATGACTTGGTTCGCTGCCCCCACTATTTCTCAATTTGAAAGGGAATTTATTTTCATAGAAGTCAACATCATTTGACTCTATGATCACTTTCGCATTTAGGCCATAAAACCTATACGCTTTACTGTTTACTGTATACCCAATGAATACACATTTATAGGCTCTACTGACGAGTTTAATTCGCTTGGGATCGGGAATTCTGACATACGCCAGACAACCCCATGTTCGAAGATAAGACAAGTTTGATTGTCTTTTCTTTATTATCTCATAAGGAGATGTTTTGCTTTTAGATTTTGGAACTCTATTCAAAACATAGCAAACAGTCAAAATAATTTCCCCCCACTAATAAGATCCAGCACCAGAGTTAAGCATAATAGCAACAACAAGTTCAGTCAGAGTCGTATTCTTTCTTTACCATTCATTTCAGGCGAATAAGGTGTTGTGGTTTCATGTATGATTCCTTGAGATTTATAAAACTCCTTAAATAAACTAGAATCATATTATGTTCCTCTATCACTACGAAACCTCTTAATCTTTTTACTAAATTGATTTTCTATTTCAATTACAAAGATTCTAAACATGTCAAGCGTTTCAATTTTATTTTTCATTAGATATACAAAAGTATAGTCAGAACAATCGTCAATAAAAGTGATAAAATAACAATCTTCATTTCTTATTAACGTCTCATCAAGTTCACATATATCAGAGTGTAATAAATCTAAAGACTCAGATTATCTAACTACAAATTTATGTGAACTCTTTGTTATTTTAGCTTGACTACAAAAATCACATTTTTTTCCAAAATTATTTAAAGATAACATTGGTATTAAACTTAAGTTACTTAAGTTTGAAATAACATGTGCTCACATAATAAAGTCTAGCATGTAAAATATTAAGATCACACAACATGTACACATAAGGAGACATTCTTAATTTCAACATTTAGATTTAAACATGCTTCAGATATAAGTAAACTCTGCCTAATTCAGAAAAATAATAAACAACATTTTTTTAAAGACAGGTTATCATACTCTTTAGAGAAAATTCATTTGTTTTAAGAATTTTTGAAATCCTTCCAAACAGAGGCATTTTGTCGATAATAACAATCAATTTGAAATTCATCTAAAGTCATACCTTAAGATGATCTCCTGAGCTATCTTCTAAATTTCTCCACGAATTTTTCATCGGTAATCTGATACTTGAGGTAGCGGCTACAACACACTTTTTAGCTCGAAGTTCCTCGGTATCATATTTATAGCATTTCAAGCTACAACAAATTTTTTTAGCTCAAAGTTCCTCGGTATCATATTTATAGCATTTCAAGCTACAACAAATTTTTTTAGCTCCAACTTCCCCTTCTTAATAGCATCTCATACCTGTCTAGCACTATTGTTGGAATTGTAGTATTCATACAGATCACCAGCAAGTCTATTAAGAATATAATTATTCTTTTATAGGTAATAATTACCCTCCCATGGGTTAATTCTCCCGCTTTCTTATCCTTTTCTGTTTGCTTCAAAGAAACATATCCAGTAATATCTTCGGTTGACATGGCAGAAAAAACGTCTTAAAATTGTTGTTTTTTGAGTTTGAAAAAGCTGTTTAAAAATCACAATTTGTGCCATCGAAGATATTACTGGGTTGAGTCGCGTACTAGGTCGCTCTCTTTAAGACGTTTCGCGGCACTGCCCAAATTGTGCAAGGCAGACTATCAACCACGCCGTCCCCAGGATAAAACAACTCAGATTCACTGTATCGGAGTTCTACTGCACCGTAGAAAACCGTTCTAGAATTACACCCTCAATATGGCTATTAAAGCCACTCTCAATATGACGGTTAAAGTCACTCTTAATAAGGCGATTAAAGCCTCGCAAGATGGTACTATAACCACTCATAACTCAAAATTACTACACTCTAAATGACTGCAGCATGCACGGAACTACGGCATAACAACCGCTCTAAAATATCGAAGGGACTACGGTACAATACCGCTCTAAAATATCGAAGGGACTGCGGTATAACAATCGCTTTAAAATATCGAATGGACTACGGTACAATACCGCTCTAAAATATCGAAGGGACATAAATAAAGGGGAGAAGTGGCTCATAAATTAGCCGAGCAAAATATAAGAGGGAGAAAAGGAAAAGTTGGGAACTGCATCCAACTTTGGTGTACTTTTCACAATAAATTGACACTCTTTATATAATGATAGAAGCAAACCCACATATGTTTTCTAACCAATGTGGGACTTCAACAAAATTTTGAGAATATTTATATAGTGATTAAAACTATTCAAATGAGAGTTTAACAATGTGGGACTTCAACAATTTTTAAATTCACACATTTGTTCCAACACTTACAAATTTGAAAACCTACAAATTTTTAAAGTTAACACCTTATATAAATAGGTTAAGTGATCATATAGTTACTAAGATAAAATATGGAATTGGCTACTCAATATTAAGAAATCTATTATTTTTAATTCTGGTCAATAATTAATCGATTAACTATGTAAAAAGAGAATCGTCTAGAATTGAATCCACGTGTTAAATCGATTACTCAACTTAGTCTAATTGATTAATCCTTTTTCTAATTCAATAATGCTATTTATTGTTTGATTAACTTTCTTTAAATAGTAATTTATTATTAGCATCCAAACATTTAATTAACGCAACTAACTCTAAAAGCTAAAAAATAATTAATAAAAAACTATGTTTGTTACATTGGTTGTTTTGGTGCTGGAGTCATTCCAAATAAAGTGAAGAAGGAAAAAGAGCTAATGAGTTAGAAATATACATGAGTGATTACTCTAGAGCTAGACTTGGCCAAATTAGGATTGGGAATATAAGTCTTTTAAATGGTAGGTGTGGGATGAGCTTTTATGTATCAAATAAAAGGGTTAGCAAAGAAGTCCTCATGATAAATAGAGAAAGAACAAAGAAAAAAAGACATATCTATGTTCTCTTAACTTTGTCTACTTACTTGAGGAGATGACACTTCTTAAGGCTCATAAGTATGATTTCTAGAAAGTCTCGACATTTTCTTGCTTATGGGGGAATCATCTTCTAAATAATAAAACTAAATATATAAAAGGTGTCTTTGACAAAAAAAAAGGGTAAAAGTACGGGTTAATAAGTTAGCCTAATAAACAAGAAAGATCAATGAGAAAAACACAAAGACTTACCCTTTGCTTGCTGAAGTCGCCTTTATTCTAGAAAGAGGTCTAACATTACCCACAACAAAGGCACAAACCGATTCTCGAGGGTAATGAACTGTTAGTGCAACAATTATTTTAACTACAATTATTTGATTGATATTTTGATAATAAAAAAAATAAAAATAATTATTCTCTAAATATATTTGTTAGTGTGCAAATTAAGTTAGAAGATAACATTTATATTAATAGTTATTTATTTTAAGGTAGTATACTTTATTAGTAAGTTAGATATAATAATTTGAGTGGTAATTAATATGAAGAATATTATCACCTAATGCACGAATAATTATGTTTACTAATAGAGTAAGTTATGCTATAATAATAAGAAGCATTGTAACAAACATTTGATAATCTACCAAGTCAAAACGTTAAAAACAAAGATATGTAAGTCAATGAATGATCCTCCAATCGCAAAGGAAAAAAGCTCTACAATGGTCGTTGGTCTTTGACAAAAGTTAACTATAAGTCAAGATTTTTGTTGATCATCTTATTTGAAGAACAAGATTGATCTTATGTTAGTATTCGTATGAAGACAAAATTCTAAAAGAAATAATTTTGTTCCTCCGATGACGTGGCATCAAAAGATGGAAAAGATTTATATCCTCTTGTTAGTATAGTTCAATTGTTCATGTAATACAACAACAACCTAAAATAGTACTATGAATAGTACAAGTCTTCTAACGGCTCAGTGTACTAGTTTTACATGTCAAGATCTCCAACAATATTATTTTCAACAGATATATTCTTTAGTATTTAAATTGAAACATTTTCAAACTGAAGAAGATTGATAAAATATGATTGATGAAATCCGATTTGATAAAGTTATATGAATAACGATAATCAACAAAGTTGATCATCGTGATGATCATGATAATATCAATGATCTTCATCATTCCAAAAGAAATCATTCAATCATAAGCATTCTAAGGATGATAATTTGATACAAGAAAATAACATTTCAAAATGATTAATGTATCAAAAGAAAAAAACAATATTTATATAAGATTTCTGAAAAAGTCACAAACACATTAATAGAAATGAATGAATGAAAAATCATCTCTATTGAGAATTACTAGAAATTGATGTAAATCAACCAAGTGATTTTTATACACTTGAATTGGTATAGAATTTAAATTGCGTTATCATCTCAATGAGAATTAAACACCCTAAGAAAGATTATGTGAAGGTGCAAACACGAGAAAGGGGGTTGAATTGTGTTTGCCAAACTTGAATTTTTTTTACTGTTTTGTTGAATGTTGATGTGAGTTATTTGATGAATAATTAATCAGACTCAGCAGCGGATAATAACAACATAAGAACACAACGATTTATCCTGGTTCACCATTAACTTAGCTACATCCAGTCCCTTCACTCCGAAGGCTTTAATCCACTAATTCAAAACACTTTGAATTACAACACCTGACTCTCCAAGTCAGTCTTCCCAAACAGTCTGACAACCCCAGACTTTTGAGGAACGATAACAACACCTTGACCCTACGAGTCAAGTCTTCTCCTACCAATCTGACAACTCCAGATTGAAGAAGGAATCTACACCTCTAACGGGTTTGATTACAAGGGTTTGAAACTTTGCAAAGTTGCTTCTGGAAAGCTGATTGCTGCACTAATTCTTGCACTCTTTTTTTGCTTTTGAAAAGCTGATTGTTGCACTGAATTTCTCTCTCGAAAACACTTAGAAAATATTGCTTTTGCATTCAAGTATTTCTCTCTATTGAACTCTCGGATAACTTTGAATTTGAAGCTTGAGTTCTGTGTTTCTCGATACTTATTATTGATGCCTGGAGCCTTCTTTTATAGCTGAATTTTGGGCTTCGCCTGGAGCCTTCTGTTGGCCAATCATGTTTCTCTTAATTTCAAAACGTATCTTTTTAGCTTCAGATTGCATTTGAAAATTCTGCTGACCAATCCTGTTTCTCTTAATTTCAAAACGTATCTTTTTTTTAGCTACAGATTTCATTCGAATTTCCTTCAAGTCTTCAGTGATTTTTGAATCAAATCCCCTTAATACTTTGATCAAATTTCTATCAAGCCTTCTCCGAATTTTAATCAAGTCTTCACTGATCTGCATCATGATTTAAATTCTGGACCGTATGATATGCTGATCTCGACCAACTCTGGACCATGTGATCTAATCTGTACCATTATGTGATCTTCTGATCTGGACCATTGATCTTTTGATCTGGACCAAGTCTAGACTAAGTCTTATGTTCTGGACCATGATATCTTCTGGTCTGGACCAAGTCTTATGTTCTGAACCATGCTATCTTTTGGTCTGGATCAAGTCTAGACCAAGTCATCTGTTCTGGACCATGCTATCTTCTGGTCTGGACCAAGTTTGACTTATGTTTCCTTCTGGTCTAGACCAAGTCTCCTTCTGGACATGCTTCCTTCTGGTCTGGACCAAGTCTCTTTCTGGACTCTCCTTCCTTATGATCTGGGCCAAGAATAATATCCTCTTATGATGTCATTGTTTCTTCCCTTTGATGATATCCTCTGATTGATGATATTCTCTAATGTTTTCCTTTGATTCTTGCTTCTGATGAGATCCTCTAGTGATATCCTCTGAAGGTATCTTCTGGTGACGTCATCCTCTGATGACATCTTCTGCTTCTGATTTGTATGTTCTGGAAGTATCTTCTGGTTGTATCTTCTGGAGGTATCTTCTGCTGATGTCATCCTCTGATGACATCCTCTGCTGTATCATCTGGTGACGCCATCCTCTGATTTTTGACATCCTCTGATTTTTCATTCTTCTAAGTCAAAATTTGATTTTCATAAAATACTTTTGTTAACATCAAAACTTTAATTGAAAGAACCAACTTGGTTCCAACATTATGTGTCAACTCAGACGCATACTTGAATGAATATACTCAAGCTTGATAATGATAGCAACTCTTTAATTCAAAAGCGGTAGCTGAAGAGATGAAAAATACTTGAAATCCTCAACGACAGTTGCCAGAATGTTGAGAAGACTAGAAAGACTTCTAGTGGAATAGCCTCGAGGGGAAAATAAAAAAAATACTTTTAGTTTGAAAAGGCATTGAAAAGATTATTTGTATGCTATTGTATTCGAAACAGGGCCTTTGAAGTTTGGTAAAAAAAAATTGTATCAAATCTTTTTTGTTTTTAACCAAACTCTCTTACATAAGATAAAATTCACACTAAGAGCAATATAATATGATAGTGTGATATGATTGGCTTATTGTATCATTTTGACTCACTAAACACTAAATTAACATATGATAAATATCACATCACATATTTCGTATCTCTATCAATATCATATGGATCTTTAAAGTTACTGGTTAGAAATAGGTGAATGAATTTTGATCATACATCACTTATTTAACCCTAATCCAATAATACTGGGAGTTAGGTTACGGGGGTTTATATAAGTCGGGAAAACTTGAACATTCAAAAAACAAATGTACTTATATATTGTTCCAATGAAGTCTTCAAATCGGTAACAATATTCAAATTTGTGTTACTCTGAAATATAAACAAATTTTACTCAACCAATTTTGGTTTCATAATCTAATAATTTTTGTTGTTATTAAAAAATTTAGAGTGAAGCGATGGTAGATCAATCTAAAATAGAAAAAACCTTACTATTCATATTGAACATTTACAAAAAAAAAAAAAATTATAGTTATCTCTGTCTAATGATATTAATGGAAATTGAATCCTCAACTTACATATTCAATACCTATCCATATTCTATTAGACCAATTTATTGGAGCTAATCTAATAATTTTTTATGAGAAGATAAAACAAAATAAAATGATTTTTCCTAAACGGTTCCATCCTTAAATGAATTAAAATGGATGATCTTCTAGTTTTATAATAAATGTAATATTATTTTTAAATCATCAAATACTATAAAATATACCTAAGGTGTTTAATCCAAGTATGCATTAATTTGTTTGTCAAATAATGTAAAAGAGGGATATGGATTCTCTATAACTAATATATGGTGTAATAACTACGACCACAATTAAATTATAAGAAAACAACTTTATCTTTTTAATCTTCAAAACTCATGAAACATATAAATGTGGTAGAAGACCTAAACACAAAAAACCGTAAAAGAATGCTAACATCATACTCTATAATATTTTTTTTTTATTTTGAATATAAAATAAAGTAGAATTCACAAAATTTAATGTATTTAATTTAAAATGTAAAATAAATACATCTATTTTTATGAAGCTACTTTTTTTTATATTTGAGTTCAAAGATATTACATTTTTTTTCCACTTATACTCTTAATTAGGGGTGGGTAAAATTTGAAAACTGAACCAAACCGTTTGAAAATTGAATCGAGCCGATTTTCGGTTTTAAAAAACTGAATCGAACCAGTTTTCAGTTCAAAAAACTGAACGGAACCGAACTGGTTTTAATTTAATTTTTTTTTCATATAAGCCAAATTTTACATAATTACCCCTAATTATTTAAAAAATAAATTTGGTTCTAGTTTTTTAACCAAACCGGTTCGGTTCAGTTTCAATTTTGAAAAATCAATTTGAAAATCGATTCGGTTCAGTTCAATTTTACAGTTTGGTTCAAATTTTGATTTTTTTTAACACCACTACTCTTAATAATTGAAATTCAAATAAATTCAAGTAAATAAGGTGGAGTCTGTTGGAACCAAGTTGGTTCTAAATTCTTAGGATTTTGATGTTTACAAAAGCACTTTATGTAATCTTATTTTGAACCTGAATTATTACATTAAATGCCACCAGAAGATGAGCTACCAGAGAATAAAAATAGACCAGAGGATACAACTCCAGAATGCTCCAGAAAATACATCCAGAAGGTCCAGAGGATATATCCTGGAATTACCAGAAGATATTCCAGGATGTCAAAACATCACCAGAAGATATCTTTGCTGGCCCAGATCAGAAGAAAGCAATGTCAGAAGAAGGCCTGGACCATACCAGAGGAAAGCCTGCAGTAATTCAGACCAGAAGATGGCCTAGCAGTGAAATGATAAACAGTCCAGACTTGTTCCACACTTAATCAGAGGATGAATTGATGGGTTTAGAACAAGAGAATTAACCCAGATCTGACCCAGACCAGAAGATAGCATGGTTTAGGGTATGAAACTAAGTCCAGACCAGAAGAAATGATTTCCAGAATTGATCCAGACCTGATCCAAAATCAAAGGTAAAATGTCCATTCTGAAATATTATTTGTCCAGATTTAATTTCAGTTTAATCCAGACCAAGTCCAGAATTGGTCTAGATCAGAGGGAAGATTTTCAGATCAATGGTTTATATTTAATTATTTGGCCCAGTGTTGGCCGAGATCAGAAGATCAGACCATGGCCCAATGTTGGCCGAAATCAGAGGTTCAGGATGTGTGGTTCAGCAATGGCCGAGATCAGAGGATTATAGCATACCAGGTGCAAGTCCAGGATGGCCGAGATCAGAAGATCAGAGGGTTAGAAAGTGTGGTCCAGGGATGGCCGAAATCAAAGGATCACAGCATATCAATTAATATGGTCCAGATGTGAACTAGCGCAGAAGATCAAATGGTTCAGATTTAATCAGGAGGATTAACGGTGGAGATTTTAATTTATGTTAATCAAAGTATTAAAAAGATTTGTTACAAAAATAAAAGTGAGGTATAGTGGAATTCAGGAGCTGTGGCGGGAAGCAACTAAAGACTTGATTGGCCAGTTATTTTTGAAAGAAATCTGAAGCTTAAAAAAGATATGTTTTTTTATTTAAATAAAGCCCAATTGGTCAAGTTATTTTTACAAAGAATCCAGCAAGATTCAGCTCGAATTTAAGCATTGGAAGAGGCCCTAATCTGCATCTATAAAAGGAGGCTCAAGGCAGAATACTCATCATCGAAAATCACAAAAGAGTCATACACTTCCAAAGCAAACACTTAAGTTTTCAGTGAGGTTAATTGTGAGTTCCAGCTTTCAAGAAGCAAGCACTCGTGTTATTTTTTTTCCCTTGTGTTAGATCTAAGTTGTTGAAGTAGAGTCTACAATCTGAGGGAGTCAGAAGGGGTAGCAGATTACTTGGCAATTAGATTCAAGGCGTTGTAATTCCTTCTACAATATGGGGTTGTCAGATTGGCAGGAGAAGACTTGACTTAGGAAGTCAAGGTGCTGTATTCCTCAAGAGTTTAGGATTGTTAGACTGTTTGAGAAGACTGACTTGGAGGGTCAGTGGAACTGTTGTAATTCAAGGTTTGAATTAGTGAAATCCTTCAAGGTAAAGGGACTGGACGTAGCCTTGTTAACGGTGAACCAGTATAAAAATTCTATGTTTTATTTTTACTTTATATCCGCTGCTAACTCTGTTTTTATTCATACATCAAGTTTTGTTTTAAAAGTGTAAAAACAGGAAAAGTATTCAAGTTAGTCAAACACAATTCAAGCCCCCCCTTCTCGTGTTTGCACCTTCAATTGGCATCAGAGCTCGGTCTCAAGGCTGAGCACTTAACAGTGTTTGAGGAAAGGTCCAAGGGGTTCAACATGGCAGAATCCAGAGAAGAATTGGGAGGCAACATCAACAGACCACCATTGTTTGATGGAGAAAGGTTTGAGTATTGGAAGGACAGAATGAGAAGTTTCGTCATATCTCAAGATCCTGAACTATGGAAGTTGATAGTCAAAGGATACACTGCACCTACTGATCCAGAATATCCAACTAAAAAACTAGACATGGATGATATGAAACCAGGTCAGAGCAGATTACACAAACTTCATCACAAGTCCAGAAACATCATGATCAATGCCATCACATTCAAGGAATTTGACAGATACACAGATAAAGAAACAACAAAGAGCATATTCGACAGTCTGGTTCTGACCTATGAAGGAAGCCAGCAGGTTCAAGAAGCAAGAGCTAACATACTGGTCAAACAGTATGAAATGTTCAAGATGGAAGATGATGAAAACATTGATGAAATGTTCCGTAGATTCCAGACCCTGATATCTGGAATGAAGGTCTTGAAGAAAAGCTACACAACAGTAGATCATGTCAAGAAGATTCTTAGAAGCTTACCAGCCAAATGGAGACCAAAGGTTACTGCAATATAGGAAGCTAGGGATCTGAATACCTTAAGACTTGAAGATCTGGTCAGCTCACTCAGGTCTCATGAAATAGAACTAGAAGCAGATGAACCAAAGAAGAAGAAGAATCTGGCTCTGAAGTCGAAACAGAAGAAAGCTGCAAGGGCAGCATCAGAATCAGAGGATAGTAACAGTGATGATATGGCTTACTTAACCAAAAAGATGGTTAAGATCTGGGAAAACAGGAAGAGGAGAGGTTCCAAGAAGAAACATAACAGCAACGATAAGGAAGAATGTGACAAGAAGAACATCATCTGTTATGGATGCAATGAACCTGGACATATCAAGTCATAATGTCCAAATCTGGAAAAAGGCAAACAGCACAAGAAGAGTTCCAGATTCATAAAGAAGGGTCTGATGGCTGCTTGGGATGTATCAGAATCAGAAGAAGAATCGTCTGATGAAGAAGAGGCAGAAACAGCAATGACGGCACACATCAGGTCTGCTTCTGGACCTCATAAAGGCATGATTTCAGGAAGGAAAGCAGGAAGAAGGAAGAATGAACGAAGTAGTCATTCAAGCAAGTCTGGAAGCACATCAGAGGAAGCATTTCTGTCTCTGATGGCTCATACCAACTCAAGTGTTGGATACAGCTCAGACTCTGGAACATAATCAGAAGATGAAGACAGTGAGGTATTTTCTTATCTCTCTAAATTTGAATTAATTGATGCTGTAAAATACTTGTTAAATGCAAATAATAAGATGTCTTTAAAACTGAAAACTCTTAGGGAAGATAAGAAAAATCTAACCAAAGAAGTCCAAGTTTTAAAGAATCGAAATTCTGAGTATGCAATTGAAAACAAAGATTTTAAAACTGAAGTTGCCAGACTCAAGTCTGAAAACCAAACTCTCAAAAGTAATATTTGTTTCACTTCTGAAACTGTTTGTGAATCTGATATGCATGAGAAATTTTTTCAAAACTTTATTTCTAATGGAATGGAAAGAAGTAAATATGCATCTATGATTTATGGAAACAGTAACCCTAGAAAGAGAGGTCTTGGTTTTACAGAAACGATTACTGAAAGTAAAGTTCATTCTGATATTTTATGTATTGTTTGTGCCAAGAAAGGTCACTCTGAACTATCTTGTCCACTGGTAAAATCTGAACAAGATCAGAGAGCTGTTAAGACTAACAAACCTGGACCCAATCAGTTCTGGGTACCAAAAGATCAAATTGTCTATGTTGCAGATATTCTAAGCAACCAGAAGGAGACACCAACAATGGTGCCTGGACAATGGATGTTGACAATGCACATGCAGAAGAAGGTTTATGTTCCAACATCTACCAAACAGAAGCCAAGTGACTCTGGTAGAAGAAAAACTGGTCAACACAATACCTATCAGAACCAGAACCAGAATCATAGAAGGAACAGGAAATATCAAAGATATCACACGAATCAGAACAGGAACTGGAACCAGAATCAGAATTGGAACCAGTATCAGAGGAACAGGAACAGGAACTGGAACCAGAACCAGAACCAGTATCAGAGGTACAAGAACTGGAACCAGTATCAGAGGCACAGGAACTGGAACCAGAATCAACACTAGAACCAGAATCAGTACCAGAACCAGAACCTGAACATGTATCAGTATCAAAGGTTCAGGTATGATCATCAGAATTACTCTAATTATCAAAATCAATATAATTACCAGAATCACCATAAGTTCCAGAATCACCAGAGGAACATGGTGTATCAGCCAAAGTAGAGAGAGAAGAATCAGAATCAGGAGAGTTCTTCAAACACTCCAGTGAGATTCATCAAGACTACAAACCTGGAAGGGAATTCAAATCCCCTCATCCAAACCATGTAATCACATAACATACAGATTAGGAATCTGAAAATCAGAAGCAAGAGGATTTTCAGAGTAAAACTGAAACTGTTGACATAGAGGTTACATCTTTCTGTAAATACTATTATTATTTGATATGTATGTTTACTGTGATAACAAGAAGCTTGATCTTAACAAATCAAAGCTAGATAAGTATTTTGCAGGTTTTCAAACTGTTAGAAGAATCAGGTGATTCACACGAATTGAATACTTTAGCAGGAACACCATTCCAGTGGGTTCAAAAACAAGCAGAAATCACCAGAAGCAGAATTAATGGTTTGGCTGTATTGAGTTAAATTTTAAATTATTTGATTTGCATTATGTAATATGACAAACTGCTTGATCTTGACAAATCAAAGCAAGATAAAAATAGTGCAGGTTCACCAGAACCAAAGGGAGCAGAAGCACAAGAAACAGAAGTACCTGGAAAGAACCAGAAGCTGATTTATCAAAATCAGAAGCTGTTACAGATCTTCCAGAACCAGAAGTTGATGCGAACCAAGCAATGTTCATGAAGCTTTGGCAGAGGAAGGTTGGATACTTGCAATGCAAGAAGAGCTGAATGAATTCCAAATGAATGATGTTTGGGATCTGGTATCCAGACCAAACAAAAACATTATTGGAACCAAGTAGGTGTTCAGAAATAAACTCAATGAAAAAGGTGAAGTGGTAAGGCACAAAGCTAGATTAGTAGCTCAAGGATACAGTCAACAAGAAGGTATAGACTACACTGAGACATTTGCTCCAGTGGCCAAGTTAGAAGCAATTAGAATTCTTTTATCATTTGCTGCTAATCATGATATAATGCTGTATCAAATGGATGTTAAAAGTGCATTCTTAAATGGCTACATAAGTGAGGAAGTCTATGTCAAACAGCCCCCTGGATTTGAAAATTCTGATTTTCCATACCATGTTTTTGAACTTAAAAAATCTTTATATGGTTTAAAACAAGCACCAAGGGCATGGTATGACAGACTTAGTAACTTTCTGCTTAAGAATGAATTTAATAGAGGCCAGATTGATAATACTCTATTTAGGAAATCCATTAAAAATGATATTTTGATTATTCATGTTTATGTTGATGATATCATATTTGTATCGACTAATGGCACTCTGTGCAAAGATTTTCTGACCTAATGCAGAAAGATTTCCAAATGAGCATGATGGGAGAAATCAAGTTCTCCCTGGGAATTCAGATTCATCAAGGTAAATCAGGTATACTCATTCACCAATCTAAATACACTAAAGAACTTCTTAAAAAGTTCAAAATGAGTGAATGTAAGCCTATGGCCACCCCCATGCACCCAACCTACTCACTTGAGAAAGATGAAACCAGCCAAAAGGTAGACCAGAAAACATACAGAGGTATGATTGGATCCCCTTTTTATTTAACTGCTTCTAGACCTGACATCTTGTTTAGTGTTTGTGTCTGTGCCCGATTTCAAGCTGACCCTAGTGAGTCCCATTTAACTACTGTCAAACGAATTTTGAGATACCTTAAAGGAACCACCAACCTTACTTTGTTATACAAGAAAACCCCCACCTACAAACTCAGAGGTTTTTGTGATTCCGACTATGCTGAAGACAAGCTGGAAAGGAAAAGTACAAGTGGCAACTGCACTTTCTTAGGTGACAATTTGATCTCTTGGTCAAGCAAAAGACAAAGCACAATTGCCATGTCAACATTTGAAGCTGAGTATACATCTGCAGCAGGATGCAGTTCACAGTTACTCTAGATGAAACATCAACTTGAAGATTACAACATCTTTGAAACCAATATCCCTTTGTTCTGTGATAACACTTCAGCCATAAACCTAACCAAGAACCCTATCTTACACTCTAGAGCCAAACACATTGAAATAAAACACTATTTCATTAGGGACCATGTTCAAAAAGGGACTTTAAGCATCCAGTTTGTGGACACTAATCATCAATGGGCTGATATCTTCACCAAAGCATTACTAGAAGATAGGTTCGAGTTCATCAAGAAGCATCTCAGCATTACCTCCATATCTGACTAGCTCAAGTAGTCATCTTAGGAGTTTTTAAATTTCTTGTAATTTTATTTTGTCTTTTATTTTCTGTTTTACTTTCTGTAATTTATAAAGAGAAAAACAAAAAATACAAAAATAGTAGGACCTCTTTTTGGCTGATGACAAAAAGGGAGAGAGAGAGAGTGAGAGAGAGAAAAAGGAGAAATAAGTAGAAAATGAGAGATAAAAAGAAAGGAGGAGCGAAAAAGAAAGAGATGAAAAGAGAAGGAGTTGAAAAGGAGAGGCAATGTGAAGAGAGAAAAAGAAAGAGTGAGAAAAGAAGGAGCTGAAAAGGAGAGGCAATGTGAAGGGAGAAAAGAAATAGAGAACAAAGAAGGAGTTGAAAAGGAGAGTATCAAACTTAGGGGGAGAGATTGGTCTGAGGGGGAGTAATTCATTCTTCGAGTTACTAGCTAGCAAAATAAGTTAAGGTTTTGTCATCATCAAAAAGGGGGAGATTGTTGGAACCAAGTTGGTTCTAAATACTTAGGATTTTGATGTTTACAAAAGCACTTTATGTAATCTTATTTTGAACCTGAATTATTACATTAAATGCCACCAGAAGATGAGCTACCAGAGAATAAAAACAGACCAGAGGATACAACTCCAGAATGCTCCAGAAAATACATCCAGAAGGTCCAGAGGATATATCCTGGAATTACCATAAGATACTCCAGGATGTCAAAACATCACCAGAAGATATCTTTGTTGGCCCAGATCAGAAGGAAGCAATGTCAGAAGAAGACCTGGACCATACCAGAGGAAAGCCTGCCAGAGGGAGAGTTGTTCCAGACCAAAAGGAATCAAATGTCAGATTTATTCCAGAAGTTATTCACACCAGAAGATGGCCTAGCAGTGAAATCATAAACAATCCAGACTTGTTCCAGACTTAATCAGAGGATGAATTGATGGGTCCAGAACAAGAGAATTAACCCAGATCTGACCCAGACCAGAAGATAGCATGGTTTAGGGTATGAAACTAAGTCCAGACCAGAAGAAATGATTTCCATAATTGATCCAGACCTGATCCAAAATCAAAGGTAAAATGTCCAGACTGAAATATTATTTGTCCAGATTTAATTTCAGTTTAATCCAGACCAAGTCCAGAATTGGTCCAAATCAAAGGAAAGATTTTCAAATCAATGGTTTAGATTTAATTATTTGGCCCAATGTTGGCCGAGATCAGAAGATCAGACCATGGCCCAATGTTGGCCGAAATCAGAGGTTCAGGATGTGTGGTCCAGCAATGGCCGAGATCAGAGGATTATAGCATATCAGGTGCAAGTCCAAGATGGCCGAGATCAGAAGATCAGAGGGTTAGGAAGTGTGGTCCAGGGATGGCCGAAATCAGAGGATCATAGCATATCAATTAATATGGTCCAGATGTGGACTAGCGCAGAAGATCAAATGGTTCAGATTTAATCAGGAGGATTAACGGTGGAGATTTTAATTTATTTTAATCAAAGTATTAAAAGATTTGTTACAAAAATAAAAGTGAGGTATAGTGGAATTCAGGAGCTGTGGCAAGAAGCAACTAAAGACTTGATTGGCCAGTTATTTTTGAAAGAAATCTGAAGCTTAAAAAAGATATGTTTTTTTATTTAAATAAAGCCCAATTGGTCAAGTTATTTTTACAGAGAATCCAGCAAGATTTAGCTCGAATTTAAGCATTGGAAGAGGCCCTAATCTGCATCTATAAAAGGAGGCTCAAGGCAGAATACTCATCATCGAAAATCACAAAGGAGTCATACACTTCCAAAGCAAACACTCAAGTTTTCAGTGAGGTTAATTGTGAGTTCCAGCTTTCAAGAAGCAAGTACTCGTGTTATTTTCTTTCCCTTGTGTTAGATCTAAGTTGTTGAAGTAGAGTCTACAATCTGAGGGAGTCAGAAGGGGTAGCAGATTACTTGGCAATTAGATTCAAGGTGTTGTAATTCCTTCTACAATCTGGGGTTGTCAGATTGGCAGGAGAAGACTTGACTTAGGAAGTCAATGTGCTGTATTCCTCAAGAGTCTAGGATTGTTAGACTGTTTGAGAAGACTGACTTGGAGAGTTAGTGGAACTATTGTAATTCAAGGTTTGAATTAGTGAAATCCTTCAAGGTGAAGGGACTGGACGTAGCCTCGTTAACGGTGAACTAGTATAAAAATTCTATGTTTTATTTTTACTTTATATCCGCTGCTAACTCTGTTTTTATTCATACATCAAGTTTTGTTTTAAAAGTGTAAAAACAGAAAAAATATTCAAGTTAGTCAAATACAATTCAACCTCATTCTCGTGTTTGCACCTTCAGAGTCCATATAAAATTATGTAATTTTCAACTAGTAATGGAGTATATATGTTGAAAAAAGCGTCATAGAAAATACTTTGTTAGTGGTAGTAGTATAAATCAACAATAAAATAAGAGGGGTGATCATGTGAGTTAGTTACAGTAGATAGAAAGGAATCTTGAAACTTGAAATGTAAGGCGTGTACAATTATGGATGGGCACTGTGTGTATAGTAAGGTGGTACCACTCTCTAGATATTATTTAAGAAAATCATACTTTTTTTAATAAAAAATGTATTTTTTTTTTAAATGTGTTTTTCTTGTCGAGTATTTATGGAGAACTACCACACTCATTAAGTATTTATAATTGAATTATATATATCAATTGATGAATTCTAAATATGAATCCAAGTCACAACTAATACAATCAGAAGATCCAATTATGAATGAAACAACAATTGGTCAAAAGTCTCATATTAGCCCAACAATGTAAAACACAAGTAGATGAAGGAAAAAAAAATGAAATCCAACTTTTACATTAAAAAATAGTATATCTTTAAAAATTATAAAGCAAACCATTATGTATCTTACAAGAGATACAAGTCAATTTTATAACAACGGATTAGACTAATATGAAACATCCTATACTCACATTTTGGTTAACTATTAAAAAGTTAATAAATATCGATAAATGTACAATTGTATAAATATCACAATGAACTTTGTGGACAGTAAAATCATGAATTTATAAGTTTGGATTAATATTATGTTTAGATTAAATATTTTAATTTAACTAGCTAACATAACGTGATAATAGATACATGGATTTCTTAATAATTTAGTAAGAATTTTGATTCTTAGTCGATATGTATAAAAAAAACATATTTGTTGGAGAGGTTGATTGCTTAATTTATTCAATTTTTTTTAATTTAATATAATATAATATACTAATTACAGTTATAGTTATATAAACAAAACAAAATAAATATGGTAAGAGATGAGTTGGATACAAAATCCTTCCCTATTTGGTGTCATGTTCTTATCTGTAAATAACTCTAGTGATCAATATATACTAATTGTGAATAGGAGATAAAGGATAAAATATGATATCAACATAATAAAATTTTATTTTATTACAAGTATTTGATGTCCTCCTGATAAACAACTAAATAATGTATACTATTTAATTATATATTCTACATAAAATAAGCAATGATATATATATAGTATGTGACAAAATTATATTTAATTTTCAAATATTACATTTTTTTAATAATAATTTAATTTTAAACACTTTTATTTCAATAGATTTTTTAGGTTTTAAATTATATAAAATGGCAAAATTACCTTTAAAATGAAATTACTATAATTGTTAAAATTTATTATGGTTAATATTTTATATTAGATTTTGTAATTTTTATTTTAAATTATATTTTATAAAAGACGCCACTACAAGATTGTAGGTTAGGATTAAAGATCTCCTGAAGGATGAAAATTTTTCTAATAGTATATTGTTGCATCTCCGCCCTCTGACCTCCTAGAGGCTCAAAAAAGTATAAAATTTTAGTAGATTAGTTTCAAAGTAATTAGATATTTTGAATTTATTTTTCTTCTAAAAAGATGATATAATAAAAATAATAGGATTAACTTGTATGATAGACTGAATATCTTTTAGAGCTTATCAAAAACTTGATTGAAAAATAAAATATGATAATTTATTTTATTCTATCTCTCTTATTTTGATCATCAAACAAATCATAAATGGATAATTGTCGAGTTATCATCATATATAATTTAGTATCCATGTGTTGTAACACTTATTACTTCTGAAATAAATTATAAACAAAAATAAATTAAACTATGTATATTAAGAAATATTATCGATCATATTTAATCTATGTAATTTCAATAAAATAAAAGTATATTTATTACCTAAATTTCCATTCATAACTAATAAATTGACTCGTTAGAAATAGAATATTTTAAATTAAATAAATAATAAATCCGCTTCACTATTTGTTAGTGTACAAAAAATTTACACCGTTAATCGATCATAAATATAATATGATTACAATCTTTAACTTTTATTATAACTATTAAAATCACAATAATGATTAGTTGTAATGTATTCCAAAATTAACTCTTTATATTTAGATGTCTTCGACAAATCAAGAAAATGGTGACTTAGAAAATCATTACAAAGTCTTTATAATTATTTAAATATCATTCTTTATGTATTATTTTGTTATAAAATGTTAATCATGTGTTGATGATCAATGTTAATTAAAAATTTATCTTCAATTGAAATCAAAGTATTACGGTCCCCGATCCAATCGCAATTAATACGAAATTTTTCGTAAAAAATTCCTCCTCACAACCATCCCAAACACTATTATATTCCAATTTTTCAAAGCAAGATTGATTGATTTTCATTTTTGAGATAACAACAAACATAGAACAGGCTTCATATAAGCAACTTACAAAAAAAGAGAAAAGGAAATAGACACCTATTGGAGAGAAGATGCTAGCACATTAGGAGATAAATGAAAACTACAAATACCCTAAATATTGAGTCTATTCTTCTGTTTACCACAAAAGGCTTCATATTTTATAGAATTTCAAAAGGAAGGAAAAACATCATTTGTATGAATCAAAAGTTCAGCAATAAAAATCAAGTCTAGTTTGTGAGAACACAAAATTCTTTAAATAAGCCTTGTTTTCAAATTCCCGAAACATCCACACTTCCAATAAAAAATCATCATTGAGAAAAAAGTTATTTATGTATGCATTAAAAATATTGTTAAAAATCTTCAAAGAGTTCAATATATATAATTTAATTTTAGTTCATCTCTTAGAAATTCTCTAATGACTTTGATTCTTTAGAAAAAATTCTTCTGATAGAATTTTTCTATTAAGATCAAAATAATTGTTATATTTTAGACAAATTTCAAAATATTTATAATATGTTTTTAAGTCCTATTAGATAATAATGTGAGTCTTTCAATATTAAACAAAAATAAAATAATATTATCATTTGTTCTATATTACTCAAACATTATATTAAGTGAATCAATTATTTTATTAATAATTAAAAAAAATTAATAAATCAAAAAAGATTTTCCAAAAGACACAAATTTCAACTATATTAATTTAGATAAATTATCTCCGTAACATTTTTTCTAGGTAGATTAATAAACACACGTTCAACATCCATTTTATTTGCAATTTTTAGCGGATAACATTTCCAAGTTTTAAATTCTCCATTTAAATTGATTCTGTTCACTAATTTATTCAATCACATTACAAACATTTATTAATTTTGTATTATAAATAAATTTAAATAATATTATATTATTTATATACACTACCTAGATAAGAAAAATTTATTTGGTGCATTTGGACCTAGAGCGATCATCCACCTCAACTTTTTGCATATAGTCACTTAGATGTCTTAACATTATAAATATTTTTATACTAATACAATTTGTTTTTGACGAAACACTAATTTAAAATTAAAACTTGTTATTATTAATTTCAACAACAAAAAAAGTTAATTATTACTATTATTATTATTAACATTAATTATATAATAACTCTTAGTTTTTGTGATTGCTGTCTGAACTAATTTTACTTGTTTCAGTTGCACAAGCAAAGGGGTCTTCCACAATTCTCTTCTTCCCTAATAACCCCTTCTCTCTCTCTGTCTCTCTCTCTCTCAATTCATCTAAAGCAAAGAACTAACCAATTTGACAGAGCAAAAAAAAATCATGTCTTCCCCAAGCAAGCGGCGAGAGATGGACTTGATGAAACTGTTAAGCCTAAACTTTTCATTTTCACTTTATTTTCATTCAAGTTTTTATCTTTTTCTAATTGGGTCTCTCAATTCAACCCTTGATTTTGTTTTTGATTTTTGTATTAAAAAATAATTAGGATGATGAGTGACTACAAGGTGGAGATGATTAACGATGGAATGCAAGAGTTTTATGTGATTTTTCATGGTCCCAATGACAGTAAATTCCTCTTTCCTATATTTTTTTTCATTATTCATTGCTCCTTGTTAAAAAAAAAATTGGGTTTTTTTTTTTATTATTTTTATTATGGGTATTTGATATTTGACTAGATTTTGACTTGGTGGATTTGGATATAGATTTGCGTAGCATCTGAAAGATTTTCATATGGAACTCATAATCTTTTGTTTTCCTCATTCTTGTTTTGTTTATTGTTTTGATATATGTAGCACCGACACATCTGATCGAAGCTGTGTTCCGTGTCGGACACTTACACGACACCAACTCTTTCATTAGATTCAATTAATTCATTTTCTCAAATTATTAACGGTGGCAACGTGTCAGAATCGGTGCTGTGTCAGTATATGTGCTTCATAGGTTTTGATTGTTCAGTTGATTCTGCATAGTCTACAAATATATTTGGGAAAGCAGCAATATGATTGGTTCTTTTATTTTATAAAGCAATTTCTGTTAGTTTTCTTAGTGATTTTCCCTTTTGCTTGTTATGGTTTTCTAAGTCTGAATAAAGCAAAAAAAATTTCGCATGAAAAGAATTGGCATGAGCTTTTTTTGCTGGCTTCAAATTATACTACCTATTTTATTTACCCATGTTGCTGATTTTCACTTTTATTTTATTGTTCTGTGCTTGTCCTTGATGTTAAACTGAGATTCAATATCTAATTATGAGAAAGATGATGTTAAATGTTACTGTCTTATGCACCTAGCATTTTTCATCCATGTGATGGCTATTGACAGGTCCTTATCAAGGAGGTGTGTGGAAAGTAAGAGTTGAGCTACCAGATGCTTATCCTTATAAATCTCCTTCCATAGGCTTCATCAATAAGATCTATCACCCAAACGTTGATGAGATGTATGAAATTATGAATCTTGTTTTACTATCTTGAATAGTTTATCTCACATGTTAAATCTTAATAAGAATTAAGTAAAATTTTTATCATCTTGGATGATAATAATTTCAGGTCTGGATCAGTTTGTCTTGATGTTATCAATCAGACCTGGAGCCCCATGTTCGGTAACGATTTGGCTTTAAAACTTCTGACAAAATTTGTGATTTGATTGAAGTTTTTTATTTGTCAATATGTGCATTTCTTTCAGATCTTGTCAATGTATTTGAGGTGTTTCTGCCACAACTCCTTCTGTATCCCAATCCATCGGACCCCTTGAATGGAGAAGCTGCTGCTTTAATGATGCGTGACCGAGCTACTTATGACCAAAGGGTTAAAGGTATTCATCCTTTCTAGAATTTTATCTTCCGAATATATTGGTCCGTTAGCAGTTGATATGCACTTGTCTCATGGCTATCACAGGATGGCTATGTTTTCTTTGATGTTCTCTTTTGCTCTTCCTAATTTGAGCTATAATTAAACTCTTAACCTTCTGTTGTTATTCATTGCTAACAGAAAAGCTATTGCTTCTCTTCTTCTATAGACTGCACCATATACTTGACCACCACAAGTTGTCTTTTGCAACAGAGCTGTCTTTATAATCATTGTTATAACCGGGGTTTTAAATAAAGGTCTGCGACCGCAATCCAGGCGGTGATATATTATTTTTTTATGTTGCTGAAATCGCAATTGAAGCTGCATTGACTACATTTTACCATGGCTCTCTGCAATATCAAGGATCGCAGCACAACTATTCCCGCGACCGTTATTTAAAACCCTAATTATGACTATTTTGCAACTTCTTCTGTGATTCCATCAAATCCTAAACAGAAAAATAAGGCTTATACGGTATTATCTAGGTGCATATGGTACATACTTACAGAGTAAAAGGATGGATGTTAATTTTCCTGTAAAAGTGGAGATACTATATTAACTTATGTTGTTTACAATAGTATCTTATGCAAGTAAATAAAAGATAATATGTCTTCTAACTCGGCTAGTGGACCACCAGATTTTTATTATTATCCTTACATCAATGAAATAAACCTTCCATTGACTATGTCAATGGATATAATTTGTAACTCAAGGTTTACTCGTAAGGTGATATCTTGTTTAATGTCATTTTCTCTTGCAAATCTGACCTATATTGATCTGTGGGTCTAGCTTAATATAAGATGTCAAAACTTAAATGTCTATCATCATACATACTCATTGTTCACTCTCAAGTTAACTTCACTCCTTATCCATAGGAAATGTTTTATTTCTTCTTTGCCATTCGGTCTCCTGTTATGTATCTAGTGTCATCCTATGAAATGCACACACCGAGCGTCACATCGACTCCAACACTATTGATATGGGCAATGTCTAAAATATAGGACATAGAGACATGATACATACAATGAAATGTGTATTTATGGAGCGTATTAGTTGAGACTTGATCTCAATCTTTCATGTCTGACTATGTGGTTAGGGTTATATTTTACCACACATTCATTTGGTATGTCATATGCATGGAGCATATTAATTGAGAGTTGATCTTGATCTCGATCATTATGGTTGTGTGGTCAAAAACTGTATTCGTTTATGTATTCAATTGATACACCCTTATATATGCACATATGTGCGAGATACAACAATGCACAGAGGAAGGGAAGACATCCCAAATAAAATGAAAAATGAAGTTTTTTGTATAATGGTCATGTGTCCGTCAAGTATCAAGCCATAGTTGATTGAGAGTTAGGTAAATGTTCAAGGTAGGTTTGGTGCACAAATAGTTGAGTAGCTCATACACCTTATTGAGTTGAGCTGTAGCCTGATTGGGTAGCTTTTACACCCGGGATCAAGTACAATATGTTGAAGATGACAACATTGAAAGATTTGTGAGAGAAGTTTGAAAGCATCTATGCATCAAAATCGCTAACCAATTGATTTTGGTTGAATATAGAGTTGTATGACTCAAAATGGAGATGAGAGGAAATCTCTGTGACCACACTAATATATTCAACAAGCTAGTATGTCAACTTTCGAACACAGATGTTAAGGCATTTATAGGTAGGTGTTGGCACTGTTTGTCGCACTACCAAGGTCTTATGAGACTTTGGTTGAAATATTTCGTGTAGTGAGAACAAACATGAGAAGAATAAGAGATTGATAAGAAACGAATATATTAATGAAGTTTGTGTATTAGAGGCGGAAGATTGGCCACGTCTACGCAATGTGTATGCAAATGAGGGAGGAATTGAAATTTTGAGAGATGTCCAACAATTGTAATGTCAAACCTTTAAACTTGTTCCAATTTAAGGTATATTACTATGTTATTGGAATTCTTTTTTTGACCTTTGGGAAGCTCACACGTGGCAATTTCAATGGTCTTGTAGATGTAATAATCAGTTGATTGGCACTTATGCATTATTGGAAGAAATCACACTGCACTGCAATTTAGTTACACTAGTTAGAAGTTGTTCTCATTGCTATATAATTGTACCCCTTCAGTTCAATTAGTTCATTGTAAAGCAAGCATTTGAATTTGAATACTTTGACTGTTCATTTCCATTGGCTTCTGAGAGAAGAAGAAAGATGAAAAACTCTGATTCAATGGATGAAAACAGCATGTCCAATGGAATCTTGTTTGAGATAGTGAACATTTTGTCGAAGTGTTCATGTGAGTGTAGGTAGGCAAGAGATGTCCAATCATGTAAGTCTCATATTTTCTTTGTGGTGTGATTTGATATGTGCAATTTTCTCAAGAAGTATGACTGAGTTCATCTAACTTACCTTGAATTCTTGTATAAATTCCAGCATGTATTTCAAAATACAATAATCTCTCAACATTTACTGATATCTTCTTTAACTTCCAACTTTCAGAGTACTGCGAGAAGTATGCGAAACCGGAAGACATTGGAGCTGCTACAGAAGAGAAATCCAGTGATGAGGAGGAGCTAACTGAAGATGAATATGATTCTAGTGATGAACAGGTGGCTGGTAAAGCAGACCCCTAGAGTAGCCTTGTGTATGCAACAAGTCATGTTCTTTCTGTATTTTATCTGTACATGATGTTCTAGTTATGTTCTCACCTCATTCAAATGAATGTACTTGGATGTTGGTAGGGGAAAAATTCCCCTTCATGTTACTTTACTTTCTCAATGTAAATAATGTACCATTGATTTCCTCATGCAATCTTATTTCTTGTTAACTTTTGAGTGTGTGGATTAAGATGTTAGCTTAGTATGGTAATAATTGTTACATAGGATAAAGTGGTTTTTTGTTTGGTATCATAGTGAGTTTATTAGATGAGACACTCTGATTTTACTAAAGTTACAATTCGCAGCTTTGCAAAATTATGCAAACTCCAATGATACCGAACATAGACACGTTTAAAATCATACACATGTTTTATACAAACTTTTAATTATATTTATTTTATTGCATCATAATATTATTATTATTATTATTATTATTATTATTATTATTATTATTTAAATGTTTAAGCTGTTTCAATAATATGAAAGATAATTAGATGAAGTATAATTTGATGTTTGTACAAAGTTATACTATTAGTGTGTAGTTATTTTTGTAAGGGATTTTAGTTATTACTACCTATATATGAGACCTCTTTGATTAATTCACAAGAATTAAAGAAAAGTAGTTTCTCATTAAATATGCCGACAATATAAATTCACTTTTTAAAACTATCTTCAATTATTATGAGAGAGAAATAAATAGTATAATTTTTTAATTTAATTAAAGATATTTTTGTGAAAAAGTAATTAATGTAGTAACTTGTATTTTTTTGGTAAATGATAAATACCACTGTAAATTCATACACAATTGTGAAGTTGCAATTCAAACTCGGAACCAAATTAACATTATTTATATTTATCAATTGAATTATAATTTAAAAGATGATAAATTATTTGTCATGCACTGATAAATATTTATTGTAAGTGTGCATGACTTTGTGAAAGAATAAAAAACAACATAGTAAAATAATTTAAAAGTAAGAAATGAAAGGGTTCAATATTCTCTCCACAACATCATAAAAAAAGAATAAGAAACCTAAAAAGGAAAATAATAATAATAATAATAATAATAATAATAATAATAATAATAATAATGGTATTAAGAAGATCGGAGAATATAAATGAGAGAATTTAGAAAAAAATGGAGATAGGGATAATTACGTGTCAATTTTTATAGTTTTAATTATAATTAATTGTTTAAATAATAATTCACTATTTAAATTCATCTAATATTATTCATTTCATATATTTTATGGTCAGATAATTGTAACAAAAATCGATGTTTTCTTATTTTCTATTCAATGTCATTTGTTTGTATTTCAAATTTGTTACTTCAAATTTATGTGTATTTCAAAAATACTAATCTTATGAGGTCCACATGGCATGTCGGTAAAGAGTTGATATTAAATTTTTATTTGTAAAATAATCAATATTAAACTCGTTGCAATTTATATTGATTATATAAATATATAAGACATGTAACTCTTAAGATAAAAATGTACATATAAATGTTTTAATAACGTTGTTTTTGAATTTTGAAAACTGTTTGAAAATCAATTTATGTCACCGAAGATTTTACTGAGTTGAGTCGAGGATTAAATCGTTCTTTATAAAGCGTTTCGCGGCACTACTCAAATTGTGCAAGACAAACTATCAACCACGAAGACCCCACGATAAAACAGTCCAGATACACTGTATCGAAGTTCTGCTGTACCGTAGAAAACCGTTCTAGAATTACACCTTCAATATGGCGATTAAAGCCACCATCAATATGACGATTAAAGTCACTCTCAATATGACACTCTCAATGTGACGGTTAAATCGAAGGGACTACGGTACAAAAACCGCTTTCAAATAATGAAGGGTCTGGTATAAACCGCTCTAAAACGACAGTGGCATTAGAACCACTCAAAAATCGAAGGGTCAGAAAGAAAGAGTGGCTCATAAATATATCGAGCAGAATATAGAAAAATGGAGAAAAGAGAAAGTTGAGAAATGCATCTGGTGTGCTTTTCACAAAATTTTGACACTCTTTATATAGTGATGGAAACAAACCCATATATGTTTTCTATCCGATGTGGAACTTCAACAAAAGTTTGACATTCGTTATATAGTGATGATAACTACTCAATATATGAGAGTTTTTCAATATGGGACTTCAATAATTTTTAAATTCACACGTTAACGTACTCTCTATGTTCCAACAATCCCCCACTTGAATTAAAAAAATGTTTCGAAAATAGCGTTAAACGCTTCTATAAGATTGTGAATAAGCAGATGTGTCTCTTGACTTGAACCTTTGCATAGTAAGTGAGATTCAGATTCAACAAGACTGACTCGTAGTCTTGAACTTTATTTATGTCATCAAACCCACACACAACCTTTTCATATGGTGTATTCTCAAAAGCTCGTGCATTTATGGCCCTGCACGTCTATTCTAGTATAGTGAACGCTCTATGAATTTTGCCTCGAAATTCCATAGGAAACGGCCCCACTTCTACATATACATAAGTGAGTCTATCAACAGTACTCTTGTACCTAGGTACTCTACTCCACATGAAGTATAGATCTCATTAAGAATTTCTATTATCTCATCCTATCATCGCTTTAGGAATCATGCTTCTCTGATATATAATAGCATGTTCATCTCATATGACTTCATGACTTGTTATTACCCATTGAACCTAATTCTTAGGATCTCCAGTCTTTTAGGTCGGGTTACCATCATGAGTGATTCTATAGGCATTAGTCTCATCCTTTTAGATGTATTTATAATTTCCTCTCTAGCTAACCTTTTCATCAAAGGATTCGCTAAATTCTCATCAATGCGTACATGATTTACTATAACAGTTCCTTTACAAAGTAATTCTCTAACTGTGTTGTGCTTACAACGATTCTCAATCTTTGCAATAGCTGCGGTACTATCGCAGTGGATCAACACAGCTGGCATAGGTTTTTCCCATAAAGGGATCTCAACTAGCAAGCATCTCAACCAGCTCGCTTCTTCACTAGTAGTAGCTAGTGCTATCATTTTAGACTCCATAGTGGACTGAGCCAATATCGTCTGTTCTTCGACTTCCAAGATACATCACCATCGGTTATACTAAAAAATATAGCCGCTGGTTGTTTTGGAGTCATCTGACAAGGTGTTACAATCAACATCATTGTATCCTTCAAGGACGATAGAAAATATTTGATAATGTAATCCTATACTCATGGTCCTTTTTAGGTATCTCATGACTCTTTCGAAAGCGTGTCAATGCTCCATACTAGGTCTTCTGGTAAACCTGCACAAAAGTCCCACGACATAGGCAATGTCAGGTCTAGTAAAATCAGTGGCATATTTGAGGTTTCCAATGATGCTCACATATTCAGTTTGTCTAACACCTTCACAAGTGTTCTTGAAAGGTTTCACACTTGGATCATATGGTGTGCAAATAAATTTATAGTCAAAGTATTTGTGTTTCTTTAGGATCTTTTCAACATAGTAAGACTGATCCAAGGAAATTCCATTTTTTGACCTAGTAATCTTGATTCCAAGGATTAAACACGCTTCTCCGAGGTCTTTCATATCAAAGTTGTTACACAACAATGATTTCATAATATTTACAACATGAATGTTTGAACCAAATGACAAACATATAATTCCAACATCAATTTTTTCTTTTATGAAATGGTGGTCAATCTCAATGTGTTTGGTTCTATCATGTTGTACAGGATTGTGAGCTATACTTATTGTTGCTTTGCTATCACAACAATTTTAAGAGTGAGACAAATTTCATTTTCAGTTCTTCCAAGAGTTTACGAATCTACAAAAGTTCACAGATTCCTTGAGCCATTACTTTGAATTCCGCTTTTGCACTGCTTCGAGCAACAATACTTTTTTTTACTTCTCCAAGTGACTAAATTTCTCCAAACATAGGCACAATATCCATTAGTGGATTTTCTATCAGTAACCAACCTCTAGTATCTCCCAATTTCAACAGGAACACTACCTTTCTCCCAAAGTTTAGCATTTAATTCTGTAGGAGTATATATTGGTCTACACCCAATCATCCCAATTTCTTCCAAGAGATCTAGGATGCATTTTCTTTGAGAAACAACAATTCCCTTCTTTGAGTGAGCAACTCCCATACCAAGAAAATGTTTAAGCGCGCCTAAATCTTTGATCTCAAATTGTTGTCAAAATTTTCTTCAATCTTTCCATCTCAACAATGTCATCTCTTGTGAGAATAATATCATATACATATACAATTAGAACTGCAATTTTACCAACATTAGAGAACTTCATGAACAAAGTATGGTATGATTGTCCTTACATATACCCTTGCCTTTTGATCGACCGAGTGAGTTTTTCAAACCAAGTCCTTGGGATTGCTTCATACCATCAAGAGATTTTTGTAGTTTGCACATATTTGAACCAAGCTTATCTTCAAAGCCAGGTGGACTATCAATGTATACTTCCTCCTCCAAATCACCATTCAGAAAAGAATTTTTTACACCAAGTTGGTTAAGTGACCAATCTAGATTCACCGTCAAGGACAGGAGAAATCTAATAGTGTTTACTTTGGCAACATGAGCAAATGTCTCTGAGTAATCAATGTCATATGTCTGAGTAAACCCTTTAGCAACCAAGTGTTCCTTGTATATTTCAACTGTGTTATTATAATTATATTTCACAGTAAATACCCATTTACAGCAAACAATATTCTTTCTTGTAGGTAATGTCGTGACTCTCTAAGTTTGATTATTCTCAAGAGCTCTCATCTCCTCAAGAATAGCTTCCTTCCACTTTGGAATTTTTAGAGCCTCGTGTACATTTTTTGGAATTTCTACAGCAGACAACTTAGCGGTAAACGCAACAAACGAAGAAGACAATTTTTAGTATGACACATAATTAGACAAAGGATGTTTAGTGCATGATCTAACATGCTTTCTAATTGCAATAGGAAGGTCTATATCAAGATACTCGACATGACTCTTAAAAACAGAAGAAGACTTACTTGTATCAAGATGATGTGTTGGATTATTTATTGGTTCAGAATCTTGGAAGTGTCAGAGAATGGGTCCTTCATTGTTTATGGTTTCTTCTTTCAAAGACATTTCCCTTCCAAGTTGGGTCAATGGTAGTAAACCTGCTTTGTGTCTATTTATCTAAGTCATTATGTTGTGGCATGTCAGGTGGTCCTTCATTATTATTAAGATTAAGAATTTGATCATTGGGATTTGGATTTGAAATTTTTGCCCCCGAATATGTCAGAACCTCATTCTTAAGTGGATTGAATTCCAATATGGATTCTTGAGCATTTTCTTTTGGTGCATCAATATAAGTCTTAGAATTTTGTGACAACAGTATATCACATAAAGTGCTAATGTTTTCAAAAGCAAAAGATGAATCTTCCTTAAAATTTCCCCCTAAAGATGAATGTCAATAAAAAACGGTAAACACACATACCCCTTCTGAGTTACAATGGTTACTATCCATGGTTACAAAAATTCTTTTTTATTTTGGTTCAAAACACTTATACCCCTTCTGAGTTGGAGAGTAACTGGTAAACACACATTTTATGGCTCGTGGCTCGAGTTTGTCAAGTTGTTTATGTTCATGAACAAAAGTAGTGCAACCAAATACTTTTAGTGGCAAATCAACAGAGACACTAGTCAAAGGAAATTTTTTTTCAAAAAACATCAAGAGAAGTATGAAAATCTAAAACTTTAGATGGCATTCGATTAATTAAATATGATGCGGTTAAAACAGATTCACCCTACAAATATTTTGGAACCTTATTTTCAAATAGTAAAACGCTAGCAACCTCAAGAAGATACCTATTCTTTCTCTCTGCAAATTCCATTTTGTTGGGTTGTATAAACACAAGAACTTTGATGAACAACCCCATTTGCAAGAAAAAAATCGAACAAAAGTATATTAAAATATTATTTACCTTTATCACTTCTGAATACTTCAATATTTGTTTGGTATTGAGTTTGCACCATTTTAAAGAAATTTTTAAAAACTTGTCCAACTTCTGATTTTTCTTTCAATAGATAAACCCAACAAATTCTAGTATGGTCATCAATAAAAGTTATAAACCACTTTTTATTAGAAAATGTGTTGATTCTATTATGACCCCAAACATCACTAGAATAACTGCAAACAATTTTGATTGTTTATATGGTTGTGTAGAAAAAGAAGAACAGTGATGTTCAGCAAATTCGCAAGTTTCACAATGAAATAAAGACAGGTCATTCTTAGAAAATAATGTATGAAACAAATGTTTCAAATACGGAAAAATAGGACGTCCTAACTGTAAATGCCATTGCATAATATCATCATTATTAGAAAAAAAATAAAAATAGATTTAAAGCTGGTACTTGTTTGAGGTTAGTCTTTGAAGTCGAGTCAATTGTCAAGATAATAGAGTCCTCTACTCTCCTTAGCATTGTCAATCATCTTCCTCGTGTTCATATCCTTAAAAGTGCAATGAGAATGAAAGAAGTTAGCTTAACAATTTATATCTTTTGTTAATTTAGTAATGGCTAACATATTACATGATAAATTAGGAGCATGTAAAACATCTTTTAAGGACAACACAGGTGACAAAATAATATAACATTTCCCTACAATGGCTGAAAGAGAGCCATCTGCAATTTTAATTTTATGGTTACCTACACAGGGACTATAAGAAGAAAACATACTCGACCCCTCAGTCATATGATCAGTAGCACCAAAATCGATAATCCAAGTATGACTAGGAGTGACAGAAAGTAGAGCAGTATTTGAAAAATTACATCTCTGAGTTATAGAGCAAGAAGGAGTTTGAGACTCAAGGAGTTTGTACAATTGGTCTAATTGTTCTTTGGTGAAAGGAGATGGGCTTAAAGATGAATACTTCTCTTGATTAGAGGTACCAACTTGGAGGGCATGACATTCGTTTCCTCAATTTTTCTTCCAATTTAGTGGTTTTCCATGGAGCTTCCATCATGTATCACGTGTGTGCCATGGACGTTTGCAATGTTCGCACTATGATTTCTTGCCATCTCTCTTCTCATCTTTATTCTTAGTGACCAGGGCAGACATATTAACCTCAACAACATAAGGTGACATACCCATCATAACACCTTGTCTCGCCTCTTCTCTTCTAACTTCCGAGAACGCTTTCTGAATTGATGGAAATGGAATCATTCCCAATATTCTGCCTCAGACTTCATCAAACCGCTTATTAAGCCCAACCAAGAATATGAATACTCGGTTGTTCTCTTGTCTCTTAAGAAACAAAACATTGTCCTCGCATCACTTCCAATGAATATTAGTATGTAAATAAATAGAGTCTGTAAGTATATCAGTCATTATGTGTACTTATCACTCATGGTCTATATAAAGAACTCCTGCTGTATAGTTGAAACACACGGGTTATTCAACATGTCTCTCAATATTTTCTTCTCATTCAACACCTTCAAACCATGGAAAAGTATAACAAAGAAACACATAAGATAGAAATTTATCAATGTAATCAAAATAAGACCGGACGGATCGGTTCAAGCAGTTCGACTATGAACTAGATACTTGTCCGATTATGTTGACCATAAAAAAAATCCTACATTACAACCAGAGCAAAAATTGGAAAACTGTGATAACCGATCAAAATTGGCGGTTGAGCCGATTTGATAAGT
Organism: Cicer cuneatum; assembly: GCA_037974295.1. NCBI lineage: Eukaryota > Viridiplantae > Streptophyta > Magnoliopsida > Fabales > Fabaceae > Cicer > Cicer cuneatum. The sequence continues at coordinate 64,348,470 of JBBPBO010001985.1, read as the reverse complement.
GACCGTGTTTTTCCCAAAACCACATTGAGTTGTGTTTTTTCTTAAAACAAACACGGTAGTCTACAAAAATAAATCTTTCCTGCACCATTTTTGGCATTGTGGACAACCTCAAAGAGTACTAAAATAAGGGAGGTAGAAAAGAAGTTGAGAGACTATAGAGAAACTGTTGAAACATATTGTGTGAATTTAGAAATTGACGAAGTCTCACATTAGAAAAATCTTATCTTATATGTTGAGTAGTTTTCATCACTATATAAAGATTTTAAAACTTTTGTTGAAGTCCCACATTGGATAGAAAACATATGTGGATTTGTTTCCATCACTATATAAAAAGTGTCAATTTATTGTGAAAAGCACACCCAACTTTTTCTTTTCTCCCTCTTATATTTTGCTCGACATATTTCCGAGCCACTTCTCTCATTTCTTTCTGTCCCTTCGATTTTTAGTGGTTCTAATACCACTTCTTTTTAGAGCGGTTTTTATGTCGTAGTCCCTTCGATTTTTGTGTGGTCATAATACCACTGTCCCTTCGATTTTTGAGTGGTCATAATACCACTGTCCCTTTGATTTTTGAATGATCATAATATCATTGTTCTTTTAGAGCGGTTGTTATGTTGTAGTTCTTTTGATTTATGAGTGGTCGTAATACCATATTATGAATGGCTTTAACCGCCATATTGAGAATGACTTTAATCGTCATATTGAGAGTGGCTTTGACCGCCATATTGAAGGTATAATTCTAGAACAATTTTCTATAGTGCAGTGGAACTCCGATACAGTGAATCTGAGCTTTTTCATCTTAGAGATGTCGTAGTTGATAGTCTGTCTTGCACAATTTGAGTAGTGCCGCAAAACGTCTTAAAGAAAGCGACCTAGTCTGCAACTCAACCCAGTAATATCTTCGGTGACATAAATTGATTTTCAATTTTTGAAATTCAAAAAACAACAGAAACTATGTTGATCTCTTTTTTTTTTTTTTGTCAACTAGCTATGGTGATCTCAAAGTGAAGAAAAATGTAGAAAGAAAACAAAATTAACAAGAAGTTGTAGAAAAAAGAGGAGGAGACAGTTGCATTGAGAATTTTGTGATAATGTTAATCTTCTAGGGTTAACTAAGTGAAGTGTAGGGATTATGTTATGGTCTCTCCTTTTCTTTTTGATGAACATATTATGGGTTTCCATAATAGTCCATTTCCTTTTTTTAAATAATAGTTGTCCATTGCCTTTACATTTTTGGACAACAATTTATAAATAAATATAATTACTAATTATAATTTTGAGTTTTAATATTATAAAAGTATAAATATTATATTTTTAGTTTAATATTTATTTTAATTTAGTATGACATTAAAATTTAGTATAAATATTGTATTTTTAGTTGAAATTTTATTTTAATTTAGTATGACATTAAAAATTAGTAAAAATATATTATTTAACTATTATCGGTTCAACTTCAATCCAATTTTAGTCAAACGTTTAAACTTTGGATCGTTGAATAACATTTAATGTAAGTTCGGCCCGATTTTAATTATCTTAGAATTTATTTATGATAATAGAGACGTGATATATACGGAAGGTAATTTATTTCACAAACCTTAATAACGAGACTTTCAAACTGATTGCAGAACTATTTTTTTAGGAGATTGCAAAACTACTTGCTGCTTAATTAACTATGAGTTGGAAAGTGCTGTCTATATGTCAAACAAATTAAATTGATTATGAAATACTAGCAGCTAATAACATTAGTTAATGTGGAGGAAAAAAGACAAGAGGTTCCTGCTATGTGTCCATGAAAAATATTCCAACCTAAGGTATGATTGAGACAAGTGATTTACTTTCACCTAATCTCTTCATTATTTTTGAAGAAGTCGTCTCATGAGTGATTGTGAAACAAGGTAAATGCATTTTACCTATAATCAAAACTTCAAGTTGGTAGGGTAGGGGCACCTTGTCTATTATGTCTATTACTCATAACTTTCGGCAATGACAGATGTAGATAATTTATGTTTTTTTCTTTCTGTTTTTGTTTTTATCAATTGTGTGATTATGGCTCTGTTTAATAAAAAGTAGTAATACTTTATGAACTAAATTACAGCAAATGAACTTACGGCGGATAAATTTGTAAATTGAATTTGATGTGTTTAATATAATTAACAGTTGAACTAACTTATATGTATAAAATGACATTAAATATATTTTTAAATGATATTTAAATTTTTTAATTAAAATAAAAATGATTAACAAAAATATGATAAACTAGAAGCTTAAACACTATTTGAAGTAACATCTTAAAAAAATCTATAAATTCGTTAAAGAAAATTGTTACAAGAGTTTATTTTAGTATATGAATCTATATGTCATAAATTATTATTCCCTATAAACTAGTGGTTTTACCTTACTAAAGAGACGCTGTCTATAGGAGAAAGGAAACAATTTATTGAACTATCTCGTAAACTTGAAGAAAAAATAGCCATTTTGTAGGTGGGTTTCTTTTCTCCCTTAACTCTTCTAAAAAATCACTCATTTTTGTTTAGATAAGTCATGTTTAGATAAGTCAATCTAATAAATCTAGATTGACCAATACATCTAGATTGACCAATCTAGGTCAATCTAGATGTGTATTTAAGCATGTAAGGGGCAGAAGAAGAACCACCCATTTTGTAGGTGTTTACTATGCATCATCATTATTTATTCCAGTCCATTTAATCTTTTGTTTAAAATAAGAACAATTTTCAGCGCTTTTAAAAGAACATAATACAACACATTAAACTAAACACTTAATCATCATTCATATTATTGTATTAATTTTGTTGTTATTACTTTATTAGGCTCCAATCCGTTCTCTCTTTTCCTGTGTCACAAAAGTATACGTATATAGCTTTTTGTCCCTCAACATTTTGGAAAAACTGCTACAGAATGAAAGAGGACACTGCAAAGATGAATATTTCAGACTATCATGAACCAAGGAGTTACTATACAATAGTTTCAGATACCTAGAAAGTAACATACAGATATCAGAACCAAAAAAAAAAAAAATTGGAGAACAACTTACATTTAACCCATTCAAGTAACCTAAATCTATATTAACATGGTGGTAAAATCTATATGATGTGCCACGAAAACTCTTGCTGAAACTAGCAGCAATATGTCTATTATTATATACCATCTTACATTACATATGACTTGGTCTCCTCTTACCAGAATCTGTTCTTAGCCTCTTTACAGGATTTGCCCATCCAACTGACCCATTTGTTTGTTGAGATTGTTGACCAACCCAACCTTGACCCTGTTGACTTAATCTAGCATCCTTAGGGACAGAACATGCACCAGGACTTCTCATAGGTGGTGGAGACACAGGACCTGTTCTTGGTTTCACCGACGATTTCTCCCTCTCGTTTCTTCTTTTCTTGCATACAACCAGTTCACCAGGATGAGTGAACAGTGGAGGAGAATCATCCTGCTGCTGAGGTTGCTCTCGAACGCTGCTGCCGCAACCGGTTTCGGTTCTTGATTCTTTCGGTGGCACACGGACTCTAATCCTGCTGTTATCGCCGCTACTAGAAGCTGATCCACGTTGCAGCGGTCTCTGTGAAGGGTGTGGATCGGTTTCCACCTCGTTTATCAGCCTATGCCTCTTGCCTTGGCCAACTGCAACTTGCCTTGGAGACGATATAGTAGTGGCAGAAATTGGACCAGTGAAAGAAAGTGCACTTCTTGCTTCTCGGAAGTCGGTGTCAGGAAATGCAATTTTCAATATATCAAAAAAGAGATCATGAACCTTCCTTGCTTCAGTTCTTACCTGAAAATAATGATACAGTTAACATCCATAAATCTAAGAATTGTACATCAAACAGCAATCTTGATCTTAATGCAGTAAAAGACATACAAAAGCTGTTCCACATTTGGGTGAACATTAGGAAGAATTCCTTTGAAATGGAATACAAAGAGCATCACACAATTCTTGCTGTTTTTTTATATGTACAGATTGGATATATCATTATATTTGAAGCATATTGATAACTAGGACAGAACCAAGATTTTAAATTTTGACAGCCCTCATTGCTTAAATAATATGGAAGACAAAGAAATACTTGAATTAGTTTATGCATGTAAAAACGTTATAAAAATCAGAATGACAACAGTGTTTTAATTTAATATATACCAAGAAAGGAGAAAAGATGCAATGCCAAGTATACAAGAAACCTAAGAATCTGTGGACTTTTACAAAAAATATAAAGTTAAAAACTTTGGCTTAGATAGCAGAATGTGGTAACCACAACCAAACCAGAAATAATAAATCCTCAGGGTAATTTTTTACAAATGTTTGAAGTTAGTATGGAAGTGCTTCACTGAGTTCATTGACAAAAAAAGCGGTTAATACAGTTGTTATAGTTTATAATGCCATATCTAAAGATCAAACATCTAAATTTCTTAATAATACAAAAACCCAGATATGTGAAGTTGTTTTTGGAAGACAATCATTTGCCATCTTGACAAGACAAATTGGCAAGAGCATCCACCAAAAGCCATAAGAGTGAAAGATTTTGAATGATGATACATATAAGAAATATCACCTCAAGGGAAAAACCATAATAATGCATCGCGCTCTTTAACATGAACTGCACGTCAAATACAAGATCTGTTGCTCCATTATACTCCAATTTATCAATCCGCTGATCAATCTTTCGTAGATCCAACAGGTTATTCACAGAACCACCACTGTACCCAGAATTCTCAATCCTCTTCCACAAATCTGTTAACAGAGGTACAATTTGATGTCCTTCCTTGTCTATTCTCCTTTGGAGCTTGCTAATTACATTTTTGCACTGCAAGTACAATAATTATATTAGTTCAAAGTCTAACAGTAGAGGCAAACAAGAGTGTGAAAAGTGTAAATGAACAAGTAAAAAATATTTTCAGGATTCAGCTAGTAAAAAATACTCATACTTGCAACCCTAGTGGGCAATCTTATTTAGTTACATTACAATTGTTGTGAATCAAGGAGAAAAAAATAAGAATTTCTGGTTCTTGTCATTGTAAGACATGCAATGAGACACTCTCCATCCAGGAAAACACGAGACCTCTGTTGAAGAAAAAAATAATTGTTCAATTTAAGACACATACCCTTCTCTGGATGATTTCTGTCATCCTAGAGCCATGGGCAGAGGATCCCTCCCAGCTTTCCCTGGAATGGTCACCACCATCCTCTGAAGGAGCAGGTATGCTATTCAATCGAGTAGACTTTGGTGAGCCATGTAATTTGGATGTATTGGCAACTCTTCTTGAAGGTAAAGTTCGCTTATTTTTTAATGAAGTGTTTTGATCATTCCTGCCGGCATTGGAATCTACGTGTGATTTTGATTCTAGGTCAGTCCTCAGCTGTGCTTGATATTTACGGTCTGCTTGGACTGACAAGCGAGGTGTCATTTCACTACCAGATTTATCTTCAGGCTTTTCAGTGGCATGTCGGGGTCGAACACGAAGACTACGTTTGCGTTTAATCTTTGGTTTCTGCAAAACTTGTTCATCCTCGCATTCATCACGATCATGAATCCAACTTCCAGACTGTTGATGCTCCATGTGAGAATCAACGGATACTGCAATTTCTCCTTCCTCTAACTCATCTGTCTGGTAAAAATTATCAAAATTTAATCAGAACGAGATAGAAAACAGTCACCAAAAAATAAATAAATTCAAAATACAAAGTGAAGCCACATACCATCCTTTTAGAAACGGAACCTGGCCGGGCATCTAAAGCTGACAGGGAACCAAATTTCTGAGCGGAAATTGATGGTGATACTATCAGTGTCATTTTTTGACTGTCTGAGGATGATCCAGAGGAACCAGCTTCTTGAAGTTGAACCAGCTGATTATTTCTGACAATTTCTACAGATTGAGGAAATTCATATCCACCTTCACAAAGCAGACCATCTTCCAGCTGATGTTTATCAACGGGCTGAGCTCCATCAGCTCCACTATACCCGTCATCTTCGAAATCCCCTATTTCCCCTTCTTCATTTGCATATGCATTTCTTTCTTCAGAGCTTGCTTCAGAGTATTCCAAATGTTCATCTTCCAGCTCTTTATAATTAGCATGCTTTTTAGGCCGTCCTCTTTTTCTTTCAGAACCAAGTTCAGCTGGATCCATACCAATACTACCACCCAATAAAGTGTTCTTTGATGGTCTTTTTGATAAAGCAGCAATAGCAGCATTAACTTCTTTTGTATTGGCACGAATCCATTTAGGCACGTGATCATAACGTGTCATCTCCTCAACCCAATCCAGTTCATCATCCATTTGATCAAACAGTTCAACTTCCTCTTCACTCCTAGCAATCATGCGATTTACCTCAAGCAGTGATGGAACGTCATGGAGAGTTTCTTGATACCTATCTTCATCGTGTAATAATGTCTCTAAAGTCAAACGCCTTTCTTCATGTGTTGTTCTTTGATCGAAACGTCCAGCATTAATGACTTCATCAGCCATATCTATCTTATATTGCTGAATATTGTTCCTTATGAGGCTCTCAATGGATCCTATGTAGCGATCCTTGCCTACAAGTTCATCCTCCAGATCGACAGTGCCTCCACCTCTCACTTCATCCTCCTTCTGATGACTAGGGATTTTGTCAACAACTGCTTCCATGTAGATAACCTTGACTGGTCTTTTCTGTCCAATGCGGTGAGCTCTGGCAACAGCCTGCTCCTCGTTTTTAGGGTTTGGATCAGGATCATAGATAACAACTGTGTCGGCGGACTGAAGGTTAAGGCCTCGTCCAGCAGCTCGGATGCTAAGCAAGAAGATGAAACAGTCTGAATCAGGGCTATTAAAGTCATTTATAGCTGATTCACGGTCTTCCAAACTAGTTGTCCCATCAATTCTTCTGTATACAAGTCTTCGCCACTGCAAGTATTCTTCCAAGATGTCAAGAAGTTTTGTCATGGTACTGAACAGTAGAACCCGATGTCCAGTTCTTTGAAGTTTTATGAGGATCCTATCCAGGATCCACAATTTTCCACAAGATTTTACAATGAATTCTTTAGATAAGTCGCTGAAGAACGGGTAATTAAGTAACGGATGATTGCAAGTTTTCCGAAGCTCCATGCATCTGTTGTTTAAAGTTTTATATTGTTTCACCTGGTAGGCAGGATTCTTCTGAATCTTACGTTCCTCATCCTCCGGATCAAGACGAAGGGTGCCAGTTGATTTGACCCAATCGTAAATGGCACTCTGGACGGATGACATTTTACATCTTAAAACTATGGAGTCCTGCAATGCAGCAGTAATATTAGGACTGAAACACCAGAAATAGCACAAGAGGTCAAGTTAGAGGACTATAAACAAACCTTTGGTGGTAGTGAGCCTTCAACATCTTCGACACGACGCCTAAGCATGAAAGGCTCAAGAATTTGATGAAGTCGATGGATTGTGATGACTTTCTTCTCTGTCTCAAGCCAATCATCCTCTGCATTTTGAGTAGGACCTTCCTTTTGAAATGGTTTTGAGAACCAATCGTGAAAGGCTTTCTTATTATCAAAAACCTCAGGAAGAAGTAAATTTAAAAGTGACCAGAGTTCCTTCAAATCATTCTGCAGAGAAAATCACACCACAAACAATCCCATCAACAAAATTAACAGTGTATCAAGTATCTATATGACTTATCAGTTAGCATTTACTTGATACCAGTTCTATTAAGAATACTCCAATAATTTGGGGTAGAGAGCAACCAAGAAAAATCATAGGTCAAGCCATTAAAGAGGATTTGGATTTAAATGGTCGTCTGTCATTGGACACGATTTACCTTAAAGACAGTATGGTATCATTTAATCCATGTACCCAACCTCACCTAGTGGGAAAAGACTATGCCTGTGGGTGGTGTGGCTGTTCACTTTTAACATATAATCATTTCTTTTGGTCGAGAAAACTACATTTTAATTAGGAATTATTTGAAAAATGACTTATAATACATTGCCAGCAACAATTAAGCAAGCAAAAATAACATAATCTGAAATATATTTGACCAAAGGACATGGTAACGAGACAACACATTTGAGAATTTGATCTGTGATTAAATTACAGGCCAATAGCAAACAGATCATACTATCTAATATAGTAACTTGTGACGGATAACTGTTAATTGACCTAGCACCACATTTAGCACCGTCCTTCAGGTAGGCATGTCAACTAGGACTGCAAGCTCTGTTAAAGCTGATCTAGACTTATCATGTAACATACTTTATTGGCAGCAAACATTTGAAGCAAATTAAATTTTTGGTTAAATATATATATTTTTGGCCCCATTTATAACTGGTTTTTAAATGGTTCTGTATATCTTGTTCTCACCTGTCCTCATCACCTAGAATGATAAACTGCACATTACAACCCCTCATCCTCATATATGGAATGCTATACATTATATCTTGAGATTATCTAAACAAAAGTTCTAATTTGTACATGTTCAGATGCAGGTAAACTAATTCTTAACTCAGCTCAGCAAGTTAGTGTTGTTTTTGTTGCCTTCTTGTGAGTCTACGCAAATATTTAACATACAAACGAATAAATAATTGTTATAAAGAGAAACACAAGCTTCACAAGAAGATCAAAAACTGCATACTTGATGGTAAAAAATGGTATTGCTTGAACCAGATAGTGCACAAAAGAAAGAAAAGAATATACAGTCACAGACACTATTTGTTTACAATAATGTAGCATATTGTATCAAAAGAAAGCAGACCTGTAACGGTGTTCCTGTCAAAAGCAGGCGTCTTTGACAACGGTACCGATCAAGATCACGTGCTAAAACTGAATCTCTATCCTTCATTCTTTGTGCTTCATCAATCACGATATACTTCCAATCAATTTTTGAAAGTTTTGACCGGTCATACATGATGAACTCATAAGTAGTCACCAGGACATTAAATTTCAGAGCAGAAACCTATTGTAAATGTAGAAAAGTAAATTAGGCAGTAATTACCAAAATAATACTCTTTATCTTTAACCGGAGGAGAATCAGGAGTGATATGATTTTATTCCCCTTTATTTTATTTTAATATGATTTGATTAGTATTTTTTTCAGTCCGTTAGTACTTTTAATTATTGGGACAGCATGTACTGTAATTTCTTCTATATAAACAGTCCTAGGTCATAGTAATAAACACGAGAGCATTTTTCCCATTACTTTCTACATTAACATTATATGTGATAACCTGAGGCACACTTACTTGATGAAATAATTTTGATCGATAATCCTTCCCTCCAGCATAAAAAATGCACGATACAGATGGCAACCACTTATATAACTCACTCTGCATAACAAAGATTGTTTTTCTTGTTAAAAAAAATCACAGAATAGTAATATTAATCAAATGAGCAAGTTTAAAAACTCACCTTCCAGTTAACCATAACGGCATTTGGGACTATTATAAGATGTGGGCCATAGTTTCCTTTGAATTCCATCAAGTATGCAATCAATGCCATAACCTAGAGAGGAAAACAAATTAAGTTTATAGATGGAACAGACAATTATTACAGTAAATTATTATACATTACCCTTATAAACATTTAACATCTCCCATATAAGGCATAATAAACTTAATTATGAAATATGAAGTCACTCAGCTTCCAAAAAAGATTATAATAAATGTTCCTTCCTAATCCAAGGAAGAGAAGAGCAACAAAAATAAGGCTAACCTGTACAGTTTTGCCAAGACCCATCTCATCGGCCAAAATTCCATTTAATTTGTTGTTGTACAAAGAAAGCATCCATTGCAATCCAACCTTAAAAAAATTGTGCCAAAGCCTTGAAATCTTGTTCAAGAATACAACATAGAGAAATCGCTTAAAGAATAACTATTTCAATAACGTAGCAACCTACAAGCTGATAGTCTCTCAATGTTCCTGCTCGTAATAGAGACGGTTGTCTTATGATCATTTCATTCACGGCGTGTGCAAGGTTGTAATACCTGGAAAAGAGAAAATCAAATTAAGTTTAAAAAACAGTTATGTAAAATGATCAGGACATTTAAATCAACTCCCCCCTAAAAAATACATAAACACGTTTTAAGCCAATAATTTCAGTACAATTACACCTTCGCTCAAGCATTTTTGTGTCAAAACTCAAGACACACATACATACATGTTAAAACTAAATTAACAAAAACTCACTTGTTGACAGATGAATTGTCTCTAGGAGCATTCATCTCCAGAAAACGATTCCTAATCATCACTTCCTCTCCGGCACAAGCAGCAGCAGCTCTGACTTCTTCTTCGGAAAGACCCTTTGGTCAAAAACAAATAATGAATCAGAAACATTTAAATGATGCTGTAGAACATTAGAAACCATCAAAATCAGAATCATCAAAACTAATATCAATTTGTATAGAAAAAGTGGGATTTAACATAAAGAAAGACCTTTTCTCAAAACATTGGATCAGTAAAGGGGAAGGGTCAGTGAAACATGCCTGCAATCGTGCAGCAGCTGCAGCTGCTTTTGATGCCTCCTCCACTTCCTGTTGATTTTTGGCAGCTGTTATCTTACTTCCTAATTTATGTAGATATTCTTCAGTCTGAGATAAGAAAGATGAAAGAACAGCATATCTCTCTGCAGCATCACCAGGAATGCTAGTCTGCTGCTCCAGCAACATCTCCCTATATCTGTCAACGTCATTGTTTTTTAAGGCTTCCATCCTTTTGTTTCTGTCTTCATCTTTACGTTTTGAGAATTCCCGCAACATCCTCTCATGATATTTGGCCACCCCCCTGTTGCGGGCAGTACGGGCATCACGAATTGCCCAGTGTGCCTCAAGAAGCTTCTTACGCCATAGAAATATAGATTTGAGTTGCTTCTCTCTTGCAGCTCTCTGAGATGCCTGCACTTGTCTAGCAAGTTCCATACGCTGGCGTTCACACAGCCTAACAAATTTACGATATGGCCTATCTGGCATTGCCATTATCTCTTGTTGTTGTTGATCAATATCATCCCTCAATCGTGCCTGAAGATCTAAAAGCCGAAGCTTTTTCTCTTCAATTTGCAGTCTCAACACAAGATCAGGCCTAATTCGTTTCCTCTCTAAATTTACAGCCAGCAAACCTTCAATCTTCTTTAAATTTTCTTTCCGCTTCTTGTTAAGTACTTCCACGCCTTCCTCAAAAAGAAGATCTTTGACATCATATGCCAGTGATAAATTATTGCTGTTGTTTACCATCATTGATGATCCAAAGGAGTCATGTTTCCTAGTGAAGAAAGGAAAATCAAACAGGGGTCCGTAATATTTTCTGGTTGGTCCCGCATCCTTTGGCTGAGAAACAGTGTTAGCTTGTGGAGGTTTTGTAATTTGCATTGATTCAGATACAGAGGCTTGTGGTGCAATAGCCTTTCCCCGATCTAATGCCGACTCATTTCTAACAGGAGCACTGTTATTTCCATGTTCACTGTCCTGGTTTGGCTTAAAAGAGCATCCAATTGTTTTTTGCTCTTCCTTTCCAGCAGACGATGTTGAAGCAGCAGGTTCCTTTGATACAGGCGGCATAACAGCTTGGATATGAACTGGTGGTGGAGCAGGTGTCTCATCCCTTGAAAAGGATTCCTGCTTTAAGGAACTGAGTCCATTCACAGCAGGAGTAGATTGTGATTCCTTGGCTTTGGCCTCAACATGCCGTGGTTGTTCTGCCACAGTATTTCCAGCAGATTTGACTTGATTTTGTCCTCCTGAGGGATGGTTTGAGTGTTTTGCCTGCATCTCAAGAGGTGGTGGAGTGATAGCTTGAAGAAGTTCTTGTGGCAGAGTACCTTCTCCTTTCTATCAACCAACAGAAAAAGAAAATTAGTAGGATTAAGATTACGTATAGTACATCTTTGCTGGGAGTATATACATATACATAGCACAGGCATACATAAGGTGACGGAAATAGAAAGAACCGAATAATGAGAAAAGAATCAGAGATATAACCTTCAACCGCCTAAATGCTAGTATCTGTGCTTTAAGAACATGTAGCTGTTGTTTGGTAAATCCACTTCGCTTATCAGGAATCTGAGCTGGTGCTCCTGGAGGTTTGGCATAATTTCCCGAACCCCCTTCTTTTGTTGGACCTCCAGCCTGAGGTGTAGATTGGTTTAACTGCCTGATGTACTGCATTTGAGGAGGTTCTGCACCGGAAGATGAGCTTTTAACATTCAAAGGATGGTCTGCACCTATGTTAACGGTTGCAGAGGATTGCTGAGAATGCATAGATGGAATTCCATTTCCACCTTTTACTTGTTGCCTTGGAGGAGCTTGAGACTCTCTACCATGAACACTGAATTGTTGCATAGCCATGTCAGCAGAGTGACCAGCTGTACCAACATTAGTTGTTGACCCAAGATGGCTGGGGGGAACTGTCTGTCTGGCTTTCGAAGAACCTGACTGCCCAGACACGTCGCTTGATGAATTAGCATGTGCCGAGCTCTCACTTGCAACCGCTGGAGAATTAACCTGCTGCTTTGAAACAAGGACATGTGATGACTGTGCACCGATGTTGCTCTCACTGGCCTTTGGTTGTAAGACCATCCTTGACTGCATCAGTGGAATGAGCTTTGCCATTAAGTTTGCATTTGTAGGATGTGATAAATCGATATTATTTTCACGTGCCCATGCCTGCATGGCCTGCAACTGAGCAGCTACTGCAATCTGAGTGTTCATAACATTTTGAATGCCTTGCTGTGCTTCTGGTGCTTGAATTGGTCTCGTCATATTTCCAGGTAATAAGTGGCCACTGCCTGGTCCCACAGTTGAAGACTTTCCTTCATTCTTTTGTTCAGGTGCTATCTGCTGTCCTTGCTCCATCTGCTTTTCTCCGCGAGCAATGTGTTCAGATGAATTCCTAGAAGACGATCCTTGAGCTTGATTCGCTGCCTGCATAGACATAATCTCCTGCATTTTCAGATTTCCCATACGCATTTCATGTTCTTTTATGGATGCAGGGTTTAACATTCCCATCTTAGGTTGCTGTTGTGCATGAATTCCCATAGCAGGCGGCCTTTGTTGCGCAGCCAGGAAAGCATATTGAAGGTATGCTTGGTGGACAGGGTTTAGCATTTGCTGCTCACTACCTTGACCTCTGAGCTGTGCATCTTGGTTGGAGCCATGTTGAGCTATATCCATGAATTTTCGAGACTGTTGGGGAAGTTGCATAGCATTAGGAGGTGAGAAATTATTACTCCCAAATGCACCTTGACGCCCTGCTTGATAAGCTAAATATGCTTCATTTCCTTCAGGTTTTCTAAGCAGTTGCTGTTGAAATGACTGCATTTAAATACAGTTATGTTAAAGTCACGGTTCCATAACACTAATCGTTTGGCAGATAGGTTGCACAAAAAACCAGACATAATAAGATAGTAACAATAATAATAAAGCAAATTTCATTGTTTTCAAGACAGACAACATTCTATAAAAATTGCATCAAGCCGTCAAGTATAACAAGATCATTTGGTTCCGAGACTTGCAACTGTAGTCAATAGTCATGATGATGATTTCAGCTTTTCAAATTTTAAAAATAAGAAATAGCACTCCTTGGAAAATAATGAGTTGTGACAAACTCGCAACCACCATTATGACATCGCATGCAGAAAATCAGTCCTATATTAGCCATCACACCATTTTGAGAAAGAAGTCGATGCCATGACGATTTTCCCATTATGATAGCACTATATACAAAAACCAAATTCAACAAGATACAGGCGAATTTAAAATTAATGACATCCCTCAGATTTTGCTACTATTAAGTAATAACAGTAAGTTATGAGCAGCGGGGAGATAAAGATTAAATCAACGATATGATTTCAGCTTTTCAAAATTTAAAAATACGAAATAACACTCCTTGGAAAATAATGAGTTGTGACAAACTCGCAACCACCATTATGACATCGCATGCAGAAAATCAGTCCTATATTAGCCATCACACCATTTTGAGAAAGAAGTCAATACCATGACGATTTTCCCATTATGATAGCATTATATACAAAAACCAAATTCAACAAGAAACAGACGAATTTAAAATTAATGACATCCCTCAGATTTTGCTACTATTAAGTAATGACAGTAAGTTATGAGCGGCGGGGAGATAAAGGTTAAATCAACAATATGCAGAAGCTGACAAAACAGCAATTTAACTCTTTCAATCAATCAACACGATTAAACCAAGACAAATACAACAACATCATCAGAAGAGAGAAAATGAGAGGGGAAGGGAAGAGGAATTTAAATGAAAACACAAACATCAAGTTTTATCAAATAGACGTTTCATCATAATGCTCATCAATGTCGAAAAGGAAACTCAGAAAAGAAATAGTAAAGACAGAATAGTTATGTTTTTTAAATAAGTAAAAGTCACATATGAACATATATTAAATGCAACAAAGACCAAATAATTATTAAAAAAAAATCATAAAACATAGTGATTGAAAGGAAACATAACTGGAAAAAAAAATGACAATGACATCACTCAATTGCACCTCAAGTTCAATGATTACCGTAAGTTTTGCACTTTATACTAAAAAATAACACATTAACACATGCCTAGTTTGACTCCTCTTTGTACACCAGAAAAATTAATTGTTCTTGACATATACAAACCGCAAAACCCGACAATCTAGGACAGAATACAGACATGTACGAGGTTGTCTCATAATAAAAACCCAAAAAATAAAAATAAAATGAAAATTTCCCCTCAGCCCAAATTCCAACACACTCCCAATTCCCAAAACAGCACAAGCTTATTAACAAGTCATCAAAAGTCAAAACCAATAAACCAAAAAAAGCAACCCCTGCACACACACAGCACTAGGCATCATCAACATTCAACACTACTTAACCAACTTCATTATAAACCATAACTCATGAAAGTAACATGTTCAATTCAAAGTGTTATAGAAATTCAGCTAAAACCCATAAATTCCACACCTGCCTAGAACCTAACTGTTGCTGATGCTGCTGTTGTTGTTGCTGCTGCAAAGATTCAAACCCTAATTGTGATGCTGAAGACGAAGAAGACGGCGAAGCAGCTGCCGACGAAGTCGACGCCCGCCCCGCCGTCCGGCCAGGTCCACCACCACCGGATTGCATACAAACTATCCCAAATTTTCAACGAAGTACACGTGGCAATAAAAGAACCCGCAATTCAGATCACTCTCACTACAAAATCAATTCAAAATTCGTAAAAATCAAGAGACCCCGCAAAAGGAAAAACCTCAAATCCCTCCTAAACTGAAGAAAAACCCAAACTTTTCGGGTTTCCTAAGCTTGATTATTACAACATTATTCTTTTTTGCCCCTCCTTCTCTCTCTAAGTGAAGATTTAATACAGCGATTTTCTCTCTCCAAAAAACCGCGAGTTTCGGGGAGAAGATGGATCTCGGGAAGAGAAGGGTAATAGAGAGTGAAGTTGTCCAAATCGGTGTGGAAATTCCACTATGTGGGTCGCACGCGATTGTGCAATTTTGGGTCAAACCCTAACGATTTTTTTCTTTTTTTAAAAAAAATTGAAAATGATTTTTTTTTGTTAGAGAGAGAGAGGAGAGAGAAAAGGTTGAAAGTGATAAGAGGAACGTTTGTTGTGTTGTTGCCTTTATGACAAAAAAATTCAAGACTCATTTACGGAAGTATCCTTTGAGATTGCCCCTACTTTCTCAACATAATTACCCACTTATCCCTTTTATAAATCATGCATTCATGACTCATGACCAAATTCTTTTTATTGTTTGATTAATAAATCAATTAATTTTTAATGAAATTTATGAATATACTTACTATAGTATTCTTTTTGTTACAATACTTACTATAGTGTAATAAATTGACTAAAAAACAAAATACAGTAATAAATAATGTATATTTTATTTGAAATCAAATATAAATAAATAAATATATGGATTTTATGTTTATATGTATAAAGATATTTTATAATATCAATTAATTATAATTATTTGATTTTTATTATAATTAATTTTAAATTCACGCATATTAATGATTGAAATGTATTGATAATATTAAACTTTTTATATTGATAGTGCACGATAATTAAACTCAAAAAAAAATTTTTAAATTTGATATATTTTTTCTAAAATTTAGATGAGATATATCAATTTTTTGAATTTTTTTTCTAATAATTTTTTCTGAATATAGTAATATATAAAGATTTAATTTATATGCACTTTTAGTATAAAAAATTACAAATCCATTCCATCATATATCATTATCTTTTTGAAACAAATCATATATTATTATTATTATATTACTTTGTTATATTATTATCCTAAAATATTTCTACAATTATATGTTTGGTAAAAGTTAATTGAATGCATGAGTAAAACTTTTTTACCGTAAAAATACATGTTAATTAAATATAACTAAACATTGAGCCTCACATTTTTAATGTCATACAACGTCTAACAATTTAGAAGAAATGGTCCCATGATGGGTTACATGTAATGATTGATGAATGTTGGGGTTTCATCAAATCCAACAATGTACCATTCATTACAAATCATTTTTTATCCCACATATTCTTCTTTCTCTTTGCTTCTTCATCTTAGCTTTCAGTCTCCACCCTCCAATGTGAATGGACTGCTCCATCACCAATACAATAACATAGTACACCTTTGCATGTGTTGTTACACCTCTTTGAGTGAGATTCAAATGTTTTCTCTCTAAAAACAACAATGGTTCTAATATTTTTCGTCTAGGAGCAATGTTCGTCAAAATCCTTATCTTGGACTCCTCCCTCCCAAAAAACATAAAGATTTTGTACTAGCATCATCACCACCATTATTTAAATCATTTTTTTTTATCAAAACATGAAGCATACAAATAAGGGGAATAAGATATGGATTCTTGTACCGATAGAAACCATAAACAACATGACAATATAATTGAGAAGAGAGACAAGAGGCAATGTGCAATGATAGAGCTTGTTATATATAAACTATTTTAGTTATGCTTTATAAACAATTGTTGGTGTAGTGGTTTTTTTTAGCTTGAATTTTATTATGCTAAAAAAAGGTATTATGGGACTCAAACTCATCACCTTGGACATGAAAAACAATGTCAAGCTATTTGTTGCGTGACACTATAGAATAATATACAAAGCAAAATTATTTATATATACACATTTATAACTACTATAATGTGTATATATACTTTTGAAGAAGATTTTG
Source organism: Cicer cuneatum (assembly GCA_037974295.1). Lineage (NCBI taxonomy): Eukaryota > Viridiplantae > Streptophyta > Magnoliopsida > Fabales > Fabaceae > Cicer > Cicer cuneatum. The sequence goes on along the minus strand of JBBPBO010001985.1, from coordinate 64,331,284 downwards.
GGGCGGTGCATTGTCTCCAAAAAGATCCATCATTGTGTGGGCACGCCTTTTAACACTCTATTTTGCGTAAAATACCCTAGTACTAGGTCAATTGGTTAAGTTTAATATGTAAATTTTTCCATTTTGAAATTATGAGATGATGATTATGTATATGTTAACAGATTGGACTATAATTTCTAATTACTTAGAATTATTTTACATGTCAAATTAATCTATGAAGTCTTCAGAACAATCAATTATCGTATTAAATTGAATTAGTAAATTGATTTAAAAAATAATTTAAATCTATTACAATCCTTATTCATTACTATTTTGCGATTCTATCCATTAATATTCCGTTTATTCAATTGGTCTAAGTCTAATATCTTATATCTTAACTTTAATATCTATATATAAGAAACAACTCTCGTGAGAACACTTTACTAATAATTGTTAGATTAATATTAATGAATATCGATTGTCCAAATTATTTTATTACGTGTTATTAAAAGTGTGTGTGAAGCATATCTAATAAAAATGTTTAATTCATGTGAGAATAAAAGGTATATTTGTGAGCATATTAGGATCAAAAGCTCAAAGTAAAAAAAGTCACAAGAAAGATTCCTCCATAAAAAATTTCTAAACCCATTTTCTATTACATCTTCTCCTTCCTACCATTGGCTATTGGTCTTCTGCAGCTACATGGTTGAATCAATTAGTGCTAACTCATCTCTTTATTGGATTTTCTTCCTCTTTCTTTTATCTTGCCATTTTCACTAAGAAAATGAAAAGAGCTATTTTGTTATTTTCTCTTACAAATCTAAATATTTGAATTTGAAACATTCACCATAGTTGATATCGATTCATAATATTTTTTTTTCAAAATTTCCGACCTAAACCTTATCGTCCTACAAGCCATCAATTAATGGGTGCTTGACAAACTTGCTATTTATTTGATTAAGTGAATATTTCTCACACACACAAAAAAACTTAAATATTTGATTTGTTTCGCGTCTTTTTATTTTTGTCAAAAACTTATTTGACAATCAGTGACGTGCGGTGGCAGTTTGACGTGAAATAAATTAAATAATAAAAAAATAAAATTAAATAATTAAATTAATTAAAAAAAATAAAGTTTTGAGGATTTGAATTCTCTCTTTTCTCTGACATAATTATTATCATATCACTAACATCGCATCACCATCATCGCATCATCATCTTTAAATTATCATCATCGCATTACCCTTATCGAATCACTATCATCGTATTACTATCATTTTCTTCAACTTATCTTTTTTGTTTTTATTAATTTATGTTTGATCTTTCATTTTTATTTCACAATAAAATATCGTTGTTCTTTGCTCCTTTGAAGGAGCTTCATGATTCGTGAAAACTTTTTTGTTTTTTATGCTTTTGAACGTTTTCTCCAAATAAATAAATAAAAACAATATTTGCTATATATTTATAACTACTTGAAATGAAGTCGGTTAAACTTTGGAAATATAGTCTTGTGAAGGATTTTATGATGGGATTCTGCATGTTTGTATGATAGGGTCCAAGACGAGGGACTCAGGTTCCGCTTTTTTTTTTTTTTTTTGTATGAAGACGGTGAAAGAGAAAATTGTGGCACGTGAGGAACTAAAATAGCATTATAATCTAAACCATCAATTTTAATCTAATGGTTTATAAGTATTTTTTTTTCTTTTTTTCACGTAAATTAAATATTTTCACTATATATATAGAGAGAATATGACATAGTCATAGTCATAGTCATAGTCATGACTTTTAAATCTAGTGGATGCACAACAATCAATTCAGTTAATATCCTTGAACCTAAACTCGAATAACTCTTTGATCCATAAGGTTATTTATGGCATGTGCTGGATTATTTAGGTACGGGATAATATTTCTCGGCGTAGTGTTTGTAGTATTGTGCATACTAGTTATGGAATGTCTATTTTTCTTAACGTGTTAAACTCTTAGTTGTGATATGTGATATTGAATGATGACTTGATGAACATTTATCAAGGAAATAGATAAATTGATTATTCAAATTATAAGCGTTAGTCAAATTAATTCATTAATTTTGTAAATTAGTAAATAAATTCATGAAATAGTAAAATATTAATTAAAGTAATTTATATTTAATTTTTTGTCGTTAGAGAACATGATATGACATGTTAATTGAATATTTGACACTATCATAAACTAATTTTTCGGTGAAATTTAAATCATTCATGGACTAATTTGTTCATAATTAGTCTATGTACAATTATAATTACTCAAAAATTTATCTATGAAATAACAATTTCATCAGCAAATTTACATAGAGACTATTTTAATTGATATTTTACAATTTTAATAATGTATTTGTCAATTCACAAATTCTGAAAAAGTAATTTGACCGATATTTACAATTTTATATATTAATTTAGATATTCACTCAATATTTATCATGTTTGTTAGTAAGTAATGATTTGTTTGCAATTTTATATTGTGATCATGATTCTAATGAATTAATATGATTGTTTTCGTAGTGTTAATCAATTAGGATGACCATGTTAACTAATTGGGTAAATTACAATTGCTATAATTAAGGAAACAATGAGTTAGAATAATGACACTATGAAGGAAGATTTTAATGATATTTTAAGTTAATGAGTGGTGGGTTAATTTTTTATTAACTTTAATGGGCTAATTTGATAAGTAATAGATTAGAATAATAATTAATACATTAGAGTAATGGACTAATCGATTAAACAAATTATTAAACAATTAAGTGGGTTAACTAATCGATTAGAAGTAATTAGTAGTCGATAAAATTGTCGAAGTAAAAGATTAATGGATTAAAGTTTAGCTAATCGATTAGGGAATAATTGAAATTTAAAAAGTAGCTAAAAATCGATACCTACAAATATGTGGATTGGAGCCGGCTCTCAAAAAATATCATAGGTTCTCTTTTTTTTCTTTATCACATAGAAGTGGTTTAAGATCATTTTTTGTCTAGAATTACTTCTCTGAATAATTTTTTTCCTCATTTTATTTAAATAAATGATTTTTACATAAATTTAGTTTTTCTTGTGTATATTTGTTGTTATTTCGTCGTCCGAGTGAGACACTTTTTGATTTTTTCTGTCTTAATGTGGTGTTTTTTCTCGTTTTGGTGCGGTTTTTGTTTTGGTTAAAATTGACAAAGTAACTTTGATCGATTACATATTTCAATCAATTACTTTGGCGTTGTCAACATTACACATCCAAAGACATAAGTATTTCATACACTTGAATTTTATCATATTTATAAGCATGTTAATATAAAAAAACAGCTAAAAGTTAGTTATAATCGATTATGTTACATAATGACCAAGAGCTTATATGATTAAAAGGTACTACTACCTCCGTACAAAGTTATAAGTCACTTTGCGAATGCAAAAAAAAAATTGTCCTAAATCATAGGTCGTTTTACATATCCATGAAATATTAACGTTTCTTTTACTATTTATTACTCTTTGTTCTTCTCCTTCTATTAATTTATTTTTCTTATATAATTTTATAAAGTAACTCATAAGTTTTTTCATACAAAATTAACTACATTTATTAATTTGAGTAAAATTGTCAAAATGAGTTATAATTTGGAATATAGATAATAAGAAGTAACAATGGATTAAAGTTGATTTTTAATTAAGTAAGTTGATAATAATTAATGATAAATTGATAATTAATAAGAATTAGGGTAATGAATAGTAATTAATTAATTATATGTGATTAATTAATTAGTGTCAATTTAGGAAAGACACTAAGAAGGAATTATGATTAAAAAAAAAAAAAAAAGATGAATTTTGGCTTAACCGTTGATGTGTGTAATAATTGCTTGTGATGATTATAAATACTAATGTACTTAATTGCATATATGAATTGAGTCGTGTTAGATGGCATATCATTGATGATTGATTAAATGTCTTATGCGTAGTTGTTGCATCATGAGTAGGCTATCTTGGGAGACTTGAAGAAATCTTTAGAGGATTATTGATAGGAAAAAGTTTATACTTAAAGACAAATATATACCACTGAGCAATTTTATTGTATAATAATTAACTTTGACTAGACTCTTCTTATCATGAGATTAGAGGTTGCTTCTCTACCTATCTCAACTTGGAGTTAGTTAGATCTTTGTGTTGAAGTTAGTGTTCATTTGCGCACATAATATTATGAGTGGTGCATGCATGTTCATTTCATATGTTGCATTGTTCTATTGTATAATAATGAATATAGTTATATGCATGATTTAATGAAGTTGGTGCCACGATAATATGAGTAAATGTGATTATGTCTCTACAAGTTATTACTATGTAAAAAATTGTCTTTTACAGCGCGCATTTTAAAGCGCTTCATAACTAAAAGCGCTGTTGTATAATATTTTAAAATTAACGGATGATACAACAGCGCTTTTGAAAAAGCGTTGTTGTAGGGTCATAAAGGATTTAGAATTTACAGCGCTTTTGCAAAAAACGCTGTTGTAGGGTCACATAGCGCTTTCACATAATGTTTACGGCACTTTGCATATAAGCGCTGTAAAATATAGCGCTCTCACGCTATCTTTACAGCGCTTTGTATACAAGCGCTGTAAAATATAGCGCTCTCGCACTATATTTATAGCGCTTTTTAGAATGCTTTGTATATAAGCGTTGTAAACGCTGTAAATGTTTTGAAATTTAATTTTTAAAAACTTTTTACAGCGCTTATGTTACAGCACTTATGGATAAAAGCGCTATAAAATTATAAGTTCAGTTCAAGTTATATATTATTGATATATATATATATATATAAACATATTTAATATGTTCTCTCCTTACAAACGCTACGAACCCTTCTCTCCTCTACTGTGTGTCATCTTCTCGCTGAACCATCTTCTACTGTACACCTATTTCTACTGAGTGATTGTTGTCTCAGGTATTGTATTTATTAATTTGTTGTTGTCTCTAAAATTGATAAATTGTTACCTAATAAATTGTTGTTGTCTCTGATGTGAGTTCTCTTCTTTTTTCTTCATTTTATTGAAATTTCTATTTAATAATTAATTTTCTGTTTTATTTTTGTTTTTCTTTTATTATGATAGTTTATAGTGAATTCAATTTTTGGTAATTCTGTATTTTTTTCAGGTTGAATTGAGTTTATTTATTCAAATCGGAATTTTATAGTGATATAGCAATGGAGAAAGTGACGTCGAAGGAGAGAAATTGGAAGGTTGGAAAAGGGAGAAAAAAATTGAAGAGCTCAGGGAACAAGTATTTGAAACCTGGAACTCTTGTTCAGCTTCCATGTAACAAGTCTTCAGGTGAGGTTAATGACGGTAAAGTGTTTGATAAAAGTCATCTTATGCTTTCGCCTGTTAATTTGGTTAAACAAAGTGGTTTGCTGGGAACGCCGAAAACTCTAAGAATTGAAAATAGTGTCAATCGGAATCAAGGCCTGAGTCTCTTCCCATTGATTTGTTAGTATGTTTGTTGCTCATTTAATTGCACTTAATGTAGTTGCGATTTAATAGCTCGTTACACTCAAACTTGTGTTTATTTGGTATTTATTTTGTCATAACAAATATCTTGTTTATAGGTTGAGATTGCGGTTTTTAATTAACTATCGTGTTGTGATCATTGATATTATGGAATATTGCAGTCAAATAATGTGTCGTAATTGCGGTTGCGACATATGTATAAAATTTGTTAATGTCGTTGTCACAAATTGTGTTGAGACAAAAATCCCTGATGAACAAAAACAAACTAATTAATATTATTAATTATGATTCTAAAACCACAAAAAGAATTTAACATATCTTCTTGAGTGTTGTTATCAAAAGATAGGTATGAAGCAATTCTTTCAGAAATGGATAGATCAAAAGCAAAATAAACAAGATTGTTTCAAGATCAATCTTGAACTCATCAGAATTAAAACAAGTATATATAAATGAATGATTAGCTGTCAAATCCATTCATGATTGAGGGAATCCGTTCCAAGAAGAATGACAAAACTCAAGACTGATCCAGAAGATCAATTACATCAAAAAATTATGCAGCAAAGAACAAAACAGCAAAAATCTAAGAAAGCTAGAAACCAAGATCAATCCGGAGATTAACTGGAACTGTCTTCCTTTTCCTCTGACACATGCCTAAAAGTACACAGTCTTTACAACCTGTATATCAACGGCTACATGAGCTGGCAAGGCCTCTAAAATGCCTATAAAAAGAAGTCCAAGGCAAAGGGAACATCATAAAATCCGAGTGCAATCATTCTCCATAAAAGATCATCATTCTCGAATTTCATCAAGCTTGTGAAAAACTCAGCAAGGCTCTTTGTCTCTGTCATCATAAAAGATCAAGCTTAGAAATATATTTGCTCAAAACAGAAACTCAAACAAGAGTTGAGATACTGTTGATCAAACCAAATATCTTTCAAAAACAATCATTTGTTAAATCCAAACACTAGAGAGATAGAAATAGTGTGAGGAAAGTTGTAAAGATCCTTGAGAGGATAAGTGTTAAGATACTTTCAAGTGTAGGAAAGTTATCTATAAAAAGGAAAGTAATCTGCTGTAAATCAGTTTTGATCTGTTAAGGTAAAAACAGGATCAATCTTGTTTTACCAAGTTAGTGGAAAATCTCACAAAATTGTGAGGACTGGACGTAGCCCACGGTTGGGTGAACTAGGATACATCACTGTGTTATTCTCTTTTCTCTTATCTTTACTTTGATTACTACGCACACATTATTCATTGCATTTTAACGTTTTACTTGTTTCTAACCAAAACATCAATATGCATTCTTATTTGTCAAACCAAGATCAATCTTGAGTTTATTTTTACAAAGCAGAAATTTTAAAAAGAGTCACAATTCAAACCCCCATTTCTTGTGACCAACATTGTCACTTCAAATTGCAGCTGTGGACTGTTATTTAAATCTTTTGTTGAGGTCATTTGCAGTTGAAAATTCATTTATTCAGATTTAAATCCTTTGTTGCTTTTGTTGATTGTATGGTGCTCCAAAAACATTTGATTTTCTGTTTGGCATCCCTCAAATTACTAAATGCGTTATGACTGTGATTTGTTTTGGTGTTTTTGATTGTTTTGATTTGCTAGTTGTAATTAATTATAAAGCATCATATGAAATTAATGAAGGTTGTTGAACATTATTGAAGTTGTTAACAACTGCACAACTACAAGTAAAAAATGTTTAAATTATTTCTTTATATTTTCATTTTACTATACTCAATCAATTGCCTCTAGTCATGTCTTTCTCAGTTAGTTCTTCATTATATTTTGATTTTCATATAAAAACTATATATATATATATATATATATATGTATTTGATTCTAACTTATTTATGTTCAAATATTATATCGCATAGTACTTTGACAACTTCGATTCAACATACTTTGAAAGTGATCTAATTGAAATAAAAGACTGGTGTCAGTATGTGCTCCAACTGAAAGTTATATAATTTGTTAATAGACGAGTTTTCACATTGTTGGAAATTGTAAACTATTATTGTATATTTTGGTGTGAACTGATCATTATTCTAATTAGTTGTTGTATTTTTTGTTACAGTAAGGTAAAGAAAGATATTGCTGGAAATTGCTACTGAACTGATATGATATTTGTTGACGTGAATATGTAATTGATATTATGAATATGTTGATACTGTCAATATTGTTATATTTGTTGCTACTGTCATGAACTTGTAATATGTTGCTATGAATATATATGTAATTGATATTGTCAATTTGTAATTGATATTGTTGATATTTGTTACTGTGAATATGAGTCTGAATTTGATAAGAATATGAATTTGATATATAATTGATATTTGATGTTGATAAGAATATGAATTTGGAAAAAAATTGAAATCTCATTTTAAAGAGCGTTTTTTTAAAAAATGGCATAAAAGACATGTTTTCATCATTTTACAATACTTTTTTGAAAAAATACCGTAAAACTAGTTGATAATACAAACGCTCTCTATATATGTACATATTAGTTAATGAAATATCTACGTACTTCTGTCAATTTAGAACTATACTAAATTAGCCGTTAGTGACTTACATTTTATTGATTAAAAATTACTTTAAATGGTAGTAATTATACCCAAAAAAAATATTTTAAATAATTAATAAAAAATATGTTAGAATAAATTTTTAATATAAAAAAAAATTATTTTCTTTTAATTTTTCTTAAAAATAAAAAATACTTTATTTATACGAGACACATACGGTGTGACGTGTTTTTGTTAAAATATGCGTTTAAATGACGGATTTTGATACCCTAAGTACTTGAAGGTTGATTAACGAGAGCGAAATAAAGAAATTATTTAATAATTAAAATATAAAATGTTATTTTTGGGTTTTCTATCTCTTTCCCTCTCATAGATGAACACTCAAATGAAAAGGAAAAGAACAAACATACAAGATGGTTAATAGGAAAAAGCATATGAAACAAAATCAAGTTCAAAAACAGTTTCATAAGGTTGCTGGAGGCTGCATAATAGGGATTTTGAATTTCATATGTGTATCATGGGGTTAGTTAATAGTCTCATTCTTTCTTGTCTTTCTATGGTCGACATCGACGACTTTGTTGAGGGAAGAATGATTTTGATTTTTGGGTTAGTTTTAGTCTAAATAAAGGGTGAAAATTGATGTGGTAATGGGGAGGAAAAAGATGAATTTCTTTGGTTGATCCTTCAATGTTTTTTGTTTTTATTTTTTTTAGATTAGATAATAAAGGGAAAAGATGAAGTTGGGGGGTAGAGTGATTGAGAGAATAAATTGGATTAGGTGAAAGTATGTGTGATGAAGGTAAGAGATTTGGTTCAGTGTGAGAAAATATGGATTGTTGGGTTGAAGATGATGATGATGAAACTCACTTTCTCATTTTTTGATGGTGATGAATATAATTTAAATAAAAATAAGTATATAAATTATTATAATATTAAAATTAATATTTCAACTGCACTGCTGCGATGGTGACCTTAATATTAGAGGTAGTTATCATTGGGTACATTAATACTGCATCATACTATAACTGTATAACATTTTTTTATATAATCATTTCAAGTTTTATTTTATTTTTAATTATTTTTTTTTTTGCTCAACCATGATTCTTAACAATAGTTGGAATGAAAATCAAAATATACATTGTTATCGTGAGCAAATTTAGATACACTTAACAAATTTTTGGCTTGGAATATGAAATAAATGTTTATTTGTATTTTGAGTGAAAAAGGAAGAGTTACCAATATGACGAATACTATTTGCATCTCCTTTTGCCATTTTAATTTTCTTAGATTTATTGAATAAATTTGCAGAATAAAGCTACAGTTGAATCATATTCGTTAGGAAGGTCATCAAGAACAACTTTAATGTGTTCTTGATCATCAATTGGAGGAGATTCTATGGCACCAAAAATATCTACTATTTTTTGAACAAATTGAATATACTCACTAACTTTTCCAGTTTTCTTGGAATTTCGTAGTTGGTGCTTTAGTTGATTGACCTTGGCCCTTTTCTGGGAAGCAAAGTTATAAACTTGAAGATTTTTCCAGATCTGAAAAACATGTTCACATTTTACCATTCTTGTGTGTAACGTTGGTGACTTTGAAGCAAGTAACTAAGGAAGTACAATCTGATCTTGTTGTTCCTAAATGTCAAATTCTGCAGTGTTCTTGTTCAGAATTTTGTCATCATCATTGAGAAATTTGTTTAGGTTATCCCCCTTAGCTTGATTCAAGGAGTTTGAGAGAGTGTATACATAAAATAGAGTGATTTGATCGGTGTATACACTTTGAAAGAGATATACATAAAAAAGAGTGATATGTAACTTGATAATGTGATGTAAAGTGAGAAATAAAGTTAAATTAAGATATTGAATAAATATATGAAAATTAAGAATATATATATAAATGTATAAATCCCGCCATCAACATAAATGCATGATAAAAAAAATAGGTGCCTAGAGTTAACCAAATAAGCTTCACATACTTTCAAATTTCAATAGTATTTAATGAGATTAATTGGTGTGTGTTGTCAACCTGAACATATTTTATATAGACAATCAATCACAATTATTTATGGAGCAATAATTATCTCAAACAGTTACAAAAATATAATGATATATCAAATCAATGATTGATTGACCACCAGTGTAAATTTAGTTTACATTGACGGTGCATAGTCTACTTAATTAGAGTCAATGATGTTGAAATCTCATGACCAAAATTATAAGAGTTTCATTTTCATGCACTATTGGTGTAAAAAGTTGCTTTTATGTTGTCCATAAATCATAGTCAATCATGTGTGTGATTTATAAGAAGTTATGACAAAAGTCGAAGATTATTAATTATCAAACGGCTTTGAGTGATTGGGTGAGAATCCATTGACTACAAGAGTAAGTATAAGATAAGTTACTTCGCTTAATAACTCAATATAAACGATGAATTTTATTAATTCAATCATTAATTATTGACATAATATATTAATGATCAAACAAACAACTTTATAAAAATTCAAAATTCCTATCTATGTAATCTAATCATCGATATTTACTTATATTTTTTAAAGATTTATTATACGTTCATTTGTAATTATTTAATGAAGTATCAAGTTTTAAAATTTTATAAAAATTTACCGAATTGATCTACTCAATAAAAACTTTTGATTTTATAGTTGAATTAATGAAATCATTTATTTATATTTAATTATTAAACAGAGTAACTTATCACATAATTTCCTTATGTAGTACATATCATTCATGGATATTCATTGTTGTACCTAATTTAAAGCATATTTGTTGCATGCTAATAACTAATGTTGCATTCGGATTTCAAAGTTATTAAAATCATTTAAAAAAAGAAAAAGTGGAAAATATACAATGAATATAAACTAATTTTACACATCTAATAAAATTAAAGGATGTGCTGTAACAAATAATTACAAAATACAATTATATGACAAGATGAATGGTTGCGATTTTTTACACCGTCATATGTAACCATTAAACTTTTTAAAAAAATATTATAATCAATTTACTTTTAAATTCTACTTATCGAGTGTAGTTAGGTGCAAAACTGCTTTGAAGCTTAAAATAAATAAATACAAACAAATATATATAAATTTTACTTATTGAGGGTAATTAGGTGCAAGACTGCTTTGAAACTTAAAATAAATAAATAAATAAACAAATATATAGATGCACTTGCCTTTGCTTATATTTTTATTGCATTTGAGTTTATATATTATGCCGTGTAAATTCATCGACATAATTCATGGACGTAATTTTAAATGTAGTTATAGTAAAAATTGTGGTTGACTCACAATATAATTTTTTTTTTATATTAACAGTGTATATAAATGAAATCATTTTATTTTTTATCTATATTTTTTTGTCAACTACTAAATACAGTTTTTGTGTTGTCAAATATATGGCTCCGTTTGGTAAAATTAAGCTATAAGTTGATTGATTATTGAAAAGCTAGTTGATAACTGATGATTTATAGGTGAAAAGCTAATTAATTGAAATTAAAGTGTTTGATAAATTTAGCTTTTAACAATATAAAATGACATAAAAGAACATGGCTATTTAATTTAAAATAACAAAAAATGTCACATTTTTATCCAATCTTATGTCTATTGTTTTAGTCGATCTATTTTTTTACTCAATCTATTTTCATACTTCATTTTATCCAATCTTATGTCTTATGGTTGACCAATTCAAAGATGTAAATACTATCTTAAATTGTTTTATACTTTTGAATTAGTTCCAAGGTGGAAAACAAATTAAATTTATATTTTATGCCTCCAAATTGATCAATATATGTAAAAATTCGGAAAAATTGCAAGTTAGTGTTTACATCTTCGAGTTCACTCTCGATGGATTAGTTAATCTGAAAATGGCTAAAATCGAAAGAAAAAATAATTAAAAATTAGAATTTTTTTTAGAATGTAAAAGGGTGGAAGAAGAAATTTTCAAAACAATAATTACGTATTGCTAGAGATGAAAATAAGTTAAACCCACGTACATGGTCTTAGACAAACAAAATTTAGAATAAGGGGATGGTGTCTCGTCCAAGTTAGGAAATAGTTTAGGATTCATTGAATATTTATAAAGGGATTAATATTTGCCTCATTGCGGGGACCAAACACAATACATGTCATTAAACCAAATCATTTGAGTTTTTAAAAAGTCTATTTAGTTAAAAAAGTTATGCTACAACTAATCGAATAAGTCTTTTAAGTTTATCGGGTTGACCTACTTAAGTAAATATAAATAAATTATTTTCATATATTAAATTTTGTAGTTTGTGTTAAATTATGAATTTGTTAACCTTTTATATGATTTAAGCATACTAGTCTATTAAGTGATTGAGTTAGAGTGGTTAATGAGTTTCAGTTAATGACAAATTGTTCACTTAAACTAAATTCGAATCTTGACTGAAACAATCTCCTGTCAGACATTATTTATCCTTCGACCTAGATTATCAAAATTCATTTTGTATAAGAATTGAATGGTTAAGACAAAAAAATACATTATTATAAAATATAGTTTAAATCGAATATGATATAAATTTAGATTCTCAAAAATTTTATTTTAAATATCAAAATAAATTTTACTTTCAGTAATACTGCACCTTTTTAATAGCTCCTAATTCCAATCTCACTGCTATCTCCCTCGTGCAAGCATGTAGATTTACTGCAAAAATATAAGGTGAAGTGTGTAAAATTAAAAACAAATAATAAAAAAATGGGCAGGGTGAATTAATTAACAAAGCTCCGTGAAAAGTGAATTGCATTAATATTATCCATCCTCTCCAATGCTTATTGTTTTAATTACTTTATTGATAGTATTATAATTAAACAAATATAAGACTGAAATGAAAATTACAATATAGCCACTTGTTTAGGCCCGATAATACTTGACCACCTTCTTTTTTTTAACAAAAAATAACTCTCATTCATCCTCAATGAGAATATACAATTAAATTAATCATAGATTGATACACTCTTCATTCATTTTTTTTTTTTTTTGGATCTTATTCTTTGTCAAGTAAAAGGCACTAACAATACACATAAATATTGTAAAAAGTCAATAAGAAACTACATAACCAAAAACTTAATTTTGACAATTAAATTAATTTTTTCTACATATGGTCAACAATAAAAAATAAAGCAAAATCAACTGTCTTTAATCCTATACATCTTCGGGAAAAAATATTTGCCGGTATTTGCATATATTGACTATAGGTGGTATTTGATACGATTGATTCAAGCATATATTGACAAGTCATTTGTAAGGATGAGAGAGTGTTGAATTTTATACTAACCTTCATAAGCCTCATGCTCAATATAAGGTATCAACTAAACGAATCATTTTGAGACATTTCAACAAACATAAGAAGTGCAATCTTAAAACAAACTAAAACGTCGTAATGACACGCTTAAAACAAACAAAAACACAAGAAGTGCAAGCTTAAAAGAAACTAAAACATAAGAAGGCTTAGACGACAAACAACATAACATCACACATGAACGATAAAATCACAAAATAAAATGTGAAAAAAAGACAAAATATGTGTTGGAACCAAGTTGGTTCTAAGTACTTAGGATTTTGATGCTTACAAATGTACTCAATGTAAACTTATTTTGTACTTTGAATTATTAAGTTAAATACCCTAGAAACTGAAGGAATCAGAAGCAGTGATCAAAGTATTCCAGAAAAATGAATTCTGGAATGTCAAAAACATGACCAGAAGATATATTTGATGGCCCAGATCAGAAGGAATAAATTTCAGAATGAAACATGGATCATATCATTGGAAAACCTGCCAGAAGGAGAGTTGATCAAGACAAACATGAATCAAATATCAATTTTATTCCAGAAGTTATTATGACAAGAAGATGGCCTGACAGTGAAAAATTACACAACCCAGACTTGTTTCAGACTTGACCAGAAGGTATGTTTATGAGTCCAGAACAAGAGGATCAATCCAGATTTGGCCCAGACCATAAGATGGCATGATTCAGGGCATGGAACTAAGTCCAGAACAAAAGAAATGAGTTCCAGAATCAACCCAGACCTGGTTCAAAATTAAAGGTAAAATGTCCAGACTGAAATATTTTTTGTTCAAGTTAATTTCAGTTTGTTCCAGACCAAAATCCAGAATCTGTCCAGATCAGAGTAAAGACTTGCAGATCAATGGTTCAGAAATAATTTTTTGAGTCCAGTGATGGTCCAGATTAGAAAATTAGACCATGGCCCAGTGTTGGCTGAAATCAGAGGGACAGAATGTGCAAGACCTTTAATGGCCGAATCCAGGAGAATTCAGCATAACAGGCGCGGATCCAGGCTTGCCGAAATCAGAAGATCAGAGGGTCAGGAAGTGTGGTCCAGGGATGGCCGAATTCAGAGGATCACAGCATATCATTTAGCTTGTACCAGATGTGGACTAGCGCTCAAAATTCTGATGGTCCAGAATTGATCAACGATGGAGATTGCAAGTTATTTTAATTAAAGTGGTAAAAAGATTGGTTATAAAAATAAAGTGGAGTAGCATGGAATTCAGGAGCATTGGCGGGAACAACCAACAGATTTAATTGGCCAGTTGTTTTGAAAGGAAATCTGAACATATGTTTTTTATTTATATGAAGCCCAATTGGTCAAGTTATTTTTGGAAGAGAATCCAGCAAGATTCAGCTCGAATTTGATCATGGAAGAAACCCTAATTTTCATCTATAAAAGGAGGCTCAAGGCAGAATGCTCAAGATCGAAAATCACAAAAGAGTCATACACTTCCAAAACAACCACTCTCAAATTTTCATATAAGTCAATTGTGAGTTTCAACTTTCAAGAAGCAAGTACTCGGTTATTTTCTTTCCAATGTGGCAAATCTAAGTTGTTGAAGTAGAGTCTACAATCTGAGGGAGTCAGTAGAGGTAGTAGGTTACTTGGCAATTAGATAGGGTTGTATCTAAGTTGTTGAAGTAGAGTCTACAAACTGAGGGATTCAGAAAGGGTAGCAAGGTACTTAGCAATTATATTCATAGTGTTGTGAATTCTTCTACAATCTGGGGTGTCAGATTGGCTGAAGAACATGAGTTGTTTTTCCTCAAAGAAGTCTAGGATTGTTAGACTATTTGAGAAGACTGACTTGGAGGGTCAGTAGCAAGGTTGTAATTCAAGGTTGAATTAGTGAAATACTTCAAGGCGAAGGGACTGGACGTAGCCTCGTTAACGGTGAACCAGTATAAAATCTGTGAGTTTTTATTTTTATTTTTATCCGCTGCTAACTCTGTTTTAATTATACTACAAGTTTTGTTTTGAAAGCATTAAAACAGGAAAAGTATTCAAGTTAAGTCAAACACAATTCAACCCCCCATTCTCGTGTTTGCACCTTTAATATGTGGTAAACCAGTTATTTTAATGAAAATAGATAACAAAATAATTTGAAGGGGTGATTCTAAACCAAAAAATGGTCCTAAATCAACCCTCTAATAAATGAAGAAGAAGAAAAAAGAACCAGTATTTTATTTTTGAGAAAAAGAGACAGGGCACGCGCGCGCACACACACATATATATAATTTAGGCATAATAGCTCATGTGATCTCTTAATTTAATTTCAGATAACGTTTTAATTCTTTATCTTTTTTTCTTTTCATTTCAAAATTTCATGTTTTCAAATAATAACAATTTTACCCTTTAAGTGGGTTTCCGTTAAGGCAACGTTAAAAAATCTCTGCTCCGTTTTCTTCTCTTTTACATTTGGAAAACCATTGTTTGGTCTTATGGTTTTCTTCTCGTTTTCTTCTTCCACCCATGAAAATCCATTTGAACGATAAAAAAAAGGAATCGAAGAACGGAATCAAAGAACGGAATCGAAGAACACACGGTTGGAATCAGGCTTCAAGAAATCATAAACCCACATTGACAAGAGAAGAAAGATAATGTGTTTATTGATTCTGATATTTATTGGGGTCCTTATCGTAAACCTGTGATTCTGATTTGTTTTAGGGTTTAGTTGGGTCCTTTGTTCAGACCCCATTTTGTCACTATGCGCATCACAAGTTTCAAACCACAAGCACAATTTGGAATCTCACGAATTTTATTGGAAACGAAAGAACCATAGTTGTAGAACTGTGAATTTGACTCATTTGAACATGAGGCGGCTATGAATTTCGAATTTTGGGAACCGTGAATGTGATTTTTCATAGGTGAGAGAGAAGAAGACCAAACAATAGTTTTTTGAAATGTGAAAGAGAAGAACACAAAAAAGAAACAGAGCAGATAATTTTTTAACGTTGTCTTAACAAAAACCCATTTAAAGGGTAAAATTGTAATTATTTAAAAATATAAAATACTAAAATGAAAAAAAAAAGATACAGAACTAAAACATTATGTGAAATTAAATTAAGGGATTACAAGAGCTGTTATTCCTATAATTTATTCTATTCTATATAAGAAAATAAGACGTTATTTAAATTACTAACCTAACAAGTGTTATGACAAAAACATTTGTACTAATTTCTAAATCAAAACTTCTCTCTTCTCCAATTATTAAACTAATGTCAACTGTATTACTTTATCACATTTTTTCAACACAACCCATTTTTTTTTTTATTATTATTATTATTATTATTAACTTTATCTCTCTTCTTTAATTATCAAAGTTAACTCCATCGTCGGTAAACATAAAAATAACATAATAAATATTTATCAATGATATATTAAAAATTATGAGATAAATTTTTTTATTGATAAATATTAAAAAAATGTAGGATAAATATTTTTAGAGATAAGTATAAAAATCACTAAACAAATATTTATCATTTATACATAAAAAAATACGGAACAAATATTTGTCATTGATAAATATTTAAGAAATACAAGATAAATATTTGTCATTGATAAACATTAAAAATACTGAACAAATATTTTCTACTGAGACATAAAAAACATGAGACATATATTTTCAACTGATATATAAAAAATATGAGACAAATATTTATCATTGATAATATACGAGATATATACAAATGATCAATTGCAATATTTATTATACTTTTGATCAAATATATTTTACTTGAAAATGAAAATAAAATACTACAACTCATTTATCAATTTAATTAATTTTATTTGGTTATTATTAATTATAATAAATTAAATTCTTTTTTTATAACATAAATAAAATATTATTTTTTAATTAATTTTCTTTAACTATTATTTGAAGAAAAAAAAGAGTTACCGCGCTATGTATTTTACTAGTTGGAAATAGATGTGATATGATTTGATTTGGTATGTAAGAGATGGAGCACTAAAAATAAAATGTGAGAGTTTTACTTCATCCTTAACAAAATTACAACTAAAAACTACTAATAACCACTATCATTCGTCGTTAATAGAAGAATAATCGAAAATACGTAGAAAACAAGTTAAACCGTAAATCCATACACTTAATTTTTTTAAAGTTAAATAGTGTGTACACTTAACTTCATTTTAGTTAACGTTTTAGTCATTTTTTTTTTCTAATTTGGTCCTTTATTTTAATTTTAAGTGACAATTTGATCTTTTATATTTTAAAATTATAACAATATTATCCTTTTTTTTACAAAAGTTCAAAAAAATCATCAAAATTTTCAACTACAACCCATAAAATTAATTATATTCTTTAATATAATACAAATTTCATCAAATTCGTAACTCAAATCTTCAAATAAACTCATATTTTCAATCTTTATTTGATGTTGTTAGAGATGGAAATATGAATTAATTTGAAGATTTGAGTGTCAAATTTGATGAAATTTGTATTATATTGAAGAATATAATTAATTTTATGGGTTTTAGTTGAAAATTTTGATGAATTTTTTGAATTTTTGTAAAAAAAAGGATGACATTGTTGACATTTTAAAACATAAAAGATCAAAATGTCACTTAAAATTAAAATAAAGGACTAAATCGAAAAAAAGAAGATAAAAGACTAAGACGTTAACTGAAATTAAGTTAAGAGACCACGTGTGTTATTTAGCATTTTTTTTAAGTTCTCATAAAAAATCAACTGAAATAAATTATAGAGATTGATTTTTTTTTATGACAGAAATTATAGAAATTAAAATGATAAGAAAATGTGACTTTAATTTCCCCACTAACAAAATAACAATTAATAGCAAATATTTGCAATTTTAAAAAGAAAATCTACTCAAGTAAATCATAGTGATAAAATATAAATGTGAATGGAGGTTTAAATATAGTTTTTTTTTTTTTTTTAATTCTTAAAATGAGTAAACGTACTTGGGTGCACATGTAATAATGGTCCAATAGAAGCACATAAATTTGTTACCACACTGGGAAGACATGATTGGCAATTGTCCCAACCACGATTCACTAATTTTTCACCTAATACTAAGCTACTAATCTTTAAAATTGCCTCTTATAATTATATATCAACCAAGTACTCGTTATTCAATGCTTGGTGCTGTCTACCATCAATCGGTAAATTAAAATCATCAAGGATTGAATGAATATTATGATCCTTTTATTTGATTTTAAGCAGCGTCATATATTAGACAGCAATCGCTTGCTGTTTATATCTAGCCTAGGGAATCGCATGAATGAATTCCCAATTCAGCATGCAATATGAAATTACTTTGCATTATATCTAACTATATGGAAAATATATGCCATCAACTATTAACGTCACCTCTTTGTAAAAAAAAAAATATTAACATCACCATCACTACAAAAAATTTAAAACATTGCGTCAAATTAGTTATGACGGTTATGGCAGACCATTGTCACTCCTTCTTTGTGGTATTTTATGTAGCTAACCGTCACTTCTCTTTAAAGAAACCGGTATCTCCACATATAAAATGAATTGTCGTAACAAGTGTCGTTGAAAAGAACACTTGTTAAAAAATAAATAAAAAATTATGTAAAACAAATTAGTTTTTAATATTTCAAATTATTAAATACAGATCTCAAAATTTTATTTCGTTTTTTAAATGTTTAACAAGTACATACACTTGTTAACATGTTTCCTTTTATAATCTAGGAGAGGATCAAAATAATCTATGCTTTGATGCTAGATTTGAATCTTTTCTGTATTTATGGGTTGGAATATGATTTGTTTTAAGGTATCTCACTCTAATTGTAAATTTTCCAATGATATAATTAGTATTTTGATAGATATCAAAACTAGGTTTAATTCCTTGAATGGTGTTTGTGCCCCTTAGTTGATTCACTAGTTCTCAAACATTCACAAACGCTATTAAAATAGAAAAAGTATCCTGAAAATCTTATTTCATCATGCATAACTTTAGTTGTATGATAAGAACATATTGGTACACTTTGAAATACATTAAAAAAATTTCCTAAATGATTTTTATCATTGTAAATCCACTCACATGTTTGTAAACCGATTTACAAATGTCCAACACTCATTCAAGTTGTTTCATACTTTGTGAATCAACTCACAAGTTATGTGAACCGACTCATACAGTTTTAGGAGGTTTTGTGAATTGACCACACACTTATGAATCGATTCACATTGTTACATGATGAAATCATGGACTTTCAAAAAACTTATGAATATATTCATAGCCTTGTAAGTTGATTCACACGACTTGCATGATCAATTTTTTATAATTACAAAATAATTATTTCAGTTACAATGCATTGTACCATGACTAACCAACTCATTTCTCTTTATATACTGATATGAACCTTCATTTTACTAAGATCACTTTTACTTATTCCTCCTTTTTCATGCATTCAAGATCATAATTTAGATTAAACACATTTTTTTATTCAAGTCTTGTTTGTGAGTGAACAATTGAGTCTTGTTGGGGTATTTTTTCAGACCTCAGAGATCGAAGGGATATCAATTAGCGTTGAGTTGAAGGATTGATGAGAGATTTTTTTTCCAGGGTCTAGAGTAGGATTTACACCAAGGTGCTATCTTGCAAGATTAAAGAGGTTATCTTCATCTTGAAGATAGTGGTTTAGATTTTATCTTGATGGGTGTTTCAAGAAATCTAGTTTTGATCGTTGAGATGAAGGGGTTGGTGTACAAACCTTGTAACAATTTATCGACAAATCTTGTAAACATTCAAACTTAATAAAGGAAGAAAATCTCATTCTTTGAATGAGAGCTGAATGTACTCTAATAGTGAGAACGAGGTAGAGGAACTATAGTATAAGAATTGCAGTGTGATTTTTTTATTCTCTTAACTCTTTATGTTTTGTTATGCTCGTTACCATTCTCGTTTATTGGTGATCAATGGTGCAAAAATCTATTTTTTCTTGGTTTTTCAGATATTCATGATTTGAATTGTTGAGTTAGAAAGATATTTTAAACTTTAATTAACAATTGTGAATTGTATCAAATATTGAATTTTCTGTTTACTTTGATTTCATATCATTTGTGCATTCAATTAAACCATTATAGTTTACTTCATATTTGATTGAATCATTTCAATTTTACTTGATTTAAAGTGTTTTTTTTTTTGTGGGTGTATAAATTGTCTTTACAATTTGAAATATCAATTGATTTTAAAAATAACAATGAGCATGACTACTTTATTTGGAAAATTGACATAACAAGAACAAAAACTAAATCATCTAATAGCCCACGAAGAAAACGAAAAAAATAAGGAAAAGAAGAGTAATGGTGTACTATGTGTTGTAAATAGGGCATGTTAGGATCTGTTGTAGATTTAGAGTTCGACGTTTGAGGAGACCTTAGGAGCATCGTCTATAAGATGTCTTACGTAAAAGTGAGGTATATAGTGTTGGGACAGTCCATTGTAAAAACTGAGTTACCTTGATCGGACTTGTCTTTTTTATGGGATAAGAGGTAGCTCCTCTACTCGTATCAACCTAGTGTTAATTGGATCCATGTGTCAGAGTTAGTTGATGTTTAGGTTGGATTTCATCATATGTGTTGATTGCATTAGATGATTCATTAGGCTATACGATATATATGTTGATTGTTAATGATGTTGTGATATATGTGTTAGATGTTGAAATTGTTGTTTGATTGTTTATATGTTATTTGTTGATATTATATGATAAGTGATGAGATGAATTAAAATGGTTAATGATATGTGGACTTGTAAATAAAAAAAATGAATATTATATGTTGCTTGAGCATATGTTATGCAAATTCTATATTATTTATAAGTTTGAATTAAGATTATTATCGTACAACCAATGTTTTAGGTGCTAATGTTGAAAGGATCCGCGAAAGTTCTCACACTGCTACGACATGTTGATTTATTAAGAATATTATGAACACTTGGATATATCGTTTCAGTCTCTCAATAGTAATCTTGAAATGCAGGAAAAGAGGGAGACAAGTGAAGAGTTCTTGACACGTAAAGAAGGAAACATTATATTGAGGACCAATAAAGTTTTCATTATTCAAAAATAGGTCATCAATGACATCGACTAAGTTTTGACTCCATATCAATTAATTAAATAATTAATTAATTATCAAAATAGAAGTCTAATAAGTCTTATACTTAATATGATCACTAAATCATTAAAACTCCTAATTGATAATCTACTAATATAATTGAAGAAAGATATGTGCCTATATAATTTTTTTTGAAATATAATAATTAAATAAAATATTTAATAAAATGTTCCATCATTCTCCCACTTGTCTTAATAATTATATCATAAATTTTTTAGGCACGCATGTGAATGCTATTTATCTTCATATTTTCCTTTTACAATATGGTCCACCTTATACATCAATAATGAGACTACCACAAATATCGTCACTAACGTATAATGTGTCAGAACTCTGACGACTACCACCACATCAATCTATTTGATGACATAAATCGATATGGATGAGTGAGATGAAAATTTCATGCATATTTCTAATTAGTTAAACTAAAGTTTTTAATGAAATCAAAGTGAAATTCCTTATGTGCAAATCCAATATTTATCCACACGATACATAAATAATAATAATAATAATAATAATAATAATAATAATAATAATAATAATATCGTAAACTTTATTTGTATAGAAAATGTAATATAAAATCTGTATCAATTTCAAAATCAAAATATGAAGCTTAAAGAGAAAACTTCCACTATACTAAGGTCTCCTTAATGCAAAATATCATAAGACTAGCATAAAGTATGACATCAACTAGCATAAAGTATGTCTTTAAATTTTCTATCATTCAACAACAATAACAAGTATGTAAATATGCTTTTTACTATATGCAATCAAGTAACATAAATAAATCAACCATTTCTAAAATTAAGGTGTCCACTTTATGTAGACATCTAAGATATCATATTCGAACATATTGATGATCTCCAACAAGATCGTCTTAAATATTTTAGACATGTTATAATCTTAAAAATTGGATTCCTTATAAAAATAATGAGCAATTTTAATAATTAAAAAAAAAGATAAAATAAATTTTAATTCCTATAAAATTTCAATATTTTATGTTTAGTCGCTATAAAAAAATACAACTTTTGGGTTTCTAAAATGAATTTTATTCACTTCTAATCTATGAATTTTTTTTTTATAAAACATTGATACTTTTAGTCCCTAAAAAAAGTTCCTATAAACTTAAAATTACTAAAAGTAAATATTTTTTTTTTTTACATACTAAACTTAAAAGGTCTTAATATTTTAGGGACTAAAAATATATTTAACAAAAAAAAATACACACTAATTTTGTTATATTATATAAAAAAATGGGGTTCTTCACTAATTGTGGGTGGTGTGCTAATGGGCTAGAAGCACTCCTTCGTCACCGACCTTGATCTCTAAATTGTAAGATCTCTGATTTTTTGAGCATAAGCTCTATTGTTCTTTTAAACAATCCTTATGATTGCATTTACCAACAATTCAAACTCTAATCTCTCAAGTATTTGCCAAATGATCTTATTATATCATCTATTTTTTAATGTGTATAAATAAGTGTAGGGAGAAAATAGACATAGAGAAATTAAAGAAACACAATTATACACAACCATACACAATAATATAATGTGAAAACATCAAAAATCAGATAAAAAAACTACGACCGCTGTCTAATGATAACCAGATAATAACATTATGTACAAATTGTTACAATCCATAGACATCTCTCAAATAACCATATGACTCCCCTTACACCCACATTTTCCAAGGAAAATATTTGAACTACATCTCACAACACTCCAACACAAGAATATAAGAGATAAGAAAAGAAAAATATACAACTTAAAATATTTTTGACTGATGCGATTTATATTGAAGAACTAGAGCCATATATATAGCTTTGGTTTCTCTCTTCCTTTACAATTCCAAAAGCAATGTGAGAATTTAGGACAAGATTTTGTAAAGATCACCAATTGTAGAAATTGGCATGTATTCTTTTAGAGTTTTTGAATGATATGCTTTTGGAATTAGAGCGATGAAAGTATAAACAATTGCCTTATGTAACTTAGCATGAACCTGAAACTCATTCAAGAACTGCAAAATCTCACTCTCCAATAAGTTCCAACGGTCCTTACTAAAGTTGAATATATTGAACCTATTTGACCTGAGACTTTTGTTACCATCACAACTTCAGATTGCCTAAACCTCATCAATTGTAAATGAACAACGAAATACTTTCATCCTCTGTTAGCATTTCAAATTCAATTCCATCAAGAATATGTCTTTGAAATTCTTCTCAAAATGCCTTTTAACTTGTGATTTAATCTCTGTCACACCTTCTAACCAATGATCACCAACTTGAATGCCACTATTTGATTTCTTCTTCTATTATTTGCCAAACAAGCATGAAAAAAATATGAATTAGAACCTCCGTATAATATCTATTTATTTGGCTTTTATTTTTGTGACAAAAACAACTCTCCTTATTTCAGCTTTTCTTTAATAACAAAACCATTCCACCTAACTACAATCAAATTCCAGTTTTCAGTTACCATCCCTTTAAAATTATGATCTGGGAACCAACTCACATTATCTTAATTGGCAACTATGTGTAATAGTAATGGCATGTGCAAATAAAATTGTGATTTTTTTTAAATAACCCATTTTTGAATTTTTTTACTGATATACTCTCTTTTCAAAACTATATACTAATTTACCTATTTTTTTGCTATAGTAGAAAGTCTCCATTTGCAAAGAAGACTTCTAGAAGGAAGTCCACCTTTGTAATGACGACTCTAGTGTTGTGTAGTTTGTTTTTTTGTTTTTTTATTTTTTAAATATAGAAGCCGACTTTTAAAAAAAGAACTTCATACATCCATATATTTTATAAAACTTAACGAAAAAAATAATAATTATATAATTCATTAAAATTCATCATAAAAACACAACAACACAAATTTTACCAAATTACATAGATTGACTGAAATTGTCCGTAGTATTTGGATAATATTTTTGAGTATGGCCAGTTAACCCGGCATAGTCTGCATTTTTCTGGACACATTTTCTCTAACATCCATTTCAGTTCTATACGTGTATTATTTGGACGACCTTTTTTAATTATCCGCATTTTAGGATTGTGATACATTGTTTCACCTTCATATGAGGGCCAATATCCTTTATTGGGTATAGGTGGAAACTCTTCTTTGTAGATTTTGAATATATTAACAATCTTGTACTCGTCAGAAAGATGCACTAAATAGTTTTTACGAACGTAAGAAAGTGCAGCTATGACATGTGAACAAAGCGCATGTATAGCATGAGATTTTTCACAATCACACCATTTTATTTGAAGGTTGACTTCGAAATGACCAAATGGTTACACCTCTCTTGGGTTTACTGTTTCATGCACCTAGAAAGAATAACAATTTTGGTCAAATCGCATGACTTAATGAGTGTTAGAAGTACCAACTTTATATTTTATCGTGTCCATGCAATAGTCTGTGTATACTCGACCAAAAGCTAATGATGTCTGATGTTGTTGTCCCATTTATGCATATAAAACTCCCAATCTATAGTAAGTTGATTGGACTAAAGTAGTGTTGTTTCAAATTTTGAAAAACTGTTTAAAAACAATTTATGCTACCGAAAATATTACTGGGTTGAGTTGTGAACTATGTTGTTCTCTTTAAGATGTTTCGCGGCATTGCCCAAATTGTGCAAGGCAGACTATCAACCACAAAGTCCCCAAGATAAGACAACCCTGATACTCTGTATCGGAGTTCCACTGTACATCTATCTCAGTATAGTGAACGCTCTAGGAATTTTTGCCTCGAAATTCCATAGGAAGCAATCTCACTTCCACATTCACATAGGCGAGTCTATCAAGAGTACTCTTGTAGTTGGGTACTCCCTCCACATAGAGTATAGATCTCATTAAGAGTTTCTATTATCTCAACCTTTCATCGCTTCAGGAATCATGCTTCTCTCAAATTTAATAACATGTTCATCTCATATCACTATGATTTTTTATTACCCATTGAACATAATTCTTGGGATCTCCAGTATTTTAGGTCGGGTTACCATCATGAGTGACTCATTGATCTATAGGAAATAGTCTCATCCTTTTAGATATATTTATGACTTTCTCTCTAGCCAATGCTTTCATCAAAGGATCCGTTAAATTCTCATCAGTGCGTACATGATCCACTATAATAGCTTATTTAGTAAGTAATTCTCTAACTATGTTGTGCTTACGACTTATTTGTCGTCTCTTACCGTTGTAATAACGATTCTCAATTTTTGCAATAGTTGTGGTACTATCGCAGTGGATGAACACAACTGACATAGGTTTTTCCCATAAAGGGATCTCAGCTAGCAGGCATCTCAACCAGCTCGCTTCTTCACTAGCAGTAGCTAGTGCTATCATTTCAGAATTCATAGGGGACTGAGCCAATATCGTATGTTTCTTCGATTTCCAAGATACAGCCCCGCCGACTATACTAAAAATATAGCCACTGGTTTCTTTGGAGTCATGTGATAAGGTGTTCCAATTAGCATCACTGTATCCTTTAAGGACGACAACAAATATTTGATAATGTAATCATAGACTCATGGTCTTTTTTAGGTATCTCATGACTCTTTTGATAGCGTGCCAATGCTCAATACTAGGTCTACTTGTAAACCTACACAACAGTCCCAAGGTGTAGGCAATGTCGGGTCTAGTATAATCAGCGACATACCTGAGGATGCCAATATGCTCGCATATTCAGTTTGTCTAACACCTTCACCAGTGTTCTTAAAATGTTTCATACTTAGATCATATGGTGTGTAAGCAGATTTACAGTCAAAATATTTATATTTCTTTAGGATCTTTTCAACATAATGAAACTAATCCAAAGAAATTCCCTTTTCTGACCTAGTAATCTTGATTCCTAAGATTACATTCGCTTCTCCGAGGTCTTTCATATCAAATTTGTCACACAACAATAATTTCACAGTATTTACAGCATAAATGTTTGAACCAAATATGAGTAAGTCGTCTACATAAAGATATATGGTAGTGCAAATGACATTTTCATATTTGTCATAAATACATTTGTCACTTTCATTCACTTTAAACTCATTCGATATAATCAAATTATCAAATTTCTCATGTCATTGCTTAAGAGCTTGTTTAAGACCATACAAAGATTTATCTAACTTACAGATCTTATTTTCTTGTCCATGAATTACAAAACCTTCAGGTTGTTCCATATAGATTTCTTCTTCCAGATCACAATTTAAAAAAGTTGTTTTAACATCCATTTGGTGTATCACCAAGTTATGAATAGCTGCTAGAGAAATGAGTACCCTAATGGTTGTTATTCTAGTAACTGGTGAAAAAGTGTCAAAGAAATATATATTTTCTCTTTGCCTAAAACCTTTGGTTACAAGACGTGTCCTGAATTTATCAATAGTTCCACCGGGTTTTAGTTTCTTTTTCAAAATCCATTTACAACCTATTGGTTTGCAACCATGAGGCAAGTCTACCAAATGTCAGGTCTTGTTAGATTCTAGAGAATCCATTTCATCGTTTACAACTTCTTGCCAAAAATCTGCATCCAATGATGACAATGCTTCTTTTAGATTTGCAGAATCTTCTTCTAAATTATAGGCCATATATTATGGTAGAAAATCTTTAGCAACTCTGATTCTTTTACTTCTTTGAGTTTCCAATTCACCTTGTTTGTTGCTTTCAATGCTTCTTGTCACAGGAACGTGACTTAGTTTGCTGCCCCCACTATTTCTCGATTTGAAAGGGAA
Source organism: Cicer cuneatum (assembly GCA_037974295.1). Taxonomy (NCBI): domain Eukaryota; kingdom Viridiplantae; phylum Streptophyta; class Magnoliopsida; order Fabales; family Fabaceae; genus Cicer; species Cicer cuneatum. Next base: position 64,304,080 of record JBBPBO010001985.1, on the reverse strand, counting down.
TTTATTTTCGTAGAAGTCAACATCATTTGACTCTATGATCACTTTCACATTTAGGTCATAAAACCTATATGCTTTATAGACCCAATGAATACACATTCATAGGCTCTACTGGCGAGTTTGATTCGCTTGGGATAGGAGATTCTGACATAAGCCAGACAACCCCATGTTCGAAGATAAGAAAAGTTTGGTTGTCTTTTTTTATTATCTCATAAGGAGATGTTTTGCTTTTAGATTTTGGAACTCTATTCAAAACATAACAAACAGTCAAAATAATTTCCCCCACCAATGAGATGCAACACCAGAGTTAAGCATAATAGCAACAACTAGTTCAGTAAGAGTTCTATTATTTCTTTCAGCTTTACCATTCATTTCAGGTGAATAAGGTGTTGTGGTTTCATGTATAATTCCTTGCGTTTTATAAAACTTTTTAAATAAAATAGAATCATACTATGTTCCTCTATCACTACAAAACCTCTTTATCTTTTTACTAAATTGATTTTCAATTTCAGTTACAAAGATCTTAAACATGTCGAGCGCTTCACTTTTATTTTTTATTAGATATACAAAAGTATAGTCAGAGAAATCGTTAATAAAAGTAATAAAACAACGTTTTCCATTTCTTGTTAGTGTCCCTTCAAGTTCACATATATTAGAGTGTATTAAATCTAAATGTTCAGATTCTCTAACTACTGATTTATGTGAACTCTTAGTTATTTTAGCTTGAGTGCAAAAATCACACTTTTCAAAATCATTTAAAGATAACTTTGGAATTAAGCCTAAGTTACTTAAGTTTGAAATCACACGTTTGTTCACATGACAAAGTCTAACATGCCAAATATTAAAATCAGACAACATAAAAGCAGAAGGAGACATTTTATTGATATCGACATTCAATTTAAACATGCCATCAGTGGCATACCCTTTCCGAAAAATATACCATTTTGAGAAATGATGTACAAATCTGCCCCTATAGTCTGATTGAACCCTGTCTTATTAAGAAGATAACTAGAAACTAGATTATTCCTTATTTCTGGAGTTTGCATGACATCCTTCAGAATTAAGGTCTTTCCAAAGGTGAATATTAATTCCACATCTCTTATACCAGCAACGTTCGTGGTGTGAGAATCTCCCAACAACACATTCTTATCTTCAGCAGTAGTGTATGTTTCAAACATAGCACGGTCATAACAGACATGGCGTGAGGCGCTAGTGTCTATCCATTATCCATTTGATCCACCAACAATGTTGATTTCAATTATCATAGCAATGAATTGCTCTTTTGTCAAGTTAGCCTGTTGAGCAAGGTTTGCCTTGCTCCTACACTTACGTGCCATGTACCTTTCTTTCCCACAATTATAGCAGAGAAATGGTGCATTTCTAGGAGGTGGTTGTTGCTGCTTTATAATTGAGACCTTTGGAGGGTTCCCATTCTTGTTGATGTTCTTTATAGTACGATTCCGATTCTTAAGTTGTTTGTTGTTTGCCTTCAGAACTGCTCCGATGAATTTCTTCTTTTTGTTATTAGCAACAAGAAGAACTTCATCTTTCTGGTTTTGCTTACGGGATTCTTCCTCAATTCGAAGGCAGATTATCAAACTTTCAAGAGAGAATTCTTTTGTTTTATGTCTGAGAGAATTTTTAAAGTTCCTCAGTATCATATGTCTTCTTTAGAGCATCCCAAACATGTTTAGCAGTATTGTTGGAACTGTAGTAATCATACAGATCATCAACAAGTTCATTCAGAATATAATTCTTACATAAGTAATCATTATTATCCCATTGGGTTAATTCAACAGCTTTCTTATTCTTTTCTATTTGTTCACCTGTTTCTGAAACAACAAGAATGTCATCCTTTAGAACGTTGGAAACCTTTTTCGTGGTTAGAAAAAATAACAACTTTTGTTGCCATCGTTTGAAGTGACATCCGTCAAACCGAAACAGTTTGTTGAATTTAGAAGCAAAAGAACCTGTACCACTAATTTCGTCAGTAGAATGGCAGAAGGAAACGTCTTAAAATTGTTGTTTTGAATTTTGAAAAATTGTTTAAAAACAATTTATGCCACCAAAAACATTACTAAGTTGAGTCGCGGACTAGGTCGCTCTCTTTAAGACGTTTCGTGGCACTTCCCAAATTGTTCAAGACAGACTATCAACCACTCGTAATTTGGTACTACGACCACTTGAAATAGACAAAAGAAATAGAAAGAATAGAGAGGGAGAAATAGAGAAATGCCTCAGAATTGGAGAGCTTTTGGTGTGCTTTTCCAACTGAGTGGAACCCTCTATTTAAGAGGAGCTCTGCAACTGGATAAGAGAGGAATTTGGGATCCATCAGATCAGATCAGATCCACACAGAAAACGTGCGCTATCTTTCCTAGGTTATTTGACTTCGATTTTTCTAGGTTTTTGACCATGCGCAAGTCCAAAAAAAATCGAAAAATTAGCTATGGTTTTGACCAGAAACTGGTGAGCGAAATCGGGGGAAGGAATTGACTAGATCAGTTATTCAGTGTTGACTCGGTGGAGGGCAGACACATGTATAACGTATCAATTAAATAAACACGCAAGCATTATTTTTAAAAATAAATAAATAATTTATTAATTTTCCATATACTAAAAAATAACACACCACTCAGCCCAAGCTTAGGCCCAGGCCCAACCGAGCCGGACGCGCGGCGGCACACGTGTGTGGTGATCTATTTTGCATGCGTTCTCACCCTTTTACAAAAGTGGGCACCCCTTGGGGCACACCCCAAATTTCATACCTCCACCTTATAAACACTACTAGAATGTGTAATCCCTTCTATGTGGGACTTCCTTATTTTTCAATTCACATACTAGCTCAAACTATCATCATTTCCAACAAGTAGTGATTGGGAGATTGTGTGTACCCTTGATAATTGCGTTTATTGACTCGACAAGGTTTGCTGTCATGTGTCCCCATCATCGACCTTGAGAATACGCCATAGTCCATTGTTCTGGGGGATATTGTCGACCCATCTTAAAGCCTTTGAATTTTCCATCCTAATTTCATTATGGTAATATTTGAATGATGACACATTTAATGCATATCCTGTTATGAATGAGGTAAAAATTGTCAAGTATTATAAAGTGATAAGTGGAAAATATACTAAGAAAAATTATATCATTACCCATACATAGAACTTTTTTTTTTGAAGTTCCTTGTCCTTGAACTCTCTCATGAAATTTTATGCAATGTGTCAGATGTAGTACACATATGTTGGGGAGAATCATATCAACCATTATTTGGATTATTATAAGACCTTTTAATGAATTTGTGCCTATTCGAAATCAAACAAATATTGACTTGAGGTGTGACGTACCTTATAAGATTTTTCAAAAAGAAGCTCCAAGCACCCCTTGTCTCACCTTCTGCAAATGCATAAGCAATGTGAATTGTATTTTTGTTCTCATCCTATGCAATGGCTAGCAATAGAGTCTCTTTGTACTTATTGTACCACCAAGTTTCATAAACTGCAACGAATGGTTTACATAATTTGAACCCAAAGATGCATGGAGGGAATGTCCATAATAGTCGTTTGAAATTTTTTGAAGCCTGTAACAGAGTATTATCATAATATACAGGTGATAATTTCATTTCCACAATAGTTCCTGAAAGACATTTTTGCATGGCCAACAACCACCTTGGAAGGTCATTGTAAGACTTCTCCTAGTTCCCATAAATTATTTCGATAGCCTTGTTTTTTGCCATCCATGCCTTTCTATAGGTGATTGTGTAGTTGTACTGTTCTCGAATATGTGCAATGATCACCTTCACTTTAATTGATGGATCAACTTTCAAAAGCGACTTAATGCTTTCACATATGATGTCAGAGTCAAGCTTGGGATGATCCTGTGACATAGAGGAATTTACACAATTGTGGGGCCCCTTCAAAATACCAATCACCCATTGCTTACTTTTTTTAGGCTTAGCAAAGCCTTGCATTTGAACAAGCATTGTGGATTCACACATTTAATTACATACCTGTATTGATCAGATCGCATTACATGATAATTGAGTGGGTGTTTTATGTGGTAGTGCTTAATTGCAAGTTGACAATCTAGTTTTCTATTAAACTTCATTCCAATCTCAAGAGATTCATATAATGGAGGCGATTCATTAGAAGGCATGTTAAATTTGGCGGATTGGTCAACATAATCCAAGTTTAGGTTATGCATATGGAATGGTGGATCGTATGTCATTGCAATGGATAAGGTTCTGGCTCTAGATCGTCATCATCCTCCTCCTCGTCGAAGTATGTTTCTTCTTCACTCTCTTCACTTATTTCTTCTTGGTCAAAATCGCCCACATCATCTAGTGGAATATACGGTTCAGATTGAGATAGTTCAGGTTCAAATGAAGGTGAAATAATGTATCACATGAAAGTGAAATAGGTTCAGGTTGGCCCTCATATGAAGGTGAAACAGTGTATTACAATCCTAGAATGCGGAATATGACGGTTAACTGGTCATACTCGAAAATATTATTCAAATATTACGAACAACTCTAGTCAATTTATGTAATTTTTTGTAAAATTTATGTTTTTGTTTTTTATGAATGATTTTTAATGAATTATATAATTTTATATTTTTTTCGTTAAGTTTTAAAAAAAAAAAATGATATACGAAGTCCCTTTTTCAAAAGGCGACTTCTATATTTAAAAAAAATAAAAGTAAAAACTACGCATCATTGCAAAAGTAGACTTCCTTTAGGAAGTCTTATTTGCAAATCGCAAATTTCTACTATAACAAAAAAAAAATGATAGATATATATATCCTTTTAAAAAGAGAGTACATTGATAATAAAAAAATTCAAAAATAGGTTATTTAAAAAAACCCAAATTTGTTGCATGTATTAATATTTAAATTTCAATATATTCCCATTTATACTTGTGTCACACCTCAATTATTTATATGTGATGTCATATACATGAATCAAAAAAATGTGGTGTCATGTTGCTGGAATATTGTGCAAAACTCTAAATAAAAATAATCGCAATTTGCAGATACATAAACTAATACTGATCTGAAGATGTAGGTCAACTAATTTTTTTTTTTTTTATGAAATTGGTCAACTAATTTTTACAATTGCAAAAAATACCCCTTAATGCGAATTAGTTGTATATATTATTAAAATTAAAATTAAAATTAAAATAAGATAAAGATAATGTGAGTTGGCTGTGTATATTATTAAGATATTAATATTAAGATGATTTCACAATTATTTAATTTAAAAGTATTAATAAAATTATACTGTTTTGGCAAATAATAAAATTATACTGTTTTGGCAAATAATAAAAATATTTTTTATTTTTTCTCATATCAAACCATTAAAAATTTATATTTTCTACTTTTTCTCTTATTTACTTTTATCTAAGAATATTTATGTCATGTCATAAAATATTTCTCTCTGTCTCTCTCATATTTTATTTATATTTTCTCTCATACCAAATCGTTAAACAATCATTTAATTTTTTATTTTTCTTAGTATATTTCTTTGTACTTTCTTTCATTTATCTTTCTTTCTTAAATCAAATAATACCTAAATTTAGTAGTGACAACAATGAAAATAAGTAGCGAATGTGATGTCTTTTAGTTAGTATATGAGATATGCTTTATTATTCAAATTGGTTAAAGATAAGAAATATTAATATTTTAATAATGTTTTTGTGTTTTTTTTAAACAGTAATATATATATATATATAAGAAATATTAATATTTTAATGATGTTTTTGTGTTTTCTATAAACAGTTAGTAATATATATATATATATATATATATATATATATATTAATTACACAAAGAGAAATATTAATAAAAGAAATTAAACATTGAACCTCTTGCATATAACTCTTCGCGGTGTCGCCAGTCAATTCACTCAACTACTTATTTGAGGACAATGATGTTTTTATGTTGAAGTGATTTTTATGTAATTGTTAGGCTTTTCATTGAGATTGAGATGAGATTTGAAGGGTATCGCTACCATGAAATAGAAAGTTTTGAAGTGTCATATTTACAACTTAAGTGTAGATCTGACACTTAATGATTTCATAGAGCATACCAATGAATTTTCTAGGAGAAGAAAAAAAAGAATTTGGATTCCTTAACTTTGGTATTTGGGGGGAGAAATTGTTGATTAAAATAAATTAATAAAACTTATTTAGATGACAGGGAAAATTTGGTTAAGAGATAGAAACAAAGTGATTAAAAATAGGAAAATTCAAAGTCAGGAATTTTGATTAAATAAAAATATAGGTTAGATAATGACAATAGATAACAATAAATGAATTTAATTATATTTGTTGTGGACAAGGTATTTTTGTATGACAAAACAATCATCCCATTAACGGAGAAGTTTATAAGATGAGAATAGAGACAAATAATTATTGATAAAGAAGATTCTTATAAAAAATAATTTAAACTTTTAAGAGAAATGATAAACAAAACTTTTTTATTATCTAGGGTTCTAATATTAGTATAATAATAAATAAAAAATGTGTATCACTTTTTGCACATATTCAACCATAAAGATATAACAATTTATTAATTTAAAATATAAGACTTAGAATTTAAGAAAAAACATCAAACTATTCAAATTTTGACATTTTTTAACTATATAATTTTTTATACTATATTTTTTTTTATTATATAACTTTTTATACTATAAAAATAAAATTTTAGTGTCCGTAAAAATTTAAAATCTTATATCGTCGCACGTTCTAAACATGCTTAGAGATAGCACTGGAGTGTTAAAATCAAAATACATAAATACATAATACTCTATACATTGCCTAATTTTCTTAACAAACTTGATCGATGAAGCATATTGCTTTAAATGTATTAATTTCATAGCAATGTCTCTGTCATTTTCTTCATCAATCAAGTGACTTTTTTTTCACTCACATAGTCTTATAAGATGATATTCAAAGTTCAATAGCCTAAAATTTTACTCAACCCATCATAAATCAATTCTAAAATTTGGTTTGTAATTTATAATTGATAGTTGTTAAATTAGTTAAAGTGTTGGATAAAATTAGCAATTTAATTAACTTAAAAATATAAATTGACATAAAAGGACATTTTTAATTAATTTTCTTTATCAATTAATGTTTAAAAATAGTAATTTAAAATGTATTTTTTATTAATTTAAAATTTATCAATGTGATATTTTTGTATTTATTTTAAAATAAATAAATAAATTATTTACTTTAAAATATTGAGTATTTTAATATTTAAATTATTTACTTTAAAATATTGAGTATTTTAATATTTAAATTATTTACT
>JBBPBO010001985.1:64083919-64296418 GCA_037974295.1 Cicer cuneatum | reverse complement strand
AAATAAAATTATTTTAAATTATTTACTTTAAAATATTATTTATTTAAATTATTTTAAATTTTAAATTATGCAAATTATTTATAAATAAATTATTTATTTTAAATTATAATAAATAAATTATAAAGATAAAAATAATTCTAGTTACAATAATAAAAATAAAATTGAAACAAAAAATATAAACTATAAATTTATAAACTATTTGAATCAACTTATCAAATAACACTATCAATTATAAATTCATAGTTGAGTGTTATCAATTGGATCTTCTATAAATTATATATTTCTCAAATAATGGAGTAGTCATAACACTAACCAATGGTATTAGTATATAGTATCGATTACTATATATGAACAAACATATATAATTATAGAACAAAAATTTATCTATAACCTATACTAACTTTTTTTTTTCTTTCTAACTAGCGTGTTGTTCTCACATACTACTATATTTTTCTTGTCTTACTCTCTTAGTGTTTGAATTTGTCAAGGCTCACTCTCTTTGAGATTAAGGGTGTAAAGATAAGGCAAAAAAAAACAAAAAAGATAAAAAATATCTAAAAAAAACACAAAGATAAAGAAAATTTAAATTTCTCGTGATGAATACTACATCGGAATGAGCAAAGGCTCAAGCCAATGTTTTGTATTGAATTATTATGTGAACTTAAGTTTGACTTTTGCTCTCAAACCAACCATATAGGCATATGGTCATTGAAATCTCACCATAAATGATCATGGTAGGTCAACTCTGCGACTGTGATGAATCCTAGAATTGTTGTTATTGTTGGTTCTAAATTGTTTTTCAATTTTATAATAAGGTATGGAATGGATACGATTGGGTATGACACTTTTTTTTTTCTTTTCTAGTTGAGTATGACTCATCTAGAGGTAAAAGAATAACTTGCTCAAGTGGATTTAAAGATAATATTGCAATATAGTAGTATTTAAATATAAATTTGATATTATAAATTATATGATCTTCAATTACAATAGAAATCTACTAGAATTATTTTGCAGTTAGAGACATAAACACAAATGGTCAAATTCTGTTATTAAACACCGAAGGTTTTTTCTCTTGTATTTTTCATATTTTTATTCTTTTTTGAATATATATTTACATTATATCATACGTCTAAACATAATGTTGTAATTTAGCTAGTAGTATTTAAATATAAAATTTAATAATATTGAAAACTATTATGCCGTAAGCCTACTAGAAACAATTGATCAAACTATACGATACATCCTTTCTTTTGCATTTTCATATATTTATTCTTATGATATACATTTAGATTACATAGAGATAAGAAAACAGTTCACCCACATAAATGTTATAAATTGTTGGTAGGTTGCTCACCGAAACCATAACTAAACCACACCACACATAGCAAAACCCTTTATTTTATTTTATTTTACTTTCTGTTTTCAACTATATATATATATATAATAATGTGAATATTACTAGTACTTAATAATGTTGGTAAATGAAACACTCTCTTGTTCTAAAAAAAGTTAGTATTTGAGTATGTGACCCCAAAACTTTATGCTTATATTTTTCCCTAGCTCTTCCCCTCACCATGTTTCTCAACTACTCTCATTTATTTCTCGTCATTGATTGCTTGCCTGACTTAAACACCCTGTTTCCATTCCATTGTAATTTCTTGTAAGAAATTAGAAAAAGGAAATTACAAAGAAAGAAGTATACTTGATAGTAGTGTATTACTATTACGTGTATATGCTTTCCAAGTTCTTGAGAGAGAGAGAGAGAGAGAAGAGATAGGTGGGTGTATTCACCTTTAAAGTCTTTCAACAACCTCTCAGAGCATTTATAGTGATACATCTTATGAGATTAAGAATAGACGGTGTAATGTGAAGAAAACCAGTCTGGCCTTATTAACTTTTTCACCTATAAATCTCTTCTCCATTACACACTTCACATTGCATAATAATACACACTTCGCTCTCTCCTTCTTCCTCACTTTCTCTCAATTTTTCTTCTTCTTCTTCTTTCATTCTCCCAATTTTTAACTTTAGAACTTATAGCTCAACCCTCTCAAAATGCTCTTCATTTGCAACCAATAATATTGAACCATTCTTTAAGGTAAATACTTATATATTTTCTCATTCTTCCAAGCACCCCTCATTTTTTGTGTATGTAAAAAAAAATTAAATTAAATTTGTCATTGAATTTCCTAGTATGCTTGACCGTTTGATTCTTGGGTTGACAACTTTACATTACTACCCCCATGTTTTAATTTTGTAAAAAGATTAAACTTTTCATTGAATTTTGTAGTAGGATTGAGCTTTTGATTTTTGGGTTGACAACATTACTACTAATACTACCCCATGTTTTAATTATGAAAAAAGATTAAACCTTTCATTGAATTTTCTTGTAGGCTTGTGCTTTTGATTTTTGGGTTGACAACATTAATAATACTACCCTATTTTTTATTTATGTAAAAAGTTTCAACTTTTGATTGAATTTTGTAGTTGGCTTGAGCTTACAATTCTTGGGTTGTGAAACATTAATAGTACCCCATTTTTTATTTATGTAAAAATATTAAACTTTGATTGAATTTTCTAGTAGGGTTGAACTTTTAATTCTTGTTTTGTGACAACATTACTACTGCCTCATTTTTTATTTATGAAAAAAATATTAAACTTTTGATTGAATTTTCTAGTAGGGTTGAACTTTTAATTCTTGTGTTGTGCGAACATTAATGCTGTCCCATTTTTTATCTATGAAAAAAATATTAAACTTTTGATTGAATTGTCTTGTAGGGTTGAGCTTTTGATTCTTGGGGTGACAAGTGACAACATTATATTACAACTTAAAAAAGTTTAAGACAGTGTTTGGTTGTGATCACTAAAATGGAAACTTGCACGGCTCTATTGCTTTTAACGGCGATTACAGCATACTTACTATGGTTCACGTTCATCTCACGGTCATTGAGAGGTCCACGTGTCTGGCCACTATTGGGCAGTCTTCCAGGCTTAATTGAGAATTGTGAACGTATGCACGATTGGATCAGCGACAACCTCCGCGCGTGTGGTGGCACGTACCAGACCTGCATCTGTGCTATCCCTTTTCTAGCTAAGAAGCAAGGTCTCGTGACTGTCACGTGTGACCCGAGGAACTTGGAGCATATATTAAAGACCCGGTTTGATAATTACCCGAAAGGACCAACATGGCATGCTGTGTTTCATGATTTGTTGGGTGATGGGATCTTTAACTCTGATGGTAACACGTGGCTGTTCCAGCGTAAGACGGCCGCACTGGAATTCACCACCCGGACATTGCGCCAAGCCATGGCTCGATGGGTGAGCCGAGCCATCAAGGATCGGCTTTGCACGATTTTGAAGAAAGCTGAGGTGAATGGTGAGCCGGTGGATCTACAAGACGTGATGCTTCGGCTCACTTTTGATAATATTTGTGGATTGGCTTTTGGGAGAGACCCGCAGACTTGCGCAACAGGTCTCCCTGAAAATTGTTTTGCTTCGGCTTTTGACCGAGCCACTGAAGCCACGCTTCAGCGGTTTATATTACCTGAGGTGATGTGGAAGGTGAAGAAATGGCTTGGGCTTGGAATGGAAGTCGGCTTGAGCCGAAGTCTAGCCTTTGTGGACGAGCATTTGTCAGGTGTGATTGAGAAGCGCAAAGTGGAATTGATGAGTCAGCAGAAAGATGGGACACTTCACGATGATTTGCTGACTAGGTTTATGAGGAAGAAAGAATCTTATTCCGACAAGTTTCTCCAACAAGTGGCGTTGAACTTCATCCTAGCTGGACGTGACACGTCATCGGTTGCGTTGAGCTGGTTTTTCTGGCTGGTGATTCAGAATCCGAAGGTGGAAGAGAAGGTCCTAAGCGAGATCTGCACGGTCTTGATGGAGACACGTGGCGCTGACATGGAAAAGTGGACTGATGAGCCGTTGGGGTTTGAAGAAGTTGACCGTTTGGTTTATCTTAAAGCTGCATTGTCCGAGACACTGAGGTTGTACCCTTCAGTGCCGGAGGATTCAAAGCATGTGGTGAACGACGATGTGTTGCCAGATGGAACTTTTGTTCCGGCAGGATCGTCGGTGACATATTCCATATATTCGGCTGGGAGGTTGAAGTCTACGTGGGGTGAGGATTGTATGGAGTTTAGACCAGAGAGGTGGTTATCATTGGACGGGACAAAGTTCATCATGCATGACTCTTTCAAGTTTGTTGCATTCAATGCTGGTCCTAGAATATGTTTAGGGAAGGATTTGGCATACCTTCAGATGAAGTCTATTGCTGCCGCTGTGCTGCTCCGCCATCGTCTTGCAGTGGTTCCTACCCACCAAGTGGAGCAAAAGATGTCACTCACCTTGTTCATGAAAAATGGTCTCAGGGTTAATGTTTACAACAGGGATTTGAAGGGTGTTTTGGCAAATATGCAAAAAGAAAAGGAGGGGGAGATTCAGGGGAAAGTGTCCAATGATTTGAAATGCAATGGAAGTTAATCTGGTTTTTCAAAAGAGGAGAATTTAGAATTCAGCCATTGGGGCTTTAATTAATTTATAGAACAAGAGAGAAATGGGTGGGAAAAAAAAAAGAGAAAAACAATAAAAAATAACAGGGTATATTTTATTCATGGTATGTTATATAAATTTATAATTCATATAAGAATTGTCCGTGGACTGATTTCTTTTTATGGGGCTGTAGGGTGGATTCATGCTTTCTCTCAATCCATCTTGTAGAATCCTTGCAAATATTCAATTGTGATTCTTTATTTCTTCTCCATTTTCATGTTTTCTGTGTTAATTTTACAGCTTTCAGAAGACATTATTATTACTATGTAAGAGCTAAACACACATTTAACAATGTTGATGTTCATAACAGAATGCCTTACTCTTTTTTGTCTATGAGAGTTTTAATGATTGGGTTAGAATGTCCTGGCTGGTTCATTCCTAATGGTATGTTAACAAGTTTGTCATATTCATATCATGACTGCTATATCATGGTGGTATTTTTTTTATGAAATCACTATAGTTCAACAATATAATTCATCTATATTTCACATATAAGGACTGGTTTAGAAATCACAGTTTTTAGTTAAATTCGGACCCAAATTGGCTGCAAGTCAGCAGCCCCCCCGACTGCAGATGTATTAAGTGCACTGCAGTCAACTGCAGCAAATATGAATTTGTGAAACTCTGGTTCTAGGATCCTAGTCTATGACTGACAATGGAAGTTGGAATGCAGAACAGCAAGAACCAATAATAAGGGGACATTGAATTAGAAAGAAACTGTGACCTATTACCTCAGACTTAAATATATACAAAAATATATCTAAATTTGGACCCAAAAAACGTGCATATTTGCTTATATTTAAGTCTGGAGAAAGTATATTTTCTCAGTCGGATATGGTGATGAGGCAGAGTTAGTAAGTCAAATAGCATGTATTATTCTAAGTATAAATATAAATAAATATGCTTGAATGAAGTTATAAGGGCAGAAACTACCCACAAACTATCTATACAAAAAGCATTTAATTTAAATCACGGGACAAGACATGTTAGTCCAAGATTTCTAGTAAAAATATAAAGGCCTAGCTAGTGGATCAAAAAAATTGATAGTGGTTCTCTTCTATTTCTGCAAGGTGCTTTTATGTTTCCAAGTGCTTAACATATTTGGCATCTGATTTTTGTTCCATCTTTTCTTTTACCTCTTTGTAATCTCTCTGCTGCGTGTATAGCCTTATACCTTCCTTGACATCATAAAATTCTTTAGTCTAGAATTTTCTCACCAGTTGAAAAGATATTCCAGACCAAAGTGCCGATTATGTACAATACAACAGAGACTTTGAATACATCATTCCATGAACCTGCAACAACAAATTAATTTTAAACAAACGGCCTCTCAACAAGAAAAAAGGTTTTGATTGAAAGTGGAAGAATTCTCACCTCGTTGGAGTATGTATCCAGTCGCGGCAGTACCAAAGACGCCAGCAAGCACTCCTGCGGTATTCGATAATCCCAGCAACACTCCCTGGTGTTTTAAAATAGTTAGAATTCACATACAAATATAATGGATAGAAATAAAATAAAAAACTAGAACAAACTTGTATAATGGAAAATTTTTATCTCAAGATTTCATGCACTCAGATAGACATGTTGAATGAATAGATAAATCTACTTGATATAGACGATCAAGATGCTAATGGTACTAGTGACTTGTAGCGTGATATGACGACTTCATTAATCACGAAACATATAAGAGGGGAAATAGATGTTTAAGTGATTGACTGACAGACACATGGTTAAATGATTTTGGCAATTGGCATCAGTCTTTTGGCAATTCGCAAGAAAAGGTCGCCATATAAAACTTGAGCAAGAAGACCATAACAACACCTTAGTATTTAGGATGATCAATCACCTTATTTCTGGTTTTCTGACATCTTTTGTTTTCTTTTAAAAGAAGTACAGAACTTTGACGAAAATTAAAATAGAAACTCACGGCATATCGTGGCCCAATGTCTTGGTGATTGGAATATAGACCAGATTGTGAGAATGCATCACATCCCTGTAAAGGAATTAAAAGATTGTGGTTTATATTAGGTAACTCTGCAACACTCAAAACTTACGCAAACATGCTTTATAGGCATAAATGTTTTATAGCAGAATGAATTAGAAAAGAAAAAAAAATTCAAACCTGACTGCAAGCCATGCACAGTACTGCCATGGCGGGTGTTCTGACATGGCTTAGTTGTGTTAGAAAAAATGCAGGACCCAGAAACCCGATCGATTGCATGATCTGCCAAATAAAGGAACATTTAAAGAAAAATTATTTTAAAAGGTGGAAAAGGAAACTCAATACCCCTGTACATTGTCATATTAATAAATACTAGCTTCCACATTAGGCAGTTAGTTGTAGTCTAGGACCAAAATAATTTATTGAGCACAGATGTTATCGTTGTATATGAGTTGGCAATGTATGAAAAAATTCCGAAACAAAAGTATGATTCTCTTGCCTTTCGAACAGTTGTTATGGAAAGACCTTTGCTCACAAGTGTGTCCGCAATCCAACCTCCTATATTTGCAAAAATGGCCATGGTTAACCATGGAAGGACACATAAAAGCCCAGACTCCGTGAGGTTGAACTTCAAAACCTGAGAAAATAACCCACAAAGTTCATTCGTCGAATTTGTCTGATTAAATCAACTAACCATTCAAGTAAGATCAAGACATTGATCACATTCTAGTCTGGACATATCTAATTTGACAATATAAAGTGATGTAAATTTGCTTCACTTATCTTTAGAGAAATTACCAAGTAATATAAATAGTTGTCTGATCAACTTTAACAGAATTGACAGCAAATATTAAGATGTAACTTAACATTCAAGGAGTTCAAAATAACAAACAACACTTTTACCAATGAACAAAAATGTGCAGCCAATTGAAGCTCCGCTTGATTGAAAACAATGGGGAATGTAATGTACAAAATTCTACATGCAAATAGAAGCAAAACTATACAACAGTTGGATGTGTATGCCACACCTCCACAAGTAGGAAAAAAATAATATATATATATATATATATATATATATATATATATATATACATATATGTTTTCTTTTTGCTTTCAAATGTAACTGAAAGCACATCCAAAATGAAGCTCCAATTTCCTGATGTGACTTTGGGATGTGAGCCAAGCTAGGAAAACGTGAATCCAAACATAGTGTTTATATTATGTGGTTTCTTTTCTTTCCTACTTGAAAAGGTTTGAGATGTTATAGAAGAATCGTCAAGAACATTCATATTTGAAAATGCATTTATCAATACCATACAAAAATATGAACAGGTAAGTACCTGATTGTAGTATGTAGGCATCCAGGTTAATAGAATAAATGTCCCCCAATTGTGGCAGAAGTGAGAGATTATTAAAGCCCAAACAGGTGCTTTTGATAAAATTAATTTCCAAGGAATAACTGACACAGGTTCTTTTGATACACTACCTCCGAGTATAAGCCTTTTCTCCTCCACCCCAAGATCTGGATCTTCTTTTGGCGTGCTGTATGCCTGGAAACGGATCTCACATTTATACATTCTATGGTAAAATGCCAAACATATTGCACAAGATAACCTATTTACTCATACATCCAGTCAAAGGAACACTAACTTGCATAAACATAACTTTAATAAATTTGTCATATATTCAATCATGTGTTATGAAACACTTCATGAGATGGTCCCTAAATGAGCACAAAACACATAAATATACTTCATGTGGTTGGCAAAGTAGAAATGATTGATTTCTTATTAAAGCATTTTTCCAACCAGAAACAGATACATTAGTGGATATCATTGAAAATGCTAAAGCTGACTTACCTTTCTCAACCACAAAGCGAACCAGATACTTCCAAGTGATCCAAATGAGTAAAACACAGATGGCCACCCAAATTTGTGGATTAGAAAAGGTGAGAATGCCAAGCCTGTTACAGAACCGAGGTACATTCCACTATATACTAGCGCAAGTGATCTGCTTCTCTCTGATACTGGAACCCACTTGGAAAGTATATTATTCATTGCAGGCATGGCAACACCCTGAAAACAAAGAATCAGAAAATGTTGCCTAATTATAAGAGCAAAAATCATTTCTATCTTTGGCGTGAACTTTGAACATATTAACAAAAGACCACTCCAACAAGAAAATATCTTTCATTTGATTGAATTATTTGTACAGCAATAGAATGGACTAACCTCGCCAATTCCCATAAAGGCACGCATAACAAGCAGATACGGCAGGCCAAGTTTTGCGGCAATAGGAGTTAAAATGGTAGCAATTGACCACCATACAACTCCAAAACCTAGTACTAGCTTCCCACCAACTTTGTCTGCCCAGATGCCACCAACAATCTAAACCCAAAAATCATTCAGTCAGTTTACAAGCAATATAATCAGAACATTTTATGTACAGTAGCGAAATAGACACTTTGAACATTAAAACTTGCAAGATTACTAGCATATACAATTAAGAATAGTACTGTACATGCTATGGCAGGTTCAATCAGCATTAATACAATAATACTTAAAATACTAGAAGACTGTTATATGGAAGTATGAAACCGATTTGTAAGTAAGCTAACTGGTTTTTATGTATATCAGTTACACCTGAGTAAGTAGATAACCCCAGAAAAAAGAGGACTGAATGAGGCCGACTGTTGCACTGTTCCAGTTGAACTCTTGAGACATTGGAAGTATTGCTATGCTCATATTTACCTATAAAATAAAATAAAAATAAAAATAAAAATGTAGAGCATATCAGTAAGGAACATCAGTAATGTAAGGTTAGTACAATTTTGAATATTTAGAAAAAAATAATTAAATATAAACAAATGCCAAGTATAGTTCATTAAAAAAACTATATAATAACTTATGTAAGAAAAGGTAGAATTTTGAAAACCATATTTCTATCTCGAGAGAAATCAATTGACACTCTGCAGTTATAATCAATTGAATATGATGAAAGAAATGTACCTATTGAGTTATGTCGAAGATAAACACAAATATCTAAGTAGAATAATTACTGAAACCATGAACAAAAGAAAACGTTACTCACGCGATCCATATTACAAAGCAGAAACGCTGTAAAACATAGCAGTACAATAACCCAGCGCTTAGGAAACTGCTGCCACCAAGGAGTTATTTGATGCAGATTTCCTTCAAGAAGAATGGCTTCACCAGTCCCTTCAGAAGATTGCAGTCTATCTACCTTTGGTTTTGCAATGTCATACTCCTCAGACTTGTAACGAACACGAAATTTATTTGCTTTACCAACCTCCGGTCGTGGATGCTTTCTTTTGCTCAAACCAAATTGTTCAACATTGCTACTGCTAAAGGGAACTGAAGAAAGGTAAGAAGACTGACTTTTTTTACAAGCCTTTAATTTGAAGTTCAAGCAGTGGCTGAATTGTCGGGATACCGAAGAAAAATGCTCCCTTTTGTTATAAAATGTTTGTATTTGCTTTGAAACTTTCTCTTCCAAAGTGGAATCAGTATGAGATTGCATTGCATTCTGACATCTTGAAAGAGGATCCTTTCCGATCCGGCCACCGTAACATGTTACCGATACACCAGAAACAGAAATTCCCCCTCTTTGAAGTGATCGATCCTTTTGTGATTTATACGCATCCCCTGCCAATAATACCAAACAATGACTTAAATTTTCTTACTTTACAATAGTCATCATTGATCAACATAATCCAAGCTTAAAGGCTTTCATATTAGTATATTACCAAAATAACCAAATATGTCAAAAATAAAATATCACCAAAATCACCATTTATTGTCACTCAATTAAGTAAACTTCATCCAAATTGTAAAATAAAAATGGCTAAAACCTAAGCTTATCCTAGGACATAATTGTACGAAAGCATCACTTACATTTAGTACATGAAAAATATACTGTTGGTCATATAATAGTTATGATGAAAATTACAGTGTAGGTTCCTAAATTCATGGTGTTTTACTTTTCAAATTAGTACTCAAGAACTAAATTGACTTACAGAATGCATATTTTAGGGACATGTAACTTCCATTTTTCAGGGACTGATATTTAATAACTATAATAACTAACATAACCGTCTAATCATATTTTCCTATCTTGCCACATTATAATATTAGTTTTTATAATTTGTGTACATTGTGACAAAATATAGAAAAATAATTAAACGTGTATATAAATATATACAGTTACTATATATTTGTGAGCAAAAATTGCAACATAAATCCGACTGCAATAAAAAACTTGTTAGATAATTAATCATCTTTAACCTACAAAATAATCTATAATCCTAAGAGTTGGTTCTATACATAAATAGTACTACTGTACAACACTAGAAAAATTTCAACAATATAAAAAGACGATGATTAACAACAAACCAAATATTCATAATTTTGTAAATTAAGCATAATTGAGAAAATGCAAGTATGTAGATATAGGAATTAAAAACAAAAGAAATGAGTGTGAACCTGAGGGAACGAAAGAAGCGAAGTTGCGATTGGAAATTAAACCGCTCATAGCCATTGGAACTGTGATGATAATGTAGAGAGAGAATTGCGTGTTGAAAATGCACAAGACGACGTCGTCTTAGCAAAACTGTAACTACTCTGTTTTTCTCTTCTCTTCTCTCAAGAGAAGGAAGGAAGAGGATAAGTAAAGAAAGCACAGAAAACTCTCTAGTTTGTTCGGTATTTCCCAACGAAAACTATTTTCTCATTTCTTTTTTATTAAATTAAATGTACTTTTGGATCCCTAAATTAATTTTATTTATTTTTTGGTATTTTCAGAATTTTTCTTTACAACTAAGCAGGGGAGTACTTGTTATGACGCTCATATATGTATATTCATTAATTAATAATTAATAACGAGGAATTACATTTAATGATGTGTAATTATTAATTTAGATTAGAAACATTGATTTTTTTTAGAAGAATGGATTAATATTTTATTAGTAGAAAAAGTTAATATGTATCTCAATAAGTTTCAATACTACGTGTTAAAAATTTAAATGTAAAATATTATTTTAAAATATTATTTTTCAACATTTTAAAAATTTAAATATTATATTTCTAAAT
This sequence comes from Cicer cuneatum, assembly GCA_037974295.1. NCBI lineage: Eukaryota > Viridiplantae > Streptophyta > Magnoliopsida > Fabales > Fabaceae > Cicer > Cicer cuneatum. Next base: position 64,284,811 of record JBBPBO010001985.1, on the reverse strand, counting down.
AAATAGATTATATTTTTATATCTTCAACATATATTTTCGGATATATGTTAATGGACTTTTTATCAATTGAACTGAAAAAGTTTATAACTATTTTATAATTTTCGGTTTAAATAATCAAAATGTATTTCTTTGTTGTTAATAAATCTGTCAGGTAATAAAAATAAATCTTGAATTAGATAATAAAGAAAAATTTAAAAATCATAAAAATATTAATATTAAAATCTTAAAATTAAAAATATTGGAAGTAAAAATTTACTACAGATTGAAAAGGAGATTAAAAATGAATTTAAGATTTTTTAAGACATAGTTTTATATTTGATTAAATTTTATTTTATTGTATTTCACAAACATTTTTTAATTTAATTCATTCTTAAATATCAGTTTAGTAATAAGAGTTTTACTTTTGTAGATTTATCATACAAAATTCAAATCTATTACATAAAAAATGTAGTGACATTGTTATTAAATACTTATTATCACTTTTTAATTTTATTTTATGGTAATATGATAATTTAAACTTATTATCCTAACCTTTTCAAAAATGAAATGCGAGTGGCGTTATAAACAAGAGACGTGAGATAGGTAAGGTTTAGAGAACGACACGTGGAACATCATCCTCGACAAAATATTTAATTTATAAATTGCTGAGATGCCCTTCCCTCGGACGTGGAAGTTGCTTAAAAATGCTTTTACTTTTTATTTTTAATTAAAATCTGTGTTGTCTACGTCACTATAAAGTGCATATATTGAAAAATAATAATAATTGTTGTCGTTATTATTGTTATATTACTATTCGTGATTTTTGTTTCTTAAAAAATCTTTAGGAAGTGGTGGTATTTTCATATTCATGCCTGGAATATTCTGGTTCTGGACCATGGCTATTGTGGAGCGTCAAAAGTGCTTTGTCATTTTGTTTATTAGATGGAGAGAGATGTTTAATTAGAGTGACAAAAATCATCCCTTGAATACTTCTATAGAGTTTGTTTGGTATTATTCAATTATTTTTCAAAATAACTTTAAAATATATTTTAGCTTTTTCATTAATCATATTTTAGATAAATAAATGTAACAACCAATCTATTTGTTTAAGTTTAGGATTTAATTAGTGGAACTATTAATTTGAAAAATAAATAAACAAGTAGTTTAAAATTTGATTAATTAAAGAAGGGATACTAGGGTAATATTTAGTTAAATGAAGGGCAAGAAAGGAATTTCTAATTTTTATTTTTCTCAAAACACTTGTACGCCAACACTGATATGATATTCTGGATTCTGGTTGTAAGCACGCATATGAAACTCGCAGAACCAAACACCCCACATCATTGCACATCTGAAAGTGCAAAAAATAAAGAGACGCCACCTCATGCATGTCAAAGATCTTTCAATATCCTTCATCTACTCATCTTAAGCTTCTATTGTTCACATCTATTTCTATCATACGATTAAACCCAAACGCATGCGAGTACACATTCTTCTTTTCCCCATTTATTTTTGGTTAACATTGATTTACATGTTTAAGTGGGTTTAAATTTCTATATTGACAATCAACTTTGAAACATGCATGTAAGTAATCTGTTGAAAAAAAAAGATAATTTTAATTTTATAGAAATTCAGAATTTGTGTAAATTTATTTTAATTAATTAGTTTTATAATTTTGGTGAAGTAGTGATTCGGTGCAGGTACATATTATCCATCATTTGGCATAATTTAGTAGTTTTATAATTTTGGTGAAATAGTGATTCAGTGTAGTTACATATTAGCCATCATTTGGCATAATTCTTTAGTTTAATTATGTACCTCATTTTAGATGGGAGTGAAGTAGTTTTTTTGACAAAGTAAATTTAGCCACAGTGAATTTATTGAAAATTTAAGCTTATCTCTGTGAAATTATTTGTTAAGTTAGAACGTGTATGTTGTCTGTGTCTCTAGTTGTGATGTTGTGAATGAATTATATGTTAGGAAAAATTTAATCAAAGGCACCTAGATTTAAGGTCAGGATGCTTGTCGAGTACGATTTCTGCTCGTTACTGCTACCTCTTTGATGTGTATGTGAAACTGATAGGTTAGTTTAGTATGAGGGTTTTGGGCACTAAAATTATTTAAATAATTTTTTTTGAGGTTATTACGGATTTGTAGAATTAGAGTATGAGGAAATGAAATTTTTGCATATAGGTGTTTTAAAACTGCATCCAACTGATTTTTCATGACCTTTATGTTGTTATTAAATTCATGACTCCAATGTTGTTTTTTTTATTTTTCTTGTTATGAGTTTCGTTTGAATTAAGGATGTAAGATCAAATTATTATAGGTTTCGTGTATCGCTAAATTATTTATGATTGTTGCGGATGAATGATATATTGCATATATGACATAATAAAGACATTTCATACAAAGCATCTCAGTACAACATCATTAAATCAAATCATGCATGGCCTTATTCACGGTGGGACATTCACATTGTTCCAGGCATGGAATAACAAGTAAAGGAGAACAATCAGGAGGCTGATTAGGGTTTGGCCAGACCACCTTTACCAATCAGGACTCAATTATCTTGGTGACCCACATCAAGATATTGGGCGACCTTTTCCTTATTCCACAGGAAAAGATTTGAGGTCATGCATATGTTTTTTTTTCTTCAAAATTTAAGAAAATAATAACATTATTATTATTATTATTATTATTATTATTATTATTATTATTATTATTATTATTATTATTATAACCAAAACTTTTATAAAAAATAAAAGTGTGAGTTTTAACTTGATATATTTATTGTTCTCATGTTTTAAACACATTTATGAAAGAAACTCATACCATTCCCCTTTATTTTTAGAGCTCATTGAAATATTTTTATCCCACCCCGTTTTTCTTTTATTTAGCAGCTGGAGGAACCTGAGATATGAATTTAGCATCAGAAGATCAGTTCCAAACTTAGGGAATTAAAAATTTGATGTTTATTTTATTTTTATATGTAATCAGACAAATCGTAGTTTATTTTCATGATGTAATATTTTATGAATCTATTGATCAAATTGTGAATTGTATTTATAAATGTTGTTTTCAATATGTTGGTGATTCTAAATTATTATTCATTATTATTTACCTCTGTTTTATTAAGGTGTATGGATCCAATTGTCATATTCTAGACAATTGATAATGGGTCTTACAATAAAAATATCAATCAATATAATAAAACAGTTTTTTTTTTCTTTAAACATACCAAAATTGTTTTCTTACTAAAATTTATATTGTACTTTGTTTATTTAGTTATTTGACAAATTTGTTTATTTTTTTAAAGAGTATTGAGTTCCATATAGTTTTTATCTCCATAAAATCAATAAAATTTTGCTTTTTGCTTTGGTGAACAATAAAATATTGCTTTCGTATCTATATTATGTATCTATATTATGAAACTCTTAAACAAAATCGTACGCTTTTAGTACACTTCTTCAAACTCTAGAAGTTATTATTATTAGCAATTATGAGTAGAATCTCTTCTGTCTACTAAGTCTCTCTCTCAAAAAGAGATTTTTTTTTTAATAACCTTTTTTGAAAAAGAAATACCAATATACTTTATTTTAAAATTTATATATTAATTTATCCTCTTTTTAGAACTACTATTTAGAAAAGTGCCCAGATAAGTGCATTTGAAAATGATGACTTTGTATTGTGTTGTGTTGTATTTTTAGTTTTTTAAAAATAAAAAAAATAAGGTTATCATTTGAAATAGCGACTTCTTGTTTCATATTATATTTTTTGCATTATTTTAAAATGAAAAAACATAAAATAATAAGAATAAAATATAATAAAATACAATGGTTAAATTACTCTTTTTGTTCCCTTAAAATAACTTAAGTAATATTTGTTTTAGTTTATTCCCTTAAATTTGCTAGATTAGTCATTTCTGTTAGTTTTTTTTGAAAAAAATATTAACTTTGTCTATGTAGGCATGTCTGACTCAATAATATAAAAAGGACCAAGAGACCAAAATTAGGGTTTTATCCACCATTGTTGCATGTCGTTACTCTTTCTTCTTCTTCCTCTTGTTGTCTTCCTCATTTATGTTCTTTCTCTTGTCTTTCTCGTTTCTATCGAATCTTCTTCTTATTCTCCCCTATTTTTGCTGCTCACCCCTAAACAAATCACAAAAAGCAGAATAAACAAGAATCACAACATAATAAATAACAATCAAAACAATACAACCACAAAGGGAACACAAAACTAAAAATCCTAACCTAAAATAGGGAACACAAACAAAAAAATATGACCATAATATGGGCCACAACAAATTAAAGAACTAACAAAAAATGAACCACCATAAATGAAAAACAAAACATAAAACACTAATGATATGATCCTGGTTGTCATGAATCACTTTAAGGATCATTCTAGGTTGAAATCTTACATATTTGAGCAAAAAACACATTTTTGCTGGAGAACGCGATAACCGAAGCTCCGAAATTCAGAATCGGGCAATTCCAAAATGAGGCGAAAGATGACGTTCCGAAACGCAAATTTGGCTGTTGAATCACCGAAAATAAGAACATATAACTCGAGATATAATCGCAGGTTACTGAACACGAAAATTGGTAGAATTTGAGTACTAGGGTTTGATGTAAAGGAAATTCAAAATTATTATTTAGTTTCTCCTTATGCTGCTGCAGTGGCGCCGCCACCAGTTGCCACTTGCGAAGACTAAGCGGTTCTTGGCCTTGTTCAAATCCTTCTTCTTGCTCGTGAGTTTTCCCATGTTCTGGTTGCGTTTTTCGCCGCTGTCGTGTGCACATTCGCGGTGCTCAGTTCACCGGTGTGTGTGCGTTTCGCTTTGCCCGCTTTAGTTCTTGGTTGTTCGTGTCCTTGTTGCAGACTGTTCTTGCTGCAACCTTCGTTTTTTTTTGTTTACGATCTATTTATGTGTCAAGATTGGTTTTGTTCTACTTGCATCAAGTTTTGTCTCGGTCTGGTTTGTGCTGTTTTGTGGTGAGAGAAAATTTGAATGGTGAGCTATGTTAGGGTTTATGAGAGAGCCGCAAAAGAGATGGAGGCCTCTAAGGAAGAAGAAAATCTCATTCGACGAAGTAACATGAAGCCTCCGAAACAGATGTAAGCGATAAATGGAATGAGAAACAAGATGAACCTGTCAAAGAAGGTGCCTCCTCATACAAGGAGAAACTCATAAAAATCTTTGGTGATGAAGTTAAATGGCCAATTTCAAATAAAGATGTTGAGAAGGGTTGGAAGGAGGGCCAAAAAACTATTGATCACACACTCTATGGTGCTGGTATGGAGATTGGGTTTCGCTAACGGAGAATGGGTTTGCTTCACTTTGGAGTCTTGCTCTCAAAGTTCTTAGAAAAATGGTGAATTTTAAGGTGTTGGAGAGCAATATGAAACGAAAATGGACAAAAAAAGGAGCAATTCAAATTATCAATATGACTGATGGTTATTATCTTGTCCATTTCAAGGATGAGGAAGACTATGCCCATGCTTTATTTGAAGGGTTGTGGCTTGTGGAAAATCATTATTTGATTGTCTACCAATGGTCTCCCATGTTTTTGCAAGAAGAAAAGGTTTCAAAGAAGGTTGTCGTATGGGTCTAGATCCCTAAACTACCAATGGAGTTGTACAATTAGGAGTTCCTCAGTCGAATCGGAAATGCTTTGGGTTCCATGTTGAAGATTGATAGGTTGACATCTATCCACTCTTTAGACAAATATGAGTGTACATGTGTTGACATTGATCTTGAGAAACCTCTTGCCGCTTTCATTATGATATGTGGTTCAAGGTTCATGTTGGAATATGAGGGTTTCCATGTTATATGCTTCACATGTGGTAAATATGGGCACAAAGTTAATGGTTGCACATCCTATTTTGATTGGGCATTGGTGATTGTAAATCCAAATAGTGTTGCGGCGACAGCCGTTAGCCAAGAAGCTCTCGTTAGGGTTGACACTATGATTGTAGACACATTGTAAAACACTCAAAATGAGGTAGATATTACGCCTGGTAAGGCTGCAACGAATACTGAAGAACTAGACTTTGAGCCTTGGATGATTGTAAATCGCAACCAAAACCACAAAGGAGATGTCAAATGAGTGAATTTTGGTAAGAAATCTTTTAAAAGTATAAACTTATATACTAATCGACCCAAGTAAGATGTGGGAAAGGTTGGAGCATGTGTCGTCGCTTCATAATCTAACCTAGAAAGAGAGCACGCAAAAAATAATGACAAGGTTACTAACTTTGTAAGGGACCCACCAAAAATTGCACAAACTACTAAAGAGAATATGCACCATATTCCAAATAGTCAAGGGGGTAAAAATCCTCATAATGTTGCAAATAAGAAAGACATCAAAGTCAAAAATAATATAAGCATGAAAACGCCCAAGTCTCAAATCAAAACAATTCAAAGGCTTCATCATATTCTTCACATGGCACAGTCTTTTTAGAAAAAGAGGAAGACACTTTGAATATGTTAGAAAAAAATTAAGATTCTTAAACGTCAAGGTTTTGCAAGTATCACTGTACCCGGGTTTTCTCGATGGATTCTCATGTGCTGCAACTTGATGTTGAAAATTTAGCTTTTGTTGCTAAATTACGAAACATGAAACCTTTTGTGTCTGAGGCTACAAAATCATCTAAACCTAATCATATAGATCTAGAAATGAGGCAAAGACTAATACTTCACTTGAAGGACATAAGGGTGATACACCCAACAACCACGTAAAGTCCTTATGAATTGTTTGGTTTGGAACTACAGGGAGCATGAGCTCAAATTTTTCCATTCATTCGTGATAGTGTGAAGATTTACAATATTAATTTGATTGACTTACTCGAAACCTGTATCAGTAGGGCTCGTTTTAAAGATGTGATTTGAAAAATCGAGTTACATGGTGGTGTTTGTGTGGAGGCAAATGTTTTTTCCAATGGTATCGTATTCATCTTCCTATAAATAGTGTGACTCCTTATTCATGGGTCATTTCTATTGTTTATGTTAGCCCTCAAGTTGTCCTTAGGCAAGAAGTTTAGGAGGAGCTTTGCAACTTCCGTAATTCTTACCAGGGTCCCTAGTGTGTGAGAGGTGATTTCAATTTAGTTATCTCCTCAAATGAAAAATGTAGTGGTGCTTCTATTAATCAAGCTCTATGTGAGGCATTCTCTGATTATAGATTGTCAACTCATAGACCTTTGTTTCTCAAGATCTCCTTTCACTTGGACGAGAGGCCAACTCAGTGAGCGACTGGACAGATTCTGGTGTAATGCAAACTGGTGCGATTTATTCCCAACTAGTAATATGACACACTTGCCCACCCATTCATCAGAACATTGTGTCTTGTGGTTTTACACTTAGTTGCATAGAGAAGGAAATGGTCAGGCTACTATAAGTTCATTGGGGCTTGGGTGGATCACATTGACTTCAAAAATCAGATTTTCAGGTTTTGGAAAGAAGATGCTAACTAGAGTCAAAATATTAAGAGTACTACGACGAGCCTCAAGATTGGAACACATATGTCTTTGGTAATATATTCAAAAGAAAACAGTATACCCTTAGAAGACTAGAATACATTAATTGAGTTCTTCAAACCAACCCAAGTGATAAACTTAATATTCTGAGGAACAAGCTTTGGGAAGAGTATAACACGATATTCACTATGAAGAGGTTTACTGGTACCAACAGGCCTGCAACGAGTGGATTTCTCTTGGTGACCGGAATTCTAGATATTTTCATATGTCAACTTTGAAGTGCAGAAGATGCAATAAGATTGTTTCTCTCAAGAATCAAAATAATGAATGGGTTTATGATGAGGATCAATTAAAGTAGCATGTCATGGAGTTCTACATTACGCTCTACTCTTCTAATAGGAACTTGGAATGCTCTTTTCACACAACTACTACCTTCCTCATGATAAAGCTCGGCGACAGACCTGACTATTGAGGCATGTGGCATTGGAGGAAACTAAGATTATTTTGTTTCGTATAAAGAGTTTCAAATCCTCAACTTCTAATGGCTTCCACCCCATTTTCATTAAAATCCAGTGGGATTTGATTGGTGAATCTCTCCATCGATTTATCCTGGAGTTCTTTATTTATCCTGTGAAGATAGGGACGGTGAACGAAACCCTCCTTACTATTACTAAAGTGGTAGCTCAAAGATTAAGGAACATTATTCCCTATGTGGTAGACCATACTCAAAGTTGTTTCAATTTTGGGAGGTCTACATTAGACAATATCCTAGTGCTTCAATAATGCATCCACTCGATGAACAATATGAAAAGAAATATGGTTTATATGATAAAAAAAAATCTTGATTTGGAGAAGTCATGTGATAGATTGGAGTGAAACTTTATCTCTGACATTTTGCAAATCCTGAACATTCCTCCTAATCTGAATACTTTAATTGAACATTGTCTCTCTTCTTCTTCCATGCACGTAAACTGGAATGAGGGTCACACGTATTCTTTTGTCTCATCTCGTGGACTAAGATAAGGAGATCCAACTTCCCATTATCTTTTTGTGCTTGCCTTAGAAAGATTAGGTCATATAATTTCTGACTTAGTTACTCTAATGTTTGGAAACCTCCAGCGTTTGTCATCAGAGTACTCCAAAAATTTCCCATGTTTGCGTTGCAGATGATATTGTCTTAATTGTCAAAGCCTCTATGGAACAAGCTCATCTTGTCCTCGAGAATTTAAAGGAATTTTGTTTGAAGTATGGCAAAAAAGTCAACCTTAATAAATCCAAAGTATTATCTTATAAGAATATTAGGGATAGAAGGTGACTGAGATCAGTGTAGCTTTGGAGATCGAAGCTACAAATTATCTTGGCAATTACTTTTGGGTACTTCTTCTTCATTAGAGGATTTCAAAGGACAACTACTTATTTATCCTAGAGCTTCTGAGAAAAAAACTTAATATTTGGAAGACTAATAACTTTTTTTTTGCAGGTAGGATTACTCTTGCACAATTATCCCTCTCTTGCATCCCGAGATATACAATGGATACCTCCTTGATCCCTACTTCAATATGTGACCAAGCTGAGAAGATATGCCGAAGTTTTATTTGGGGAAACACTGAGGAACAATGCAAATGTCATATGATATCATGGGACAAGGTAAGCTCTCCAGAGAAGGAAGAAGGACTTGGATTCAAAAACATGAGAGTTCTTAATAAAGCTCATATGTCGAAGTTAGCTTGACAACTTGTAGCATGTCCATATAAACTTTATATTAGAGTGATGTCAGCCAAATATGGTTTTGATGTTCAAGCCATGCCTAAGATTTTTCATTGTAGCAACGCATCTCACATTTGGCGAGCTATCTCTCAAGCCTGATCGGAGGTGGAATGTAACATAGCTTGGACTATGTGTAATGAATGGTCAAAATACTAGGTTTTTGAAGGATAACTGGATCGCTGGTTATGGCCCCATCCAAGTTCAGTGGTAGAGTGAGATCCCTATAGGTCAAGCAGAGAACCCAAAATATTATATGAAAATAATAATAGTTGGCGAATGGATGTGCTCGAGCGCCTCCTTTCGAATGATATTTGTACTAAAATTGAAGCTACTAAACCCCTCATCCAGAATGAAGAAGCAGACTTCCTGAATTGGATTTTTGCTCCTAACGACCAATTCTCTCTTAAGTCGGCATATGACATCTTAACTAACGAGGTAGAGGATAATGTGAACGAACATGATTCTATGTTCCTTAAAGCTTGGGAGTGGCTTGGTCCTAATAACACCTGGTCTTTCATTTGGAAATTAGCTCGTGGAAAAATCTTGACTGATATGGAGAGGAAGAGATGTAACGTGGCGTTGAACGATACATGTCCTCATGGCAATTCGTGTTCTGAATCTATAATGCATATACTCTGCGACTGTGAATTGGTGTTTCAATTTTGGAATAGCATCATAAATATGACTCAGTTGAGTCGTTTCTTCATCTTAGGGATGCATGTTTGGTTGAAGTGGAATTTCTCTATTGATAATATTGGTTGTGTTCCTTGGTAGTGGCCTACCCTACTTTGGAGTCATCGTTTGAAGGCTTTGGAAGGATAAGAATGAACTAGTGTTTTCAAACTCCTCTGACTTGTACACGAGTTTCTGGATTAAAATCCAACATCATGTTTTATCTAGTTGTTAAATAGACTATAAATCCTTCATGTTTTGAGAACACTAGTACCGAGACTACTTGTTAAATAGACTATAAGGTGTATGTTGATGGTGTCATTCAATCTATTACCTAAAATTCTTTCATTGGTGGGCTCATTCTCAATGAGAATGGCAATGTACCGGTTACTATGACAACATAGGTGTTGGAAATATTCTTTTTGTTGAAGCTTGAGCTCTTCTTCATGGTATTCGGGTTGCTCGAAATATAGGCTTAAAAATGTCATCTTTGAAAGCGATTCTGAACCTCTAATTAACATGGTCAATGTGTGTTGTCTACTCCATCGAATCTCCAACCTCTCTTGAAAGAGACTCACTCTCTTCTCCATCTTCTTGATTGAAGTACTTCTCTTCGTCACATCTTTCTGAAGTTAATTGTATTTATCTAAATTTATGTTTTTTTTACTAAATTTTCTGTTATTTTTTACTAAATTTTCTGTTATTTTTTTACCATTTTAAATGCAGATGTCCTTGAATAGATTTTTTTTTTAAATGATAACCTTCCACTAGTCTTAAAAATAGATAGATTGATATATAAATTTCAAAAAGGGTATATTTTTTTTTCTTTTAAAAAGTGGGTTATTTTTCTATATTAAAAAAAAATCAGTCAAGAGTTTTAATGCAGTAATTGCGAACTGTAATTTTGTTATTTGAAGAAACTTTCTATTCATGTATTGATGTTGCGTTTCCCCCTTATGAGTTAATTCAGGTTCAAAACCAAGTTACATGAATACAAATGATCATATATGCACATAACCCATCAAAGGAATAATGCAAACATTGGCTCAACGATATTAAATGGATAAGTAACACCAAAATTATAAGTAAGTTACATATAGAAAGTTTACAACATATTTAATTCTTCAATCTTCGGTAATCGATTACACAATCCATGAAGACAACACACATAATCCAACATTTTTCTGATCCATGAAGACTCAAATAATCCAGGAGAAGCTATACCAAACGACGGAGAGAATCAAATCTCCTCTTTTTTACAGGAAAACCCACCTTCTACACTTAAGATAATGATGTAATAAAGAAATTAAACTAGAAACAGGGGATAAGATGAATGATGTAATAGAGAAAATAAGCTAGGCATAAAAACCAAACAAAAAAGGGTCTGGATTTATTACTTGCAAAAAATAATGCAATAATCTGACTATCAAAACCCAAACTCAGAAATTCGAATGGTTTAATCTTCTTACATCTGACTTACTAATTAACTATATAACCAAATTTTAGCGATAGATGGTAAAAGAAGAAGGTGATTTGTGGTTTTTTTTTTCTTCACTTTTTGGTACCATACATGGACTCCACCTTTCCATCATTTCCTCCAAGCAACAAATACTTATCTTTCCTTGTCAACCCAGTAGACTCAAAGCCAAGCACATCCCCTAAAATCTTTTGCACATGATTAGCCACTTCAATCGAAGATTTCCCTCCAGTTTTAACCGACATCTCTTCCGGTAACCGGTCAAGGAAAGTAACCTCATAAATAGGCCTAGGATTCATGAAGAAGAAGTAAGGGTCCCAGAATTTAACTCCACGAACAGTGGTCCCAAAGAACATGTTCTGTTTGCAATCAACAGCTACGGGAACGATTCTATCACTCAGTTCAGCAAACAGAGCACTGAACCGTAGCAAAAAGGGTTCGCGACACGTGGTGCCTTCTGGACACACAACAAGATCACCCTTTTGGAGAATCTCGGTGATGCGGGCGGCGTCGGCGGCGCGGTCGCGGGTGAGTGCGACGGCGGGGATTGGAGAGAGGAAACGGGAGAGTTTGCTGACGCTGTAGGTGACGCAGGAGACTTTGCGGCCGAGGGCGATAGCGATGATGATGGGGTCAAGGGCGGTGCGGTGATTGCAGACGTAGAGGTTGCCGGGGTGGCCTGGAGATGGTGGTGGAGGACGGTTGCCACGAATTATGAGCTTGATTCCGAGGATTTCGTAGGTGTAGCGAACTATGCGTTCAGGGAGAGGGAGGTTGAAGTAGACTCTGAAGATGGAGAACATGAAGCCGAAGGGGATCCAGGCGAAGGTGATAACGGCGTTGAGTGGGTCTGGTCGCTGAACGAAGCGGCCGTCATGGAAGATGATTCGGCTCTTGAGACGATCTTGTGGGACTGGTTTTGCTGTTTTGCTGGGAGGTACCATGTACCCTTCCTGTTAATCATCAACATAAATTTTATAATTAGATCATAGTTTTGTTGCTAATATTTCTTATCAACAGTATAACAATAAACATAGTGACTTCTCATTTCTCAAGCATAAATGCAGTGGAAACTAGAAAGTATCATTCAGATAAATTAACAAGCTACTGAAGCTAGCACCAATGTTAATTGGAGATTGATTGGATGAAATTAGAGTTTTTTTTTTGCATCATATTTCATGTAATGTAACAGGAAAGTATAATGTCAATTTTATTATGAAAGTGAAAAGCATATAAAAATGATGCCGACTTTTTTAGTATGTCATGTCATGTGAAAGAAGTATCTGCTACTATTTAGCACTTACTGATCTTCATTAGAGAATCTATTAAACAGACAAATCAAATTTTCTTCATACATAATAGCTAGAGTTTGAACAGCGAGGTCTATGATTGTATTTTTGAAAAAAGATAAGCACGACTACATTTGAAAAGAAAATATATGTATCAGTCTCTAACCAATTTCTTGGATTTGCCTAAGATTTTGATGAGTGTTAGTAACACATTTTTTATAAACATTTCTCAATACATTTCTTTCTAATGGAAGTAATATTGAGATTAAAAGGAATGAGCATGGATGTAAAAGACAATAAATACTAAATATAAATGTAATTTCCTGTGTTGGCTGTAGTTTTTTAATGCGCAAACACAACCATCTGTCCTTTCTCGTGAGATAAACAAGTTAGGTTAGCACCATGTATTAAAGAAGATAAATTGCATGAAACAAACAAAACTGTAATGGCTGTGATGTGATACTGTGAAGTCATCTAAAAAGATTGCTTTAGCCAAACCAAGATTGGATTGATAAAGGGTTGTCATTCATTCATTTCAAATTTCTATATATGGTGGAAAGGATCCATTTCAATTTCTTTTAACTTTTCACCGGAAGTGAAATGATTACTTTTACTTTAGTACAGATCGGGAATTCTATCCTTCTTGGGTCAGTTTCATGTATGCTGCTGAGGTAGCAAGGGAACACTTTCTAGTGGGGGGTGAGTTTAGAAACCATATGAGTGCATTAATTGAGAAGAAAATTGTGGGTGGCAAATTTCCTACTTAAGAAGTACGAGTGCTATATATGGACCATGACTACATTAATTAAATTAAACCGTGCTAGATTCAACAGTAGTATGAACCATGAATGGACCACGGAAAGCAACATGCTGGTAGTTGGTTGGGTGGTTAATACGGTAGGTCCCATTCGGCTATGGTACTACTACATTATAATTTCCAGGTTGGGAAAACAACAAAAATTAAAATTAAACCTTTTACTCAAGCGTATAAGTAAATACAGCTGCTTTCAATTCAATCTATCGTGATTCTTGCCCTACGGACACGCCATTGAACCTATCTCATACACTCATAAGGTTATGCGCCACCGGCTCCATAGTTTAACATAGTTAAAATATTGATGATTCGGAAGGACTCCAATTTGTCTAAGCTAAACACAATCTTCTTTTAAACTTCCTGATGTAATACTCACCGTATTCCATTTCCATAAATTAACAAAAATTATAAATAAAAGAATAATGATAATAATTTTATTAAATTAATCTTATCCAATTTCGAATATCAATAAAATATTTTTTATTTAAATTTTAAATATAAACAAACATAGTTTATTCTTATTGGTACAATTTTGCTTTAAAGTTTTGAATTAAAATGTAGCGACTAATCACTTATATAATTGTTTTTAACTCAACATAGTTATGTTTGAATTCTTTATGATTCAACAACTTTTATTCTATTCAACGACTTTTATTCTATTCAACGACTCTACCAGTCATAAAATTATCTACGATGTCATATGCTATAATTCCTAATTTTGTAAACTAATTTATGATTTCTAATTTAGGTAATGTTATCTTTTTCAATTTTATTTCTATTAATTACCTCGTTTAAAATTCAAATATTTATATTAATATTAAACATTAATATAATCTTTGACTTTTTCTTATGGAATATAACCTTTGACTTAAAATATGCTTAACCGAAAAAGCATACGGATGAGAAGTCATAAACTAATACTCAACAATTCTACCATTTGAAGAAAAAAATATTAATCTCAAAATAATTGTCAATTTTTTGTTTTCAATGTAATTTTAATTTATTTTTATTAATTAAATTCTCTAATTAATACTATATACTATTCTTAATTTATTATTTATCCACTTTGTATTTAAGATAATTTGAATCAAAGGATAATTTGTTAAAATTATTTTTCTTTTTATTTCATTAATCATATTTTTTTTAATATGTGTAACATTATAAAATGTAACAATTATTTTGAAACAAAGTGAATATTAATAAAGTAATTCATCTCTTCCACAATAAATGACTCAACTTCAAAATGAACGACTTTTTCAATTTTCAACGCACCTTTTTTAATTATTCCCCTTAATTTATAATAGTTATATTATTTTTAATATAATATTTTTTATTATATATTTATAACATTAATAATATATTAATACTTAATAAAAATAATTTAATAATAATATTATTTATATTTATTTTATACAGTCTTTTAATATAAAAGTAATTACCGAATAACTGAATTATTATAATATAGCCGGATTAATAATTATTTTCATATAGTAGAGGTGATTATATTCAAGTCACCTCATGGCATCTCGGTGGCATTCTTTTCACACAATTAATCGGTAGTTTGGTACAAAAAGAATAAAAATGTTGAGTTTAATGGAGGTATAGTAACAGTATAAAATTCGTCTAATAATCATTCATCTTATCTTATTTCTACATGAACATTTTATAATTATTCATCTTATTGCTACATAAACATGCTAGAAAACTATTTTTTAAAAATAATAATCATAAAAAACTTGATTTAATTGGTTGTTAGTATAAAAATAGTTTATACTATTACGTAAACTATTTTCTCATTCTAAAAACTGTTTTAAGTCTGCAAAGAAATATATAATGTATAGAATAATTGATCAATGCATCTGTCAAAAAAAAAATTGATCCATGCAATGCACACCAAAATCCAATAAACAAAACTTGATTTATAATTAGTACGTGATTGGTAGTAGTAGAAGCCAAACCTTGCAAATAGACATGAAATCGTGATCAGTTTTCCGATCTCCAAGCCCAATATCAGGCAAATCATCACCAAACTCTTTCATAATTGACAAACGCTTCAAGTCTCCAACAAGCACACCAGGTTTCTTCACAAATCCAGTAGCCTTCTTTGTCTTAGGGTTCACCTCAATTTCCGTTCCCAAAACCTTATCCCCGCCGAGATAGTCCTTCACAAACGCATCCACCATCACCGTTGGATTCGCCGTCACCACTACCTTCCTCTTGCACCGATCAAACACTTCAAAGCTCTCTCTCCTCACATCCGCAGCATAAAACCTGCACAAATCAAAGTAAAGTAAATCTAACCTGACCGAACCGGACGGAATCAGAAAAGAAGTTAGTTTTAAAAAACCGTACAGATACTACAGTACGATACCTTGGGAGAACAGCGCGTGAAGCGAGTTCGATGTCGCGAATTTTGAGTCCAGCGAAAGAGATGAAGATGAGGATCTGAATACCGAGCGATTCAGATACGAAAAGATAAGCGAATATGATGATAGGAACGGAAAGAAGAAGGATGAAGCCACGGAGGAGGCTTCCAGCTTCAACGGCGATAAGCATGAAGTAAGGAAAAGAGCTTCGAGAAATGAGAAGAGTTCCATCGAGATCGGCGGCGACGGACTCACGCGGCGAAGAAGATGACGTCGTTTCTTTGAATTCCGTTATCGGTGGGAAGTTACGTTTCAGTTTCGCCGTCGGCATTTTCTGTTACGGCGGTGACAGCTGGACTTGTTTTTTAACTTTTCTTTCTTTGGAACATTCAATTGAGAGCGCGAGAGGGGAAGGTGGGGGAACGATCGTTTTAAATGTTGTTTCAGAAAGGGTAAATTACGGTTTTAACCTTGGATATTCTCGCGGTTTTGGATTGCTATTATCCTTTCATGCAATTGTTGTTTTCTTGCCCTTAGAATTTGTTGGCATTATCTCATGTAGTTGCACCAACTAGATTTATGACTAGATTTAATAATAACTATTGCTGAAAAAACTAGTTACTCAATGAGAAAGTAGGGTATCTAATGATAGTTTAAATTAGGGTATCTAATGATAGTTTAAATTAATTTTACATTTGACAATTAATTAGAATTAAGTTTTTCACAATAATTTTAAAAAATAGTTTTATAATATGTTTATGTGAGTAAAATCAATTATTATTGAATGATAATGTATACTAATTTTATATTATCACTGTACTTTGACTAAAGTCTTAATCAACTTTGTATTACATTTTTTTTTAATTATTGAGTTTATAAAAAAATTAATATTGTTATGAGTTTAAAGATAGTGACAGTGAAAAACAACTTTATGTTTCGTTCAATCATAAACATTCAATCTTTCATATCATATTATATAATTTTTAAATTAAAGATAATTATTTAATATTTTGTTGGCTAACGAATTATTATTAGTTGTTATTATAAAATAATTTTACACTACATTGCTTTCAAATCCTATCATTATTATGTTGAGATTTTTTTAGAAAACATCCGTAAACGAAATCTTTAATTATATACTCAAATGTTTAGGGTGTGATTATAGATCCACTTATGTTTGAATATATTTAATCATTTATAGTTACACCTTGTTAACATATTCATATTAAAAAAATAAGTGGAATACATTAGCAATCACCATATGTATTTAATATTGATAATCAAGCTTTTTTAATTAACTATTTCATCCGTCCCATAATAATTAACCTATTTGCAAAACAAAATTGTCTCAAAA
This sequence comes from Cicer cuneatum, assembly GCA_037974295.1. Lineage (NCBI taxonomy): Eukaryota > Viridiplantae > Streptophyta > Magnoliopsida > Fabales > Fabaceae > Cicer > Cicer cuneatum. Next base: position 64,267,608 of record JBBPBO010001985.1, on the reverse strand, counting down.
TAATTGACATTTTCAATTTTTAAATCACTCATTTTGAATTGTACCTTTTACTTAATATTATTTGCATAATTTTTAATGTAACATCTTTCACTATACATTAATAACATTGATAATGCGACAATATCTAATAAGGATAATTTAATAAAAATAGTATATATTTTTTTTCAATTATACATTTTTCTTAATGTGTGCAAAATGATTAAATGACTTAATTATTTTAGAACGAAGGAAATATCATAATTGAATAGTAGGTTTCAGTTTAATCATCCAATATACAATGATTGCATATATATAGTTGCATGCTTTTATGGAATACAATATAGATCATTAAATGCAATGGTTACATGTAATATTACAAACAAACAAAAATTGAAATAATCTCATTGAAGTCATGCCATGCATCGATTGTTAGAGGTTGTTTGATGTTGTGTCATTGGTAATGTATTGTAGGATTAGTGTGGTGTATTATAGGATTACTTATCTTTAGATTTAGCGCCAAAGTGCCTTCAAGATATTATAGGATTATAATAGTAAATTATTACTTTTTGTTTGACTAAAAAACAATACTTATTCATTCAAATTAATAGAAATAACATTGATCGAGAACAATACAACCAAAATTACTAAAACTGAAAAGAATGAATGCGAACAAACTCACATCATATAGGTTAATAGTATAAAACGGAAAAATATTTACAAATGTCACAGAGTCTACAAAAATGAAAAAGTTGAAGTAACGTTGAAGATACTAGAATTATTAATTGAATATGCACTAGCATTGGATTGAAACATGATTTATCAATTTAAAACCAAAATAAACACCACAACAAGACGGAAAAATAAAACAAACGCTGCACCAAAACAAAGAACAAAATGTTGTGTTCAAACAATGAAATCACAAAAAAAACATAAAAAGAAAACTAGATATATGTATAAACCACTTATTCAAATAGAAAAAGAGAACGCAATTTAGAGGAGAGATTTTGAGTCAAAAAATGACTTTAAACCACTATTCTTCAATGGAGGAAGAAGACATATGACAAAGAGTGGCAACTAGGTTTTGATGTTGCAGGAAATGATTACTGTATATTCTACTTCACCATTTTCTAGTTTCTAATACTAGAAATGTTAACATTGTGATTTTTCCAGGTAACAAAATAATAATTCTAAAAATAAATTAATGGAAAGAGATTTATCGCTCGTGTAAATTTTCAACATAAGTGCTAGAACTTTTAAGCGCGATTTTTATCACCCATGAGATCTTATCCGATTTGAGAGATTAAATTTCCCAATTACACACAAGATATATCTTGTTTATTTAAAAAAAAAAAAAAACCATATTTGTTTCATTGATGAAAGCAAAAGTGTTGTCTATGATTAAATGTGAACGATAATTTGTACATGCAATTTATAATGTGTATAATTTGCATGCCATATGTTTGTGTGTTATGCTTAACTTGTGCTAGTAAGCTTTTTACAATCTTTGACTTGTATATGTTTGTGTGTTATGCTTCCCTTGTACTAGTATGCTTTTTACTATCATTAACTAGCATATATGCTTTTTATTTACTATATATATGCTTTACTTGTATGCTGTGCACTATATGCTTTAAATTATATACTATATGCTAGACTTGTATGCATTTTTAGTATTCTTAACATTCAATATATATGCTTTGGTTTTTTCCTATATGCTTTAATATAACTTCGTTTAGTGGTCAATATGTATGATATAGACGAGATAAAATTTATAGAGCTCAATAAAGATATAGTAATATAATAAGAATGTGATAAACACTTGGTGCATATTTGATTTTACTTTTGGAGTAATCAAAATTATTTTAGATAAATAAAATTGATTTTGACATGTTTGATTGTATTAAGTAGAATTGATTTTTCTTTAAAAAAAGTAGAATTAATTTTACCTTTCAAATTAATTATATATAACTTGAAGCTTAAATTTCTAACTTTTGCCTCTAAACATATTTTTAGACTCAAAATTATTGTTGAACTTCTAGCAAGAGACATACCTTTGTGTTAAATTTATGAGCAAGAGTTAGCGAAATTTATGGTTTCATAAACTTTTTCTTTATTTGATTAATTAGCAAGAGACGTACATTTAGAGATCAAACTTTTAACTCAAGAGCTCAACTCTATATATATATATATATATATATATATATATAGATTTTGATTTGTCTTCTTAGTCTTGATATTTTTCTTTTTTCTTTTTATATATTGAATTAGATGAATCATCCATAAAGGATATATCTGAAAAGTAATGAAGAGTATTTAATAATTTGAAATAATGTTTATATGAAAATAATTTCATATTATCAAGGACAAATTTCACTAGATACACATGAAGCTCTTTGCTCCTCAGACCTCAAAGGTCAACAATAAAAAAAAAAATCTATTTTTATGATCTTAAATAGATGTAAATGACAACTAATTCTACTATACTTAATGTTATTATTCTTACAATATCATTTCATTAATTTAGATTTTTTTTAGGTTAAATAAGTTTTTATTCTCTATAAAATTTAATTTTTTAATTTTAGTCCTTATAAAAAATTTCTTAACTTTTTAGTTCCCAAAAGATTATTGGTTTCACTTTTAGCCCATGCTTATAACTTAAATCATATGTATCATTATAATTTTTTAATGATTTTTTGTAGTAACATTTAGGACATTGTGAATACCTCCCTTATTAAAATTTAGAATATTTTAACTAACGGTTAATTAAATATGAATTTTTATGCGTTTGACATCTAGAAATTCATATTTTATTAAAAAATTCTAAATTTATATGCGAAAGATTTTTATGATATTCTAAAAATACGTGTCAAAAAGGAGAAAAAACTTAGGTGCATTTTCTTAGATGTTTTTTGTATGATACTTAACTTCAAATACACTTTTTGTGGTTAAAAAAACTTTGAGAAAATTATGAATTTGACGAAACCCTACGAAAATCACCTAAGGAAATACACCTAAATTTTATCATGCAAAATATCTTCAAAAATTAGAAAAGTGAACATGAGTTGCTTAAAAACAATGAGTAAAAATGAAAACATGAAAATTTTAGGGACTAAAAAGTTAAGAAAAAATTTATAAGGACTAAAAATAAAATTTTAAAATTTTATAGAGATTAAAAACTTATTTAATATTTTTTTCTAAAACTCTTTTATTCTAATGAAATAAGTTCTCTTGAGAGATAATTTAAAGAATACAAATAATTTTTTCTTTGAATTAATTAAATGAGATCAATTTCTTTTCTTAAAGGGTAAGAAGAAATCTTATATTAAATGTATTTGAGTGTGTGTGTGATTATTAAGGAAATGATTATTTGAGTTAATTTTAATGGTAAAGTATATCATTTATAAAAATATTTTTATTAATTGTAGTTAGTAAAATAGTTAAGCGGAATGCAATACAATACATAAAAATATATTGTCTTATTTATAAAAGGAAAAAAAAAAACATCAAAATTTATGTACTTATTATAAGAGAAAAAAAAAACATCAAAAACAATGTACTCACGAATTGTTTTATTTATTTGACCATTTTTACAAATATATCTTTATTGAGAATAAACTCTAAGACATTAGATATCAATTAATAAATGATAAAAAAGACAAATATATTAAACAAGTGTATAAAAATAATTTAAATAATAAATACACCTAAAAAATTATATTTTTCTTATATATAAAACCAACAAATTTTTAAAATTTTTTATAAATAAAACCAGAGGGCATGGCCAACCATGGCAAACCAACTGCATATGCCCAAATGTTTTTATTTTTTGTTATGAGAACTACAGCGTCCCAAAAAATACTATTAAAAGATAAAAGTTTACATATATTATAGGAACAAAACAAAAAGCTTGGAATTCAGAAACATAAACAAATTTTAGAAAGAAAAAAAATCTAGATATTTTGAAAAAAAAGGAACAAAAAAAAAATATAATCAAATTTTCAATGCTATTGATATTATTTACAAGTTTTTTATTTTTTATGATATTGATATTATTTACAATTTAAATATATAGAACTTTTTTTTAGTTTTTAGTATTTTTTTATTAGAAATTCAATTTTTAAAATTAAAATAGAGTCTACAAAATATTTAAAATGACTTTGTCAATTGGACTAATAAGATAAATAATAAATATGACATTGGTATTATGAAAATGAAAATTAATTTGAGACATTGAAAAAGTACCTATGGGACAATCTATTTTTATGAGTAAGAGTTTAAATAAGTTTACTAGGGGAGTTGTATCCCATTTTTGTGATACTACTCATACTAATATACAAGTAGACACATGCATGGTGGATGGGTGGCAGAGGAATTAATTTGCCTATTTTGGATAAGGTTTCATAAACGGAAAACGTTCCTTTTTCACCGTTAATACTCACGGCAAACCTCTGTCCTTTCCTTTTACGGTTTCACCGTTCACGCGTTAAGTCAACCGTAAAATAAACGGAAGAGTATTTTTTCCAACATAAATATGGTTGAGGAGTTGAGCTACAATTCTCTGTTTCCCATAAGCTAAAGCGAGTAAACTCCTACTACTTCGGTTTAATAATGTTTGGTTACCACACATTCTTAATTGCGTCCATTTTTGGTTGGTCAGTTTTCAACAGAAAATAACGCAGTGGGTCCTTTCTTAATTGAGTCTATTTTTGAAGTTTGAGATAAAAAATTAATCAAAAAGTTGATGTTTTAGTTTTTATTTTTATTAATTATTAATTTTGCTTATATCTCTTTTTATAAATAAGTATATTTCTGTCAAGCCAATAAATTTGACTAATGAGTGTGCAGTTCTATTCTTTTTTTCCATTTAAGAAATTCAATTCATTTCATTATTATAGATAATAGCACTAATACGATGTTGAAGTTCTCGTCACCGAAAAAATTAAATTTATAGTTTATATTTTCTTCTTCTTATAATATAACGAATGTGGATTTAATTAAAAAAAATTATTTTAAAATAAATCTTTTTTATAAGTTTCAGTGTAATTTTAATTATTATTATTTTTATAATATTTTTAAATGATTATTATATATACAATTTTTAAAATATTATTATAATATGCATTGATAATAGTAACAAAATTTATAGTTAAAATGATTAGTTTGATAAATTCACTTATATCTTTCTTTTAATTATTAAATTTTTTAATATACCTACAAAAATTTTAAACGACTCATTGTAAGATAAACTGAGTAGTTTAAGTCATAAGATCTATTTTGATAGTAACTTATAGGTTTATTTATGAGTTTATAAATTATCATGTTTTCCTCCAATTTTATTCTTATTATAATTTAAAATAAATAATTTATAATTTTAAAATAATTTAATTAATAGTTTATATAATTTTAAAATAATTCTAATAAATAATATTAAATTTAAAGTAAATAATTAAAATATAATTTATTTATTATAATTTAAAATAAATAAAAATATATATCAGATTAATAAATAATTTATTTATTATAACTTTAAATTATTTAAAAATAACTTGAATTGTAAAGTAAATATTGTATTTATTTAAAAGAAATAAAAAAGATAAATAAATAAAGAATATATCTTATTGATGAATTTAAATTACCAATTTTAATATATTTTAAGTAATAATTGATAAAATTTATTTTTAATTAAGAATTTCATTTTATATTTTTAAACTAATTGAATCACTAATTTTACCAAATACTTCAATTAGCTTAACAGTTATCAACTATAAATTATAAATTATCAGCTATAAGCCAATTCTACCAAACATAGCATAAGTTACTACATCTATCCCAATATATAAGACTCCTTGAGAAAATCACGGGAATTCAGAAAATGGGTAGTTGAATTAAAATTGTTAAAAATTGATATTGATTTTACAAGTTTACCCTTGAAGAGAGGGTTAATTAATATTTATAGTATAATATATATTATTAATTGCAGAAAAAGATATGAATTAATTAGAGATATGTTAGTAAATAAATAATTAATGTGGTTGAAAATTCAAGTAAGGTCTTATAAAAAGGGAAAAAGAAAATTCATAAGAGAATCTTATATCTAGGAACAAAAGTAGTAATAAAATAAGTAATCTTACGATCTTGTTAACATCTACTCTAAGAGTACATATTAAAAAATTCAAAATACTCACTTCATCATACAATAAATTAGTTATTTAATTGACCTAAACAAATAAAAAAAATAAGTCATTTAATCATTTGACATATATTAAAAAAAGATCATACTATCTTTATTAGTGGTTCATATAATATTAATTATATGGTACAATTAAGAAAAACGGTAATTAATATTATATTAAAAAGTGAAATTGTCATTTATTTTAAGATAACCTTTTTTTTACCTATGGAACAAAGAGACTAGAAGTTTTGGGTTGAATATATCATTTCTAAGATAAAATTCAAATTTTAAAAGAATCAAATATCGTTTCCAAAATAATGTTTCTATATTTGATTTCTAAACATATTGCTTTAGAAAATTTGTTAGCACAACTTTTAATGTTGGTTAGCTAATTGTCTTAAGAGTCTGTTTAAATGAATTAATTTAAGATTTCAAAAAATATCAAAATTTTAAGCAATTCAAATCAATCAAATAAATTCCTTTAATTTATAAATTTACTTGTTTAGATAGAATAATGAGTAAATACTCAATTTCGTCTATAACTTTGTTAACTTTTATCAACTTAGTCCCTCACTTCGTCAAAATTCCAAACTAGTCCTTAATCGTTAATCAAATTAGTCCCTCCATCAATATCAGTTAACTAACAGCATTAAAGTTTGGTGAACAACTTTTACATAAGCAAATCTTAGGGACCTATTTGATACTTTTTGAAGTTGAAACGTTACCACGTTTCCTTAACAATGTTGGAGACTAAAATTGCGACTAGTTTTGTTTTTATATAATACATTGTTGAGAAATCTTCTTCCCCAATTTTCTTTCCTAAATCCATTGATATCTTCTTCCACCTTTGTTCCTTTTCAATCAATTCTACCATGTTTGCAAAAACAATATTAATAGGATGGATAATGACTCTCAATTTACTTCATCTATGAAAGAGAAAAGTTATATTCGTAATTTAGGGCTTGATGAATCATGTATTGAGGAAAGCTGTTCAATTCCTTTTTTTTTATGTGGGAGAAAAACTATGATAAGTATTTCAATGATATATGCAAACCCAGATCAATCATTCTTTGGTTATCCTATTTAGAAGGTAATGTTCAAATGTGAATTTTTTATCTCTTTCTTTTGTTCTGTTTGGGGGGAGGGGGGTTACTCAAAAAAACTTAAATTACTTTGTTTTGATTTTTCCATTGTTATGATTTCTATAATCTGTTATAGTTTCTTCTTTCATTGATGTTTTGGGTTATTGTGCTTCAGAAAGAGGGTTGTTGTTCCTATCTTCTATGATGTGATGAAGCTCTTGACTTGTTTGTTCATAAAGGTGTTGGTGGAAATAAAAATGAAGTATTGATAAATAGTGTTGAACTTATAGTCAAGATTGATCGATTGACAATAGCACATAGATAACAATCAAAGTTCATGTTAGAACAAAACAAGCTTATGTTGAAATTTATGGACAAGGTTGAAGTTGTAATGACAAAACAAACTCGGCTTAGAGAAGTTTTAGTGAACATTATGAGCAAGATTGATGCAACAATGTTAGAACAAAAGCAACAAAAATATTATCTTGTTGTCATGTGGTTTTTAATGATGTTGTTCATCGCATTATGGATTGGTAGGCTCATGCATAGGTTGTGAATGTAATGATTATTGATGTAGTTGTTTAAGTTAGTTATTGATGGTTTTGAATGTAATTTTTATTACCATAAATGTAATTAAAGTAATGTTTTAATTTTAATCTATTTTGTGTTGAACTTTAATCAAATTGGCTCTTACAAAAATTGAAAATGGATGAACTACAAGTTATCAGCATGGTTATTGCATACATTCTCCATGCTGATTACAAATTGGCTCTTACAAAAACTAAAAATGGCAGGTTGGTATGCAACACTTAAATGAAATGAAAAATTAATTAACAATTAAAATGACGCTCAAACAATAAAATAGAAACATTAAAATGATATTAAGTTGTCCAAATTGAACAAAATGGGTCCAAACTAATATATTGTTTTGAAACAGGAAATCATAAAAAAAGTTGCACCTATAATATGCACATAAACTAAAACATTGTTATGAATTATCATACCATAAACATATCCAAAATATAAATTCTTATACATCCAAAACACAAATTTTTTAGCATCCTTAAACATCTCTCCAAGGTTGTGGTGGACAAAACCTTGGTGTAGGAATGAATGTCATGAATTGTTGTTCTCCTGTTTTGTTGTATTGTGGATTTGGAATAATGAGTGGTGGTAGAAGTGGAGGTCTCACTGGTGTAGTAGTTGGGCCTGATAGTGTCATTGGAGTTGTAGTTGAAGCTTGATGATGAAGACATAGAATGCAGAACCAAGGAAGGAAACATAAAGGATATTCAAGGTCTTGGAACTCCAATGACAAGAGCAAGGTCAAAGAAAGCAAAAGAGGTTTTAAATAGCTTGATAACCACGTTATTTGAAGCAAGTACAAGTCATGAAGAATTGAAGCCCAAGATAATAAATTGTTTAATTCAAATTGAAGGAGTTAAGGAATGAAGGCGGCATCTATGTGTTATCAGATTTTAATATTAGTTTTAATTAATTAGTAGACTGAATTAATAAGAAAATTTGGGTCTAATTGTAGAAACATGAATTGGACCAAATTTACAGAACTTGTAAGGAGTTGCCACTATAAAAGGCAAACCCTTATTTTTTTATCGGCAGATTTTGAACATTAGTTTTGTGAGGCTTTGCTCTCTAGAGTTCTTGAAAGAATTCACTTTGAACTTATCAAGGTTGTTAATCCTTGTGGCGTTCTTTTGGCTTATCAATCCTTAGATTGTGGCGCCATTCTTTTCTTGGTTCGTTGTTAAATAGTAATTTGAATTTCCTTTAGATCAAACCCTATTACTCAAATTCTATCAATTTTCGTGTTTAGTAACCTGCGATCATATCTTGAGTTCTACGTACTTGTTTTCGATGATTCAACAGCCTAACTTGCGTGTCGGAACGTCATCTTTCACCTCGTTTTGGAATCGTCTGATTCTGGCTTTCGAAGTCCAAGTTATTGCGTTCTCCAACAGAACGTGTTGTTGGCTCAAATCTATAAGTTTCCTACCTAGAACGATCTTTAAAGTGATTCATGACAACCAGGATCATATCACTTGAGGTCTTATTGGAGTTGGCTTTGAAGTTGGAGTTCCTATTAGAGTTGGTTTTGGAGTTGTAGGTCTCATTGGAGTTGCTTTTGGAGTTGGATGTCTCACTAGAGTTGCTTTTGGATTTGGTATAACAGGTTCTATAATATCATATCTCTTTCACTGCGCAGACAACAAATTGTTAAGAAATATCAACGCAGTCTCTATCATTAATCACTTAATATAAAAAACATCTCTAAAATTAGTAACATAAACCAAATTAGTCTAACCTAATACCACATACTAGATTAAACCATTTAGCTAAAACCACATACTTGATTATGCCACAAACCAAATACCACTTATCATATAACATATTAAACAGAAAACCATTTAATACCATATCATTAACATACTTAATACCAAATCATTAACAAACCAAGTAATATCACATCAATAACATACCTATTAATACCATATTAGTAATAGACATAATGAAGTAACAATGTCAATTTACAAGAAAGAGGGGTTTGAATTGTAAATTCGCCCTTTTAAAATTTCCTGTTAAATACTTAAGAAAATAACTCAAGATTGATCTTGATTGTGAAAAAATAGAAAACGAATAACGTTCTTGGTTTTAACCAGAAAACATATAACATTCTTGGTTAGTTAAAATTAACAATTTAATTTATCTATTTAACTAAATAATCAAACATACTAAAAGTAAATAGATAAGGGAAGAGATACCACACAAAGATATATCATGGTTCACCCAACTTGGGCTACGTCAAGTCCTCACAACTGTGAGATTTTCACTAAGTTCTAAAACAGAGAGCAATCTTGGTTTTACACACCCTGTTTCATATCAACTTTGATCTGTTACAAAAACAAATCTTTTCCACCCAGAAAGGAGTTCAATCAAATCACCTATCAATCTTTATATAGGATTTTATAGTTCACCTTTTAATCATAAATGGTTTTCTACAAGCTTACTCAAAACTATACTTCACACTATAGCCTTAAGTTTACAATGATATGATTTAAAGTGTTTTGTCAGAATCTGAGAAGGCTCAACACTTGTTTGAGTTCTGATTCGTTGACAGAGAAATACACGAGAATGATACACAAGCTTACTCAAAACTATACTTCACACTATAGCCTTAAGTTTACAATGATATGATTTAAAGTGTTTTGTCAGAATCTGAGAAGGCTCAACACTTGTTTGAGTTCTGATTCTTTGACAGAGAAATACACGAGAATGATTCTAGGAATTGAATAGGAAAAATCAGAACTGATTCAATGTATGTAAGTGAGAGAAATTCAAGTATGATTGAAGTGAGTAATGAATTGTTTCATACTTGAAGCTCTGATTTTGGATAGAATCTGAGTATGCTCAACCCGTGTTTGAGATTAGATTCTTGACAAAAGAATTTAGTAGAATGATTCTGATACGAAGAAGAAAAACAGAACTGAATCTTTTATTTGTGATTGAGAAGCTTTCAAGTATGTAAGTGTATGTAAGTGATGTATTGCTTTGTACTTGAAACTCTGATTTTGGATAGAAATTGAGTATGCTCAACTCGTGTTTGAGAATAGATTTTGACAAAAGAATTCAGTAGAATGATTCTGATATGAAGAAGAAAAACATAATTGAATCTTTTGTTTGTGATTGAGAAGCTTTCAAGTATGTAAGTGATGTATTGCTTTATACTTGAAGCTCTAATCTTTTCCTTTATCTTGAGGTCTCTTTTATAGGCTGTAAAAGAGCTTATGACAACTCATTTTCCCGTTAGGAACAGTCCATCTATCCTATGTCAGTGAGTAGGTGAGATCAGGTAAAAAGCAAGAATGTTCTTCCATTCTGGGCATCCTTGCTTCTGAAGATCAAGAACAATCTTCGTTCTTGCTCTTGTGGCAATTGAGTTTTGTCTTAATAAAATGTATCATTTGCCTTTGTCTTTGTAGAGTAATCTTCCAACAGTGATTTGCTCTTGTACATTTGAGAAAACATGCTTGGATTTGAACTGCAAAATCTGAACTTGAATCTGTTTTGTGTTTTTGCAATTCTGGAGCACCTGAAGAACGTTCTTCATTTTTCTTCAAAACTGTCCAAAATGTTCTTGTTCTGTTTGTATGAGTTGCTGGATTTTGAACTTCTGGCAGCTTTTTGTATGTCATGTTTCTCTGTACTTGCGTCAGTGATGCAGTACTTTATGCACAGTATTGTAAGTACATTATTGTACTTGTGTCCTTGCTTACAACTCATCACTTTGGAGATCAATATTGAGGTTGTTTGTTCTTGACGATTTTGTTTTGCCTTTGTTGATCCTCTTTGAACGAATCTGTCCAAAATGATCTTGAGTATACACTTTTATTCCTTTGTAATCAGCACTGATGTTTTGCCATATAGATTGATATATTTTTGAAACCTTAAATGATCTTTATTAAAGAAATTTTTTTCCAAAATGTTCTTGAACTAATGCTGTCAAAACCAGAACGTTCTTGGATTTAAAGTTGTGAAAAGGAGAACATTCTCTATTTTTCCAGACTTCAATTTTAACAACCAGAACATTTTTCGTTTTTCAGATTTGATCTTGCTTTTTTCAAATGATCTTGTTTCTCATTTATAGCATAGTGTGATCATTGATTGTTCTATGAATGTATTTGATCATCTTCTTCATGAAGATGTTATCTTGAAGATGTAATAATATTTCTCTTGAATGATTGATATATGATATATTCTTTTTGAGATTCTTGCACTTTGATGATGTGAATGGCTTCTTGCTTGTTCACTTATGTAATTCATCTTCCTTAAACAAGACTCAAGTGCAATCATTAGTATATCATCATTCATAAAAATCAATCATTTAATTCATAAGGTTTGTTGTCATTAAAACATATATCAAAAATGTTTTTTCCTCAACGCATAATACCCGATATCATATCAATAACATATTTAATACATATATTTTATGCACTGTCATCCTCATTGATGATGGTGGTAGTTCTGGTTGCACTAGTGTTTGTGTTGGTTGCATTGGTGCTTGTGGATCCTAAATGCATTTGTGCCTTACCAGCTTTAATTTTGTAACTTAATATAAAATATAATACAAGTTAATTATGTAGGTACTTACATAACCATCTTCAGACTGCACATGTACAAATTGAGATAATTGAATCTCAACTTGTGGTTGATCTTGCCTAGCTTTAGGTTGTACAGTTTTAGTTTGCGCAACTTCAGGTTGCACATTTGGTTTCTTCAAGCAACCTTTACTATTATGATGACCTTTTAAACCACAATTGTTACAAGTCCAAATAGGCAACCTTCTCTTTAGCTTGGTACCACAAACTATTTCTTCATTACCATTTTTCCTTCTTTAGTTTTTTGGCTTCCTGCACTTCTCTTGAGCTTAGGTAGAATAGGCATTTCATACTCATATGGTGTCCAGTAATGATCAGATTATGTAGGTTGGATGAAGTAGTTGTAGCTTGCCTTATATTGTCCAATGGTCAACAAAGCGTGACAATAATATTTTTGTTTACCTTTTTTGCATGTTATCCAACACATGCATGCGTACACGACATACCAGTTAGTTGCCAAAATCGACTGGTGCAAGTTTTTGCAAACAAATCCACATCCATTATATGAGGAAGATTATGAACCTTTAACCTATTACCAGTCTTATCACCTGCCTATAAAGGGTTCCATTTATTGCTCTCAATCTTATCATTTTCCAATCAGGCTTCTTGCATTGAACATAGAGGACTAGGCATCCCATCAAGCTTCAACTTGTTTGTAGTCATATTTCTCATTACATAACACCTTATCTCCTTAGCCATTGTTAAGATACATTTTCCCTAAGTTGAAAACCTCAAAAGCATTGTTGGTGATGTTGTCCATTTTGTAGTTTTTGTTAAAATATGCCTCTATCTAAGACTCATTCGGCCATTTGTTTAGATATTTCATTCTTTGACATTCAAAATGTTTTGATTAAATTGTGTCACTATTGTTGATTTGGAACATTCCAAAACCATTCCCCTAAGTTCATTGGCAATGTACTTTTAAGTGGAAAAGTATTTGTGATTGGTTAAGTGACAATGAGATGAATACCAGGTCAAACTTCGAAGCAATCACATGTGTCATTTTTGGAAGTGTCATCCAATTATCCATAGTTGCAACTTGTTCAACATATACAATTTGTATAAGTTTTTTATCATTAACTTATCCACCAAATATTCTCTCGTAATGAGATCTGAACTCTTAAAGCTCTGTCACACACTCTTGACGAATTAATGCCCAATTTTTTTCACTCATTCCAAGTAAATTTGCAACTGCACGATATCCACAATTACTGTAATCACCGACATCAATATTGTCATCTACGAATTTATGAATTTCAACCGGCAACTAGTCCTTGAAGGGAAGAACTCTAGGTTGTTGAAACTTATTGACTAATAGTTGAGGTATGAGCTTTTTGACTGATGATCGAGGTTGTTATACCTTGCTAACATATGTTGTGGTGCTACATGCATTTGTGCCACTGCATCAAACAATTGCAAAACATACTCTTACCAAGATGGATCATGCTTCATTGATTTTTCTCTTTTTGATATCTTACTTTTGCCTTTTATTGGTGCAACATTTGCTTTAACCTTATCAACAGGTGAGCACATCAATATTGTGGATGAATACATGATCTCACACAATTTACCTTAAGTGAAATTTTGCCAGGTAAATCAAGCTCATCAAACTTTTTCAGTATGACATCTATATCATGTTTCATAGATAATTATGAATGTTTACCCAATCCATTGTCATGAAGATTTAGTTTACTCCACCAAACATGAGTAACATCTAACTGAATGGTACGTGGGATCATATTATACTTGGCTATTTCACATGCACAAGGTCGATCATATGTTGTCATAATAGTGCAATGACACTCAGACTTATCAATACTCGCATACTTTACGCAATCATACTCATTCACAATGTGATATATTGCATTTTTAGACACAACACAAAACAGCATACACTCTGTTATTGTGTCGAAACACTTTTTGAATAATGTTCTTTTAAAATGTTGTTATTATCTCATTGTGTTGTAATACAATCATGCTATAAATATTTCCCAAACACTGCATGTATCCCTCATATTGTCTTGTAATATCATTTTCAAACTCCAATGCGCAAACTCAACTTTTTGCGTTGTCGTGTTCCCAAAGTGCATAACTCTATTTGTCCACATCTCAACAAATCTTTCCTTGTGAGGAATTAATCACTGTCCGTGTAATTACTCATAAAAAATAGAACAATCACTACAAATTCCTTCAAACATAGCCAACCTCATGTAATATTGAGCCTCATTAAAACTGTAAAAAAGACTCTTCCATGCCTCCATTACATGCATCTGCTTCTATTTTGAAAACACAATCATCTTGTACTTGACTTTGACATTCTTGCATACATGAAACAAACACCATAAATTGACTACTTTTGAAAAAACATATTGAACCGTGTTTATCAAAGCAATGTCTCTATCAATAACGATGACTTGAACTTCACAAGATATAATATGTTCTTTCAACTTTTGAAGTGCCCACACGAAGTTATCAACACGCTTAGACTGTAGAAATATAATTCTCACACAATATCATTTCAGTAGAAGTAACACCAATAGTCTCAAGTAGTGACATTTGATACCTGCAAGTGTTGTATGTGTTATCCATAATCAATACCATGTGGAAATTATTTACAATAGTGATAACATCTGGATGAGCCCATAGTATGTCCCTCTACCCATCTAAATTATCTACCTTCCTATATCAATACACACATATTTAGCGCGTTCCATCAATGTCATTAAATGTTACATTTCAGTTCTGTTACCTCTAAGTGATGAACGATATGCTTAATGTGCATCGTAAACCTGTTTGATTGTCGTTAATCTTTCAACATTATGATCCTTTAATGTCATCAATATGTTTCTTGGTTTGACAATGTTCTTTTTTCATATCACCAAGTACATATTTCTCTTCATGAAACAATCAACATAAGAAAAAAATGACTAGTCAATTTTTTGGCTAACTCGTGGTTATGGAGACCACATGCTACATGAAAATATCACCCCTCACCAACACTTGATGTGTTCCTCTCAATCTAAATGAACATTCACATTTTTTAGTCCAAGTACTCCTCATAAATTTAA
This sequence comes from Cicer cuneatum, assembly GCA_037974295.1. Classification (NCBI taxonomy): domain Eukaryota; kingdom Viridiplantae; phylum Streptophyta; class Magnoliopsida; order Fabales; family Fabaceae; genus Cicer; species Cicer cuneatum. Next base: position 64,252,133 of record JBBPBO010001985.1, on the reverse strand, counting down.
GATTCTTCCAATGTCTATATTTGCTGCTTCTTTTACAACCAGTAATTAATTTTGTCTTTGTTCTTGGTCGTGCTGTGATGGTTTCAAATCTAAAAATGACAACGACAATTGCATTTTCCCTTATAACATTTCTAGCCCATCTCAATAAATCATCTTGTGTATCAAACATCATGTTGGTGGTAAACACATCAGTCAAATCCATCATACCAAGTTCAACACAATCATTCATTGTGTCATCAGTTTTAGGTTCAGCACCATCATTCATTGCATCAAAATCAGGTTCCAAACCATCATACATTTCGTCATTATTGTCTTCCCTTTGGTCTATTGATCTGCATCCAATGAAAACATATCAAATATTCAGAAATATTGTTTACGTGATATGAGTTAACATACATTACATGAACTGAATTTACACAAACTACGTGAACTCATACCATCTACGTGTATGTATTTCCTCTGATCACCATACTAGTCAAATCCACCGTACTAGGTTTAATACCATCATTCATTGCGTCATCAATTTCAGGTTCAACACCTTCATTCGTTTCATCAAAATCTAGTTCCAAACCATCATATATTTCGTCACTATTGTCTTTTCCTTGGTACATTTATATGCATCCAATAAAAACATATCAAAATTTCAGAAATATTGTTTATGTGATTTCAGTTAACATACCTTACGTGAACTGAATATACGTAAACTACGTGAACTCATACCATTTACGTGTACGTATGTCTCCTTATCACTATAAAATTTTCCATGTATGTGAACTAAGTTTACGTACATTTACGTGAGTTGTATTCACGTAGCGCCTATAAAATCTTTAAATTTTAGGTCATACGTGAACTCAATTCACATAGGCATACATAAACTGCATTTGCGTGCCACTGGTAATTTCTTAATTTGCATTACATACATGAACACATATCACGTAAGGATACGTGGTTTAAGTTTGCATACAATGTATGTGAACTTAGATCATGTAAAATTCTCAGATTAAAAAAAATAAACTCAAACATATATCAGTAAACATATCTTGTTGGTGACTTTAAATACAATATGAAGAGGAGACTTATGGAGCGTAAATTATGAGTGAGGGGTATTTGATATGAGTGCGAAATATTATGAAGTGAGTAATATGAAGAGAGAAAGATAGAAATAAGATTTAAGAATGAGACAAATAATGAAGGGGCATTTTGGCTATTTCAATGTCATGAAAAATTTCTAGAGTGTCGATAGCAAAATGGAGGTTGTGGGTAGCAACATTATTTGTACAATCCAAAATGCTATTCAAGTAACATGAGTGATTTTTTTGTTTGTAAATAACTATCAATTTAGTCTATAAATCATCATTCTTTAATCAATGTAGTTCCTTAACTATAGATATAAAAATACATTAAGTAGTTTTTAAACCATTTTGAATCCATCAAATTGAACCATCATTTTCTTATCTTTAAAGCAACCAAGGAGCAAAATTGATTAATTAAAAATTATTTATAAAATTATATTTTTATAATTTAGAGACAAAATTAAAAATAAAGTAATAATTTAAAAACCAAATTAATAATTTATTCGAGATTTTTTATTTGCGATCGCAACGTGAAAAGTAATACTCTTCAAATTACGTCTCTGTTCATGTTCAAATTATTTCTATGTTTAGGTTCTTCATTTCTGACAATAGCCCACCTATGAAGAGAGAAAGATAAAAATAGAATTTAAGAATGAGACAAATAATGAAAGAGCATTTTGACTATTTCAATTTCATGAAAAATTTAAGGAGCCAAAATGGAAGTTGTGAGTGTGAGTAGCAACATTATTTGTACAATCCAAAATGCTCTTCAAGTAACATGGGTGATATTTTTTTTTTATGTAAATAACTATCAATTTAGTCTATAAATCATCATTCTTTAATCAATATAGTTCCTTAACTATATATATAAAAATACATTTTGAATCCAATTGAACTATCATTTTCTTATCTTTAAAGCAACCAAAGAGCAAAATTGATTAATTAAAAATTATTTATAAAATTATATTTTTATAATTCAGAGACAAAATTAAAAATAGTGTAATAATATAAAAACTAAATTAATAATTTATTCGAAATTTTTATTTGCGATTGCAACTTAAAAAGTAATACCCTTCAAATTAAGTATGTGTTCATGTTCAAATTATTTCCATATTTAGGTTATTCATTTCAGACAATAACCCACCTCAACCCAAAGGCTTGTCCAATCAACCCAAAGGCTTGTCCAATCTTTGGGGCCTAATCAAACAACCTAATTGGGTTCATTCCATACGGCGTCGTTTAACGCACCTCATTTCATCATCCCCTTCACAGTTGTTGTCATTGAAAATGATTGCAGCTATACAATACAAACCAATACACTGATATATTTTTTTTTCTTCACAGTCACAAAAAATTGTTAACTCTTATTTTCTCTCTCTTCAGTTTCCTCACTCTACAAATCCATTTCTCTTCACTTCAAGGTACACGTGTACATCAAAACACTCCGATTTATTCTTGCATTTGATTTTAATTCTTCATTTCTTATGTTATGTTTTGTTACTCTCTCTCTCTTTTTTAATTTACCTAAGTGCGTGTTGAAGAATTGTGGGTTTTTTTTCACAATGGATTTTTTTGTTTCCTTTTTTTTGCCCTCTTTTTAAATTTTCTGTATTTTGTTTTGTTTAGCTAGATGGTAATCTGTGTGATAATTACAAGGCTAAGAAATTATACATTTTAATTATTATATTTATTATTATTCACTTGAAAGAAAAAAAAATAGCTGATTTGAAATGTTTCTTTTCTGATTTTAATAGAATGATTTAAAGACTTGATTTTTAGTTTAGTAATTTTTTTTTTAATTTGATTTTGGAATTGTGATTCAAATACAAGTTGATTTGTATATATTGATGGTTAACTTTTTGTTTTTGGGATGATTTTTAAATAAATGTAATTTGATACTTGGGAGTAGAAGTGAAGTAAGATTATTGACAGGGGAAAAAAAAGTTTGTATTGTTAATAAGATATATTTGCTTGATTGTTAAAGCAATTAATAGGAATTTAATTTACACAATTTTGATAGGGTTTTTTATGAAAAAATTGAAAAACTTATTTGAGATGCTGCATTGAACCTGCTAGTATGTTAGTTAATGCTCTTCAAAGAGTCAAAGTTCTGATTATGAAGAATCGAAGATAGATATATACAGTTTTTGATTTAATATTTGGTTGGTTTTTCATAATTATTTTGATAAAAAGATATGGCTGTTATTACCGGTATCATGGTAATAAGTTGCATTTTGGGAGATTCTCCACCCCAAATTAGAGCAATATTAATTTATAGGTTTAGCAATTGTATATGCTTGGTATGATTTATTAAATTGTAAATAAATAATTTAGGTAAATGTAAGAGAGATGCTAATCTGGAATAAAATATAAGCAAAAAGGGTAACTGAAACGTTGATGTATTTGGTCTTAAAAACCAGGTATATCAACTTTTCAACTACCATTTTTGCTTATATTTCATTTCGGAGGGAGTAAGAAGCTATACTATTTTTAATGCACGTTTGGTTTCACTTTTGTGAGAGGCAAAAATGATTGTAGATGCAAAAAATTAATTTTGACATGCTTGAGTGTTCTCTTCTCAAGTAGAATTGCTTTTGCATATGGATTTGAATTTTGAAGTTGTAATTTAGAGTTTTTTTTTTCTCCAAACGTGATTTATAGCTTGGAATTTATTGTTCATTTCACTTTTACATAAATATATCTAAACATAAATTATTTTATATTTAACTCATTTTTAAGTTTTAACCAAAATCAATTTCACATAATCAAACTATTTTAAATCAATTTTTTGCGATCATAGAACAAAACACAGAGAAAGAAACCAACTGATATAATATGTCAGTGTATGGTGGAAAACTTAGAATTGTGGAGGAAACATGACGAAAGTTCTGTCCCAAATCCCAATGTCTATCAAACAACAATGTAGGATTTACTTAGGAATAATTATGCAATGTTGGCATGTTGCATTATTGTACCACTCTGTTGTGGCCATAATTTAAGAGCAGCAGTATATATTAGCATGCTCTTCATTTCTCTATTGCATTCATTGTGCTTATTGACTTCTTAGCCAGGGACCAAATAATTCTTCATTCTTATATATGGCAAGTCCATACATATTTAACTTGCTGTATGATATATTATGACACAATTTCACGTGACACTGAATTCTTTCAGGGACACTGTATTTGAGTAACGTTGCTTGAGTAACATAATCCTGATTGCAGAAGTCCTTTGCCGGCTGGACATTATAAGTGGTTGTCTGGAAGTTTAGATTTTGAACTGAGGGTATATTCCTTGTCTCATAAAGAAACTTCCGATATCTGCATATTTCGCTAGTCAAATTGTTCTCAGATGTCAGAAACTGACATGGCAATTATTAAACCTGAGGTATGATAACTTATTCCTTTGCCTTTTAATTATAAACAATTTATTCTATTTCATATGATTCGTTTCCAGTAATATTTGATACATAATTGAATTTACTCTATATATACAATAATTTCAATAGTTTCTTTTTGCCATGAACCAGAATGCATTTGTGCTTGTTTAAAGGTTCAGTGTCATTTTTTTTCTCCTACAAAATTGAATTCCAATCCCCCTTTCAAAAATCACATAGATTTTGAAACTGTGGATGAATAAGATTGTATTCTATGTCTTATGTGTTTGTTGTTGACATTTGAAACTTGTGTTTATTAGATATTACTATTACTATGTGAATACAGATTGTTGCTGTGTTTTTAAAGGAATTGATGTAGTGCTGAAATGACTCTGGTCTAGTTTTCACCTTAATCTATTTAAGGACGGTGATTGTAGGGAGGAATCATGGATTCAAAATTCACAGTTATCCATGCATGATCCGTCAATTAAATAACATGCAGTTTTAGTGGCGAACCCCTCTCTTGCACGCGCACATTTTTTCAACTTTAAAAATTTTAAAATATTACACATGCTAAGCCATCTTGCCTTGTGGTTCAGACAAGTCATTACATTATATTCTCTTCAAAGTTTGAATCCCTGAGTTACTTGGTTAAGTCTCTAATAGATTTTTGTTTCCATTTTATCTGACTGTGCTGTATATGGTTGTGTACTTGTTTTGTCTGGATTATTGAGTGTTAATTTTTATACTTTTAAACTTACCTATCACTGAATACCTTGCTTTGGTTATTTTTGGGCAATGAAATTGACACTACATTGGTATTTGTTTGTATTTTTAGATGATGAAGCCTTATGTGTGGCTTCAAACATCCGGTGATTCAATCCAACAAGTGGAACAAGAGATTGCGATGTTTTGCCCATTTATATGTCAAGAGATAATACAAAAAGGAACGGGATCTTCCAAGAATTGTGCAATATGTCTTCCTCAACAAGTCAGTCCTGCAATGTTGAGCTTAATTCTTGATTATTGTCGATTTCATCAAGTACCAGGTCGCTCAAACAAGGTTCGTCTTCGTCAAAGCTCTTATCTTGTGGATTACTCCCTCCGGAATCATTTATAAGCAAAAGTAACTGACTACACACAAATTAAGGATAGTGGTTAACTTCATTTAATTTTCTTGATATAATCAAGATGACCCAAGTCTGAACAATGAATATTTGACAGATTATTTGACTTGGTGATTATTTGTTTATATAGGAACGGAAGTCTTATGATGAGAAATTTGTTAGGATAGACACAGGGAAGCTCTGTGAGTTGACCTCTGCTGCAGACAGCCTTCAGTTAAAGCCATTGGTTGATCTTACTAGTCGTGCACTAGCTCGAATAATTGAAGGAAAATCACCGGAGGAGATACGTGACATATTTCATTTGCCTGATGATCTTACAGAGGTGTCTGGTGCTTGTGAGAACTCTGTATGCCGATTATGTTTTCTTGGATTTTCAATTTTTGTTTCTTACACATTCTTATGTTCCAGGAAGAGAAATTGGAACCCTTACGAAACATAACTGACGACCCAAGGATCAGGCTTTTGAACCGCTTGTATGCCAAGAAAAGGAAAGAACTTAAAGAACGTGAAAGGATAAAGGTGCTACTGGATTTTTTTCAGCTCATTTTATATATTGTTCTGTCAAACATAATCCTCATTACTTAAATATATAATACCTCTGTCCCTAAATATAGGACTCTCTTGAGATTTTTCTTTGTTTCTTTTCATAAGATTGCTTTCAATTTTTCAACTACATTAATTGTTTCTTTACTAACATACTCCTAATTATGTTATATCTTTTTTTGCAATCTATAATAAATACTACAATAAAACATAAAATGATTCTCTCTCTTCAAGGTTAAATTAGTAAGACTGAAGAAAGTAAAAGACAAAATACTTCCATATCTTATTACTACAGCCCTAAGTTGTTTATATAAAAAAAGAAATTGCAATAGTAAAAATGACAGAATCATAAAATTAAAATAAACAAAATAATATAAAATAAAAGAGAATCAAATCTGATTTCCCTTGATTCTTCAAAACCCTCCCTCAAGTTGGTGCATAGATATCTGTTATGCCCAACTTGGCTATAAGTTGCTCAAAATTGGGTCTTGCCAAACTTTTTGTCAAGATATTAGCAATTTGCTGATTAGAAGTCATAAATGGCAAACATATAATTCCAGTATCAATTTTTTCTTTTATGAAGTGGAGGTCAATCTCATATGTGCTTGGTTCTATCATGTTGCACAAGGTTGTGAGATATACTTATTGTTGCTTTGTTATCACATAACAATTTTAAAAGTGAGACAACTTTCATTTTCAGTTCTTCCAAGAGTTTACGAATTCACAAAAGTTCACAAATTCCTTGAGCCATTACTTTGAATTCCGCTTCTGCACTGCTTCGAGCAACAACACATTTTTTTTACTTTTCCAAGTGACTAAATGTCTCCAAACATAGGCACAATATCCAGTAGTGGATTTTCTACTAGTAACTGATCCTTCCCAATCAACATCTGTAACTATAGAGGCTTCTATGTCATTGGTTTTCTTGAAGTACAAACCCTTTCTAGGATTGGATTTCAAGTACCTTAAGATCCGATAAACGGCCTCCAAGTGTTCTTCATAGGGAGAATGTATGAAATGGCTTACAACACTAACAGATAAAGCGATGTCAGGTCTAGTGTGGGCTAGATAAATAAGTTTGCCAACCCACCTCTGGTATCTTCCAATATCAACAGGAACATTGCCTTTCTCCCAAAGTTTAGCATTTAATTCCATAGGAGTATCTGCTGGTCTACACCCACTCATCCAAGTTTCCTCCAAGATATCTAGGATGCATTTTCTTTGAGAAATAACAATTCCCTTCTTTGAGCAAACAACTTCTATACCAAGAAAATATTTAAGCGCACCTAAATCTTTGATTTCAAATTATTTTGCCAAATTTTTCTTCAATCTTTCCACTCAACAATATCATCTCCTGTGAGAATAATATATCTACATATACAATTAGAATTACAATCTTACCAACATTAGAGAACTTCGTGAATAGAGTATGGTTTGATTGTCCCTGCATATATCCTTTTTTTTTTTTTAACCGACCAATTGAATTTTTCAAACCAAATCCTTGGGGATTGCTTGAGACCATAAAGGAATTTTTGTAGTTTGCATACATTTGAACCAAACTTGTCTTCAAAGCTAGGAGGACTATCAATGTATATTGGAAAATAAATTACAATAGTTTCCTCAAGAACAGTTTCCTCAAACTTGTTTGATTCTTCTAAAGAGTTTTCATATCCTCAAGAACAGTTTCCTTTCACTTTGGAATTTTTAGAGCCTTTTGCACATTTTTTGGAATTTCTATAGCAAACAACTGAGAGGTAAACCCAGCAAATGGAGAAGACAATTTTGAGTATGACACATAATTAGACAAATGATGTTTAGTGCATGATCTAACAGGTTTCCTAATTGCAATAGGAAGGTCTATATTAAGATACTCAACATGACTCTTAAGAACAGAAAAAGACTTACTTGTATCAGGATGATGTGGTGGATTATCTATTGATTCGAAATCTTGGAAGGGTCGGAGAATGAGTCCTTCATTTATTTGTTTATGCTTTCTTCTTTCAAAGATATATCTCTTCCAAGTAGAGTCAATGGTAGTAAACCTGCTTTGCGTCTCTTTATCTGAGTCATTATGTTGTGGCATTTCATGTGGTCCTTCATTATTATCGAGGTCAAGAATTTGTTAATTGTGATTTTGATTTGAAATTGTCGTCCCCAAATCTGTAGGAACCTCATTCATAAGTGGATTGAGTTTCAATATCGATTCTTGGGCATTTTCTTGTGGTGCATCAATATAAGTTTCAAAATTTTGTGACAACACTATATCACCTAAAGTAATGATGTTTTCAAAAGCAAAAGATGAATCTTCCTTAAAATTTCCCCCCTGAAGATGAATGTCAATAATAAATGGTTGATTTTCAACAAAAGTAACATGAATGGTTACAAAAATTCTTTTCGATGTTGGTTCAAAACACTTATACCCCTTCTAAGTTGGAGAGTAACCAGTAAAAACAAATTTTATTGCTCGTGGCTTGAGTTTGCCAAATTGTTTATGTTCATGAACAAAAGCAATGCAACCAAAAACTTTTAGTGGCAAATTAATAGAGACACGAGTCAAAGGGAAGCAATTTCGAACAACATCAAGAGGGGTTTGAAAATCTAAAACTTTAGATGGTATACGATTAATTAAATATGATGTAGTTAAAACAACTTCACACCACCAATATTTTGGAACCTTATTTGCAAAGAGTAAAGCTCTAGCAACCTAAAGAAGATGTCTATTCTTTTTCTTTGTAATTCTATTTTGTTGAGGTGTATTAACACAAAAACTTTGATGAACAACCTCATTTTCAAGAAAAAAAATCTAACAAAAGCATCTTAAAATATTCTTACCATTGTCACTTGTGAAGACTTGAATATTTGTTTGGTATTGATTTTGCACCATTTTAAAGAAGTTTTTGACAACCTGTCCAACTTTCGATTTTTCTTTCAATAGATAAATCCAACAAATTCTAGTATGATCATTGATAAAAGTTATAAACCATTTTTTATTAGAAAATGTGTTAATTCTATTAGGACCCCAAACATCACTGTGAATAACTGCAAATAGTTTTGATTGTTTATATGGTTGTGTAGAAAAAGAAGAACGGTGATGTTTAGCAAATTCGCTAGTTTCACAATGAAATAAAGACGGATCCTTCTAAGAAAATAATTTAGGAAACAAATGTTTTAAATAAGGAAAACTAGGATGTCCTAATCGTAAATGACATAACATAATATCATCATTATTAGAAGAAACAAAAGTAGATTCAAAGTAGATATTCATTTGAGGTTGATCTTTGAAGTCGAGTCTATTGCCAAGATAATAAAGTCCTCCACACTCCTTAGCATTGCCAATCATATTCCCCATGTTCAAATCTTTAAAAGTGCAATGAGAATGAAAGAAGTTAGCCTGACAATTTATATCCTTTGTTAATTTAGTAATAGATAACATATTACATGATAAATGAAGAATATGTAAGACATTTTTTAAGGTTAACAGAGGTGACATAATAACGGAACCTTTCCTTGCAATGGCTGAAAGAGAGTCATCTGCAATTTTAATTTTGTGGTTACTTGCACAAGGACTATAAAAAGAAAACAGACTTGACTCCCAAGTCTTATGATCAGTAGCACCAGAATACTTGAATTGACATTGAGTAGAGCAGTATTTGGAAAATTACCTCTCTAAGTTATAGAGCAAGAAGGATTTTGAGACTCAACCTTTAGGGCATTAGAAGTTCCCTCATGGCTAAAAAATTTGGAAAAACCATCGTTTGAGAACCCATTCCAGCCGCCACCGCCTAGGCAACCACCACCAGGGCCGCCGTTGCTTGAACCAACACTGTCGGCGATGTTGACTAGTTCTGGTTTCTCACCAAAACCATCGCCGCTGCCATCGTCGTCGCTACCATAACGGCTGCCTTCCATGTGGTATTGTGTGCCATCAGGTAGACAGAAAAATGGGTCTGGTCGCTAAATGGGTCGTACAAAAATTAAAGCCCCTTTAAGTTTGGAGTTCGGACCCCACTAGGCAAAATATTTTCATATCTTATTACTACACTCCTAAACTGTTTATATAAGGGGGAAAATTACATTAATAATAATGACAGAATCATAAAATAAAAATAAATAGAATAATATAAAATAAAAGAGAATTAAATCAGATTTTCCTTGATTCTTGAAGAAAAATAATTCACATAACCAACAAATTTAATGCTACAATCAATTTTCTTAATTCTCGTGATTTAGTCAACAGGGTCTTTATATATAGGGACGGAGGTAGTATTTCTGTTTCAATTATTGTCAATGAGAATTTTGAAGATCAGTGTTGTCAATGGTGTGTGGCATCAATCTCCATAGTTTTATAGCAGATGACATGGTGTCATCGTGTTGAACCAACACAACAATGGCTTGACAATGTTTTTGTAGGACATACTCTGTTGGAAACTGAGATATGAGTGCCTGGACTTTTATATCCGGAACTGAGATACAAAAAACTCGCGGAGATTTTTATTGTGAGATTGAGTTGGAGAAATCAGCTGGACACAATAACATCTAAAAAAGGACAGCCCAAGGCTCTCTCCATGGCAAGTTCATGGAGCTGAAACGGCCAACTTTGCAGCCTCTATGCATTATATTAGACAAAATGAGATAGGATTTTCTGATCTAATTGATATTTTTCGGCAACAAGCTAAATCCAAAGACCTGATTGCCCCTTAAAAATTTCAAGCTCAGTGATTTAAAATAAGCAAAGATGGGTAATTGTATGTCATTTTACAATATTTTTGCTACTCGTAGATGCACCACTTGAACCATTGACAACACATGTATGTTTGCATCATTTTACATGCTCTAAATTATAGACAAGTTTTGAAGTTGATCCCTTTCATGTTTCAGAATGTTGAAGTTGAAGAAGAGCATGTAGATGAGCGTTCAGTTGATGACCTTTTGTCTTTTATTAATGGAAATGATGGAGGTATTTTGAGCATTTCAGCTCTCATCTTTCTCTACTTCATGTTTCTATTAGGGCCAAAGCCGGAAGGTTAAGACCAATAAATTGTTGTTACGTATTTGTGAGCTATTATAATAAATAAATGTTTTTAAGATCATTATAATAAGAAAGTAGAAAAGTAAATAAAGAAAATTATTCACAAACTCGATTACACTTAATTATTTATAAATATGATTTTTAATTGTCACATCATTTGGGATAAGAAATTTGGTATGATTTTTTGGATGTTTATAGCATTACTAATTGCATTTTGAAAATATTGAGATTCTTTGGTGTCAGAATTGTTCGAAAGCTATAGCGTCACATTTTTCTCCAGCTTCCCTTTTGACTTCCTAACTGGAGGTGAAGAATTTTGTCACAGATCCGAAGGAGATTAAAACTTCCAAGAATAAAAAGAAGAACCGAAGGAAAAAAGACCAACATAAGAATTCTTCTTTGCAGGAAACATCTGTTCCACTTGATAAGGTTGTAGTAAATATTCTGTTCTGTTGTTTTATTTATACTCTGTAAATCATTGGTCACCATGTCAATGATGAATGAACATAGGCTATGGTCTATCACTGAAATATTAATTGTATATTGTCTTTTTTCCTCCGGTAGCAGGAGATAAACGGTCATAACATCAGACACCAAAGTTCAGAAGCTGATAGACCCTGTGAGTCCTCAAATTTACACCATACAGATGATAGTCCTATCGATGAGTTTGATGATGGTGATATAGATGATGAGATTGATCCGGCATTAAAGGCAAAAATCGACAGGTGGGGCTGTTTTCTGATTCAGTGCTTTACAATGTATTGTTTTTTTAATCTATTTTGTATTTTTTATTGTTGCTGGTTATCGTCTTTAGCATAATTGCATTCGCCGGTCACAATCTTTTTAGCCATTAGAGAAAAAAATCTTATTTTCCCTCTACCTAGTCTGCAGCATTGCTGAATAAGTCTTTTAAGGACTAAAGGTCTATTTGTATTGACTTATTTGAATCTATCTCTTGGCATAACCACTCGGGAGTTAGGTTTATGTCCCCCAGTTGTTTCCCTTTTTTTTTAATAAATTTTTAGCTACAAAAAAGAATATAACCACTCGTGCGGCTGTTTGAGAAAGTCTTTCCATAAGCTCTCCAGGATAGCTTCCGAAAACAGCTTATAGCTTATATGAAAACAATGAGTTTATTGTATCTTTTGTTATAGAGATAGCTTTTACATAAGCACTTAAGTTGTTTATCCAAACAAGGCCTTTAACATATGCAAAGAACAAGGCACCAGAATGAAAAAACTCTATCCTTATCTTATTTTTCTTCTGGTTTTCAAGAAGTTGAACACATGACTTCTGCAATCTTGAGCTAAAGCCCTAGTGGCAATGTTCATGACCTTATCTATTTACCTTGCATGTTGTTTTTCACTGGTTCATTTAGGTAATAAAAGATTTTTCTTTGATATAAAGAGAAGTTTGCATTGCAGGTTGGTTACCCTAAGTGCTTCTAAGATGATGCATGCTAAATTTTATTCTGTGTTACTTTGTGATGCAGGGAAGTGGAAGATTTTGCTCGCAGATTAAATTCTGACTGGCCAGAGAGAATGCAAGACTTTTTGAAGTCAGCACAAGAAAGGAAGACAATGCTTTTTACCACCAATGGGGATGGTTTTCTAAGTCGACATGCTTGTATGCTTCTTCCATCAATATTTTACCACCCATCATGTTATATTCTAACAATAGCTTATTAAACATCTCTTTTTCATGTTCAGAACTGGACTTTCAGAATGGAAATGAATCCTCCTCAGATGGCCATTGGCTTGAAAATTTTGAGAGATGCTGGCAAGCACAAGAGAAGTGTTGTATGTCAGTTCTTTTTCTTTTTTCATTTGTTTTGTTTTAAGGAATTATTAATGAGTAACCTTAGGACGCTTGTTAAGGATTCGAAATAAAGTATATGACAAGAAAAATAAAGCTCCTCAAGTTTTCTTTTTGGATATTGTAAAATATTTAATTTTGTTATTCATTAACAAGTGTCCTTGGCAAGATTCTTTTGTTTTGTTTTTTGTAGTTCATTTTATGTGCTTCTATCATGTATATGGTTTTTTACTTTTCTTTTCTGCATTTGCATTTATTTGCACAATAATTAGGAGTTTTAATGTAATCGTTGGGGTTGTTATTGTGTGAATATGTGATCATGGATTTAAGATACGGCGTGAATTTTGTTTTACTGTAATTTCCCTTTTATTTGCATTTATTTGTATGAAATTGCATTTTTTTTTTTGGCAAGACCACTGGGGACCTCATTGGATCAGATTTTGTTTAATCTTTTACCTTAATCAATCAAAAGCTTTCAATATTGTTGGGTCGGATTCTTATATCGTTTCTCCACTCTACATTAATTCAGACGTAAATTATTTTAATAGGGAGCGCGAAAAAAGTATATTGTTCTTTCCTTTATGATGTGTAATTGGAATCTATCCAACCCACTCAAGAATTTGTTGGTTCAAATCAGGCTTATTGGGTTAATCCCATTTTAATCTTTAAATTCTGTTTAATTCTTATAAAAAAGATCGGTGACAATGGTCATCAGCTTCAGGCTGAAAATGAAATTTTTGAAAAAAATAAACAAATTATTCTTTTACATAAGAACAAGTATACATGGTACAACAAACTATACACATCCTGGATTTGGATTGAGCGTAGTGCTAGTCAGTTTTTTGGCTGTCAAAATAAGATCAGTTCAATCAAAAAACACCAACTGCAGGTCTACTCATAATAATAATACAATACACAAATGATAATATTAAATACTCATAATAATAATACAATACACGAATGACAATATTAAATACTCATAATAATAATACAATACGAGTTATTGTGACTCAAATAGTCAACAGCAATCTCTCAGTGTAAGCAAGCTTTATTAGTCTTTCTGCCTTTTATTAGTCTTCCCTCTTCTGAATGGATCCAAATTGTCTGCAGATGAACATCCTTACAGTTTCACGTGGTAAACGACCGTAAATTTGAGATTAGACGGTTCAGGATACACAATAATAAAATTTGCTTTAAAAGATCTCGATTGTTCACAGTTACTGTACCAACTCCAAACCCTTTTTGAATGGAGTCTTCAGTGAGATCATTTCGCTTCTTGACATTTGCTTTACAAGACTTGGTTTCTGAGAAGACTCTCATGGAATCTGCAAAGACATCAACCAGAATATGGATTCTCACCTCTCCAATCTGCTATCTCAGAAAAAATAATGTTACAACACACAAAAGGGTGGTATCTGTTTCAACTCTCAGCTGCTGATTTTTAAGTCCATGTTATGAAATCATTTGGCTGGAATTTAGTTACAATATTGTTACATATGTTATAACACAATCTCCTAACAGTTTTTACATCACTCTCTTATATACTACTAGCTAAAAAACAAGTCTGTTGGAGATCAGTGGTGGTTAATTGGATTGGTTAACTTCTTGATTATGAGGACAAGGCCTTTCTGGTTCTCCTCTTGTCCATAAAATCTTGAGATCACCTCTCTTCTTTCCCAATGACAAAAAGGTGCCTGCAATTTATACAATGTTTAGAAGCTGGACCAGTTTTCATGTCATGCAATAACTAAATGTCCAATGTCATGGCTACTTAGGATGATAACACAACAAGAATCAAGTTTTATCCAAGAGATGTCAGCTGCATGGACCAAAATACAGTTTTTTAGGTACGCATGGACCGTTTCTACATTATCGCCAGCTATTGGATACTAAATTCATTAAAACCATATACGAAAATAATAACTTAAATAGTAACTGTAGCTCATTCAACCCTCGGGCCATGCAGGTTGCAGCGTGTTATGTCGTAGTAAATGAGCAAGGACCTATAATTTGCACAACATTATATCGGTCCATCTTGCAGAATGATTTTCTGACAAAATTTAATGTTGGCTGTTATCTATCCAGCACAACTCTTTATCAGGTTTAGGACCAACATGTGAACTGATATCAATGGCTTAAGCTTTGCATGTTTCATCAGCCAATAGAACACAATCAAATAATACACTGGAGAGTTTTTTAGCATGTATGAAAGGGGAAGTGTAAAGTCTAAAAATTGGAAACTAGTATGCCACCATAAGTGTTTAGACTTAAATAACATATCTCTGTATATATATAGAAATAACATATCTCTAAAATATCTCATTGTAAATAATGCAGTAGAATGTACAGTGATTAGTTTTTGGTCTATATAATGACACTTCTGTGATGTAGTTGAAACGCATAGTTTATGCATATGTCTCTAAACAAGTATGAATCATGATGGTTATACTTACCGAGTGTAAATGGGACTATATAAAGCAAAGCTGGCTGGCCATGTCCATCCATCAAGTTTAAAGCCACATATGTAATGAGGAGACCTGCAGATTCAATTTCAAGGAATAACACTCAAGAGAAAGCCAATAGACATATCCATAAGTGAAGATAGAAATATAAGGAAAACAATAGATTTGTAGTGAAGTTCTTAATGTTGTTAAATTTAAGTGTTCTGTATTGCTTCTTTATTAATGCCAAACTGTGAAGTGTAAGAATATTAGATAAATGCATTATAATGAATTTTAATAGATAGAATAAGTTGGTAGATAGAATAATTTACTGAATGGCCTAGCATTAAATATTCGAGGTATTTCATTAAAAGTTGATAGGCGCAAAGACTTTGACATTTTGTCATGAAAGCTATCCCCAGATGAAACTCAAACATGTCATACCTAAACCATAAGCAGTCATTGCCCACACGAAGTATCCGGACCGAAGGTTCTTCTTCGCCAACCAATCATACCTGTAAAGGTATGTCAATAGAATAATAAGTTTGTAAACTGTTGACATGATACAGTACAACTATTTTCTCTATGTACCTAAAACACTTTTACATGGAAATCTTATGTGTACATATATTTTATCGGTGTTTAGAAGAGCTTATTTGAGTTTACTTTTCCCATTAACACATTGTTTGGAAGAGCTTATTAAAATAGTTTATCACATGCCCACAAGCTACTTTCAACCTATTTCCACAAGCTCACCAAGTAGCTCATAAAAACAGCTTTTACAGAGCTTATGTGGTGTTTAAGCTTGTTTCCTTGTCGATTGTAGTAAAAACTTATAGATAAGCTCTTATAAATGATAAGCACATATTGAATAAGCACTTAAAAATGATATTTACCCAAATATCCTCTTTATCATAAACATTAGTAACACAAGGAAGGTGGATAGGAGGGAGTTATATTGTATGATCAATAGATGACCAACCTTAGTGAAAATGCTACTAGCAGTCCAGGTAGGATTATGTCCCCGAAACCGATGATGCTGTAACCGCCCCAAGGATCAAACATTCGCGGTATCTTGAGAAGCATGGGGATACCATCTTCTCCACTTTTATCACCTCGAGCTACCTGTGAAGAGAAAATGTAACACTAATTTTAAGGGAAAGGAAGCGTCGCGCTTTTGAGGCCAAAACCATATATTCAGGTTAGAATACCACTTGTATTCACTGTTGTCGATCGCAGATGACAAAATATGGATGAAGGCCAAACACCCGCCATATAAACACACCATTGCAGCCTATGGCACCGCCATGGCGAGCATCCCTTCACAATTTACCTACGGCGGTTGTAAAAAAATCAGCCACGCCATTTCACCATGACAGTGCCATGGCCTCTATTTAACAACACTGCTTGTATTTCCATTTTAATGTAAGTCTTTTGCTTGTATTTCCATTTTAATGTCTTTTGCTTCTTTAGGAAAAGAAACAAGGGGAAGACATCATCATGTTTATGAGGCCAAAACAAGCATTGTAGAGAACAGAAGAGAAATGAGAGCTTTATTAAGAACACTCACCACTATCATCACACTCTCATGGAACCACCATTTCGAGACGAACACCCATAAGATGTCATATAGGAAAGAACAACTGAGAAGAACAGTCCCAACCTGATACAGAGAAAGAAGTATATGTAAGTGTCTTTCATAGTAAAAATCTATTAGTATCTGGCAAAGTTATCTCCTCAACATTTTGTCGTTCTAACTGTTTATAAATTTCCCGTGCTTAAATCCGGAAGTATCACAAACAAGTAAATGAGGAGATATTGTCCCACGGATGACTTAGGAATCATACCTTGAGATTTGGTATGTGGACAATCTGAAGAACTGTAATTATCAACGCGATACCCTGAGCAATAGGAGGTAGAAAGAAATGTAAATATGTTATTAACTACTTACCACATCCTAAATTATTGGAAGTTTAAAAGGTTTCCATTCCCTAATGAACTTTTATAGTACTATATAAGAGAGAAGTATTAAAAGTCTATGAAGTTTTCTAACCAAAAGATAAAGTGACATTGATAAAACTATTCTTACAAGAATGTCTTGACCGATCCACGCACATGATGCATGGCGTTTAACCGCCCAAACCACCGCAAACACTATGCAGAAGGGAGTAACAGCTAGTGTCAGATATGGAACAGCTCCAAAGAAGGGTATTTTCACAAATGTTTGTGCAGGATGTCGAAACCATCTGAAACTATAAGAATTTTTCTGTTAATTCCATATGGATACAAAGGAATATTATAGAACAAACCATGTAATATACAAGACTACAACAACAAATTTCAAGGATGGAAGATTTACCATGATAATAAAGCCACCAAACAAGTTTGCAGGCCCTGAAATCATATGAAAACATAAAAATTCAGCTTCTGAATGACAACAAAATCATGCTGCAATTCTAGTGACTTCATTCAAGTAATTAATAATGCAAAGCTTACTAAATAATCACGATTGAAAAGATATTTAAGAGCTAACGTACGTAACAAAAATAATGTCAAGCAATTAAAGATAACTTAGTGAATTGATTATAATTTAGATTAGAGGGAGGAACGAACTCTAATCAACACGAACAAAACGTAAAACAAGAATTACTCACCTCTATCCCACCAATGCAAAATAGAACCACCAGAACTTCAACAAACCAATATGACATTAATTTGTACAGCATAACCAAGAAACAAGAAGCAAGCACAACAAATAATATTGCTGCTGTAGTACTGATTTCAACGTAACCTCGAGAACCAACACTTTCTGCAACATATTCATCTGGAGCATCCTGCAAGCACAAAAGTTATCCGTATATCAGTAATCGATTTAATGAGTTTTTAAATATGAGCGGAAATATTTCTCTACATAAAGAAAAAACTTGCAGACATTAAAAGAGAATAAACTCTTGCTTCTAAAAACCCCCAACATGTAGCAAAAGACATAAAAGCCTTATCATTTTAATGACTTTTTGCCCTGTTTGGCTTATCATATAAGTGCTTATATAAACTATTTCGTTAACAAAAGATAAACTAAAATCAAACTGTTTTCATACGATATTCTAGAGAGCTTATGGAAATAAGTTGAAAACAACTAATGACCATGTTATAAGTTGTTTTCATATGATCTTTCAAACAGTCTCGCAAGTGTAGTCAATAGATAAGCTCAAATTAGTCAATTCGTCATCTAGATTGTCTTTTCAACATTTTTATTTGTTTGTCTCTATTTGGCTAAAGAAAATATCTTATCCTCCCAATTATTATATTCATTCTTTCTTCACTGTACCTTTTAGTATTTCTCCTTTTATCCAAAAGAGAGTGAACAAATTGGCATGAAAAGAAACTAGGTAGTAACCTTTAGAAGCTTTTCTTGCTCAATAGCAGTTTCTCTGGCGGTCCAAGCAGACCAATATGAAGCACATAAAATCGTACCGACAGCCATAAGCCACAAAAACACTTCTGCAACATCAACCAACGGACGCAGCGGAGAGTATAACTGTATGGACACTTAAGAACAAGAATTGCACATGCATTAGAACAAAGGATATCATGTAAGACAGAACAAATTATGTATCAAAACATAAAGTAGTAATTTCAATAATTAAGGGTCTATTTGTTACAACTTTTTTATAGAAAATCGCTTTTTTTAGAAAAAAATATTTTAAGGAGTTGATCATCCATTAGTTACAGCATTTTCACAAAATGAGAGTTTTACAAAAAGTGATTTTAGTAAAGATAAACAAATACAACATAACTTCTGTTTATTGAAAGCCAAAATTTACTTATTTAATCTGTAGCAAACAGGCCTAAATTGTCCTATGCTAAAGAAAAGGCACAACTAATTACACACATAACAGACACTTCAGAGAAAATGGTAACATACCTATAGACTTATTTTTTATATGTCTTTCCAAGTTTAATCCAGCATCTTGTGGAAGCATAACAGCAGGTATTCCAATATCAACATCAGTTTCATTTTCCTCACAAACCATCTTGAAAAGTTCTGTACAGTAACAACATACAATAGTTGCTTAAAACAAATAATGAATAAAATTTATTTTGCATTCCCTGCATCTATGATCCTCAAGATCACTAATTGACAAATGAGAAACAAAATAGAATATGAGATATAAAAAAGCATTAAAAAATAACAGAACAGAACAAAAGCGCATAAAACACCTGTACGATAGTTTATAATGATGATGGCTGAAGCACCAGCTTCATCAGCTATATTTGCCTTGGTTGTGAAACTACATTTTCCTCGGTGCACCAAAATGATCTCACTGGTAAGCTAACAATAGTGAAAAAAGAAGCAAATAAATACTTTTAAATAATAAAGCTTTCAATCTCAACAATTATGTGCTTCACAATCAAGTAAAGTTAGTTGCATTAGGTTAGTTCTATCTATAGTTTAAAAATGAACTCAGATACCTTATTCTTAGGCTTGCTACAACAATCAGGAGGATCAGCCATGACAACTCTAGTATGATTGGCATGTTTTTCTTTTGATTCCAATGTAGGGCCGAATCTTGCACCAACACCAACATATTCATCGTTTTCCACACCATCGATCCAAGTCGGGACTTTGACCTAACACAAGAGAATAATTCATTCAAATCTGTAAAGGAAAAACACCAATAGATATGTACATTTGGTTATATGCAATTTAAGGAAACAACAACAGATCATATTGTATGGAAGTTTACTTCAAAATCAAGAAATCATAATCCAATACATTGGTCTGTTTGAATTGCCTTGTTTGAACTTATCTATTAGCATAAACATTTGTGAGACTGTTTAGAAGAGCTTATGAAACAACTTATGACATATCAATAAGTTGTTTTCAACATATTTTCATAAGCTCTCCAGAATAGCTTATAGCTTATATGAAAATAATTTAATTTTATCTTTTGTTATTAAAAAGGTTATACATTATCACTTATATGATAAGCGCTTAGTTAAGCTGTTTCCTGAAACAAGGTTGCTTATTAGAATCAATACATGAAATATAAACAAAATATGGTTATTTAGTAGTATCTTGAGAACAACTCCACAAGTTTAAACCTCAAGTGCCAAAGATGCAAGTTTAAGTGATTCTACATCTCTCCCTAAATATGAGCCCTCTTTCGAAATCGATAAATACAATTCTCATTTTTAAATTACTAGATATATTCATAATTTTTTCTCAAATATATCCATAATTAATAGTACTATAAGTGTCTTAAGAGATGCAAAATCAGAGTTCAACTCATATACAAAAGGGTATTTTAAAAATATATAAACACAAAATAGACACAGTAAATATTTTTCTTTTCTTAATATATGTGAAAATTGCAAAAATAGCTTAAAATGAGCAGCTTATAATAAGTACAGAGATAGTAACAATCATAGGCAAATGAGAAAGAAAAGTGATAGTGAAATAAAAAAAACATCATCATATAAAAAATAATTTACCGATTTAGCATTCTAGTAGAACTAAATAACCAAAGAAGATCACTTTATTGCAAAAAAAAAATAATAATCTAGAAACACACCACATGTGCAATAATAAATAACCTTGCAAAAAAAGAAATTCCAACCGTACACAAACTAAGCTTAGAACTAGAAGAAGTGGTGTTTGGCCGAATCCATTGTTCGATCTAGTGTTTTTTCCAATAAACCCGAACCAATCCAACACGGTGATAAAGCAAGTTTGATTTGGATTTATTACTATTTAATGACTATTTTACTACACTTCTCGAGTGAATTTAAGTTATGTCACTTAAGTTGTAAAATCAAACTCCATTTTCTTAAGCAACCATATCATTTTCAACAACAAAAAGAGAATTTAATTGGGCATACATAACATAAGGTGCAAATCATCTTATTACAAAAGTTAAAGCTCAAATTAAATAAAATAAAAAAATCCAACCCAACTCTCCAATTTTTCTTTCCTGCAAAAAAAAAACATTTTTCCTATGTTTTCCACATCTCCTCACTTTTCTAACAGTTTGTCAGCAAGCGAAAATGAAAGCCAAGATCAAAACAGCAAAAAAAAAAAATGACATTTTTATTTGAAGTACTAGTTATGCAATTGATATGAAGAAAGAATAAAGAATATCGTACCAGAACAAAGTTGTTCTCACAACCAGGTCTTGTGGGGGCAACATCATCATGGTGAACTATATCACCACCCAAAACCAAAGAGATAGTAAACAAAAACACATAGGCTATAGTATATATAACTCCCAATGAAACCATTGCTAAAAACTCAGATTCTTGAAAGAAACCAAAAAAAATAGTGTTTTTATTATTTGTTTGGAGAGAAAATAAGGAAGGTACAGAAGAAGTAGGGAGAAGGGAGTGGCGGTGAAGAGAGAGAGAGAGAAAAGGGTATATTATTATTATTATTATTTTGTTTCCTAAGTTATTATTTTGTTCTGTTTTTTTTAAGATATTCTTAGGAGTCCATAATAGATAGTCCTTAAAATTAACTACCAATTAGTTAAAATTTTGTAATCATTAATTTATTATATAAAATGTATCATATATTTAGTAGAGATTAGATTCTATGAAGTTATTGCATAGATGCAATAATTGATTTGGACTGTCTGATATGACATATATACTATTTGGTAAAACTATTAAGATCAATAGTACTTTATTAAAATAATTAAATTGTGGATTTACATTTGAGGTTTATTATCATGAGAAATTGTATGAATGTGCTATAGAGAATTCAGAATTATATTTAGTGAAAATAGATTTTCTCAATTAAAATTTTATCTATACTAAATTGTTATATCTTAATTATTAAATGCAATCTCTTTTTTTTTTATAATTTTATCTCTCTTATGTTTAATGGTTAAAATGTAACTATTAAAAAAAATAGAAAGAATTTTAACGGAAAGAATTTATTCCCATATTCAATGTAATCAATCTAGTTTTCTTTATTGAATCAATTCTATATACTAAATAGTTCAATTTATTTTATATATTAAGTTGCAGAAATATTTCTCAACATTGTTGAGCTTAAAAATGTAGAATTTGGACAGTGGTGTAATGTAATGGTGATAGTGCACACTTAGTTGTGTCGGCCACGTGGTTTGTCTGTACTGTGAATTTGTGATTCCTACTTTGCTTTTGGTATTTGACAAATTACTAATTATTATTTTTTTAATGACAATGTACGGCAAAATTTATGTTATTTGACTACTTTTGTATTTCTATCTTTATATTATAACTCCCAAATTTAAGGATGAAATTGCCATGTGTTCTTTTGCGTTGTTCTTACATCATTAAGTTTTATTAATTTATTTATTATTTTACATCATAGATTGAACGAAGGAAAATATATTATTATTTCTTTTAGGAAGAGGAGATGAAAATACGATTATAGATTTATAAATAATTAAAAAATTAAATTCAAATTAAAGACATGACCTTTAACTTAATATAATGATATTTATCAGTTCAACTAAAATTTTAAAAAAATAATTATGTTTAACATCAATCAAAATGATGAAACATTCAATATAGTGTTTTTTATTTTTGTGAGCATATTTTTGAAATGTACATATATATGATAAAAAAATGATATTATATATATATATATATATATATATATATATATATATATATATTACATAGTATGATAGTATGATGTTCAACACAAATATTGAAAATAATTTAGATTAACATCTCAAAATTTTATTTGTGTATTTTTTTATAGTATGCCAAGATACTGTTTTTTTTTCCAATTATATCCCTATATATTATAAATTAAATTTTATTAAGAAATTTTAAATTCTCAAGTTTAATATTATCTTTTTAAGACTCTTACTATTAAAGGAGTGATTTGACATTCTCTCAAAATTTATTGAATTAAATGTAACACTTGTACCGTTCTGGTTTTACTACTTGTGGGAATATATTAGGGGACAAATGTATTACCACTCTAGATTTTTTTGCCGTGATTTTGTAGATTACAAATGTGTTGCACGTTGAGGTTACTCATGTCAATTGCATTGCATGTTAAGCTTTCTCTATCGTACTATATCAAAATCTTACCTAACACCTCATGGACATAAAATATTAACTATGATTTAAGTGAAAATTTATATAATTGATATTCATAGACTTTATTTTTATTAAAGTATATAGTTTAGTTGAGTAAAAAAAAGTATATAAGTTATGTATAAATTATTAAAATTGTAACATTTTTTCTGCAAATTTTAAAATGTTTCGAAACAATGCTCATGTTAAATGCATGCATAGATAACTATTAAGAGAAAAAGTCACAAAAATTATTTATTAGATTGACTAATTGTTATTTGTGCATTACGTACATTATAATTATGGTTGCTATTGAAATAACCTAAAAGAATGGGTGACATTCTCTATAGATTAAATCTGATTATCAATTGACAAATTTTACTTTCAGGAATCATAGTATTGTTCTTTGATCTAATAGAAATAGATGATTTAATTGTCTTGAGATGGTTAAAATGATAATATTTATCATCTCATATATTTAGAGAAAGTAATCAATGTATTAATATGATTGCTAATTTGGAACTTCACATTGTTAATAGTCATTAGTCAGATTTTTTTTCCTCATAATACTTTAGATGTTTTAAATAATTTTAGAGTGCTGCAAATGAAAATTGATTGACTTGAGGTACTAACATAATTTAGACGTAAATTTAATCATGAAACGTCTTTAGACTCTATTTTTGCTTAAAAAAGTATTATAGTTACAATGACTTAGCAATAATAAAAGCATGCCACCAAATATGATTTCATATAAGTGATTGTAACTAACGAGGATTAAGTTTAGCATAAAAGGCTAAACTCGCACAACATGATGAACTTGAGTTCGAATTTCCATTGAAATAAACATCCACATTTAGTGTCTAATGCGCTCAAATAAGATTTCCTACAATGCAAAGTAAGCCGAAAACAATAGCAATCACTTTAGGCTCCAATTTTTTTTATATTTTTTTTATAATCTTTACTTAATAAAAGACCTCTAAATATATTTTTGTACTTAAAATAAAGAAGAATAATGGTATTTTTTGTTGTTTTAGGCATGTTATTTTGTTATTAGTAATTTTTCAACATATAAATATCCAAAATGTTTTTTTTTTATTGGTAGATAAAATGAAAAATATTACTATAAATTCATACACACAACTTTAAGGTCTTGAATTTGAACTCAGGACATGATATTCAATAAAATAGCAGTGAACTAAAACTTAAGCACAATATGTAAAATGTTTAACTGCACTATAACAATGGTATTACAATACACATAAAGTAAGTACTTTTTTTTTCTAATTATTAAGTAATGTTTTAATCTATTCATCTGTAAAGCATTTAATTCAATTTTTTTGACTTAGCATTTAATTCAATTTTTTTTGACTTGGCATTTAATTAAATTAGAATTATGATATTTTGATTTAGAATTAGAATTAAATAGAATTAATAGATAAATTAGAATTAATTTTTTGATTTAATTTTTTTTATTGAATTAGAATTAAGTAATTTTTTAATTGAGTAAAAAAAAGTAATTTTTTAATCTACATCTGTAGAGAAATTAATTAGATTAATAATAGCACTTTGATACAATACACATCGATTAAGTAATTTCTTAAAATTATTTTTTAAATATAGTATTTAATATACATGACAAATCAACCAATCAACACAAAACTGGTATATAATTTTTTAAAAGCTAGCAGAATTTTCTTTTGAATTTTATTAGTTTAAAAATTAGAAAAAATAGGAAGATTAATAAGACAAAAAATATGGTCGTAATATTTATAATAAAATATATACCTTAAGGGTATTTTTTTTAATATTTTTGGGAGAATGATCTTGTGACATGACAATAAGGGTGCAAATAAATCAGACAAGTTGTTAGGGTCTATATTAAGTAGATCCAATAAATCTAAAGGCCTAAAGTAAAACTTAAAATGAAGCCCTTTAAAAATTAACAATAATAAAATTGGATGCATTTTAAATTAAATTATTTTACAATATTAAATAGTTTCTTTTGATGAATACAATATTAAATAACATACAAATAAATATTAAATAGATTCACATGATTGAGTAATTTTTTTTATTGAATTAATCAATACTAAAATTAAAGAGTGAAATTTATATTATAAAGATTAAAAAACGTTTTACTAAAACAATTAATAATATTAATTAAATAAAAAATATCACTTTGAAGCCTAAAAATAGTATTTCAGACTCAAGGTGGCGGTCTCACTTGTCTCCTTCTTGTATTGACCCTAGGTCCATGACCTAACGTGCGTATAATCCATATTAGTCTAAACCTATTTTTAATTAGATAAGACCAATAATCATTTTAAAGTTTATTAAGCTAAAAATGTTAGTCTAAAAACAACTATAAAATATAGAGTCCATTTAGAAATGTCAGTGAGCTAGATTATAGTTTATAAACTCATGACAAAAAAAAAAAAAGAAGAAGAAGACTTATTTGATAACAAATATTTCGTTCCCAACTTCGTAGTTTTTTTTTCACTAATTTAAAGTATTTTTTGTAAATTGTTTACCGCAAGTAGTTTTTGAATTTATAATTAATCATCTTTTATTAATTTTATCTTTATTATTTTAACTAAAATTAATTTTTTATTATAATTTATTTATTATAATTGCAAGGCTATGTTGGAAGTATGCACCATGTTCGATCATTAAAGTTAAGATTATTTTAGTTTTTATTTAATTATTACATTTTGTTCTAATTTTTTATTTTAATTATAAAGTTATTATTATATATTTATTATTGTATGTCTGTTGTAAAATTTCACCATTATAGGATTGACATACATTGTTGCATATATTTTAAAATAAAACTTTAGCAAATAAAAATAATTTAATAATATCAAATAAAAAATAAAACAGATTAATAAATTTTTAAATTATTCAATTTAAAATATTTTAAACATTAATTGATATAAATTTATTTATTTATTAATTAATAATGTTCTTTTATATCATTTTACTTTTTTAAGTTAATTAAACTGTTAATTTTATCAAATATTTCAATTAATTTATCCACTATCAACTAACTCATCTACTATTAACTATAAACTCATCAGTTATTAACTAACTTATCAACTATCCACTAATAATAATCAAATTAGACTTTAATCTTATACTATGTAAGATCTCAAATATATTGTTAGATCTCAAAATAAAACTCAATCTGATTATCATACTAGTTTGTTATTTTATGTACCGAAAACATATGTCGGTCACCACTTGAGTGAACTAGTGAATAGGTTTTAATAAAAAAATAATGAAGCCAACTTTTAAAAAAACTTTTATACTATTTTAGATTTTCAAAAAAGTCATATTAGTCTTTCAAAAAATGAATCTATGACTTGTAACAAGTCAAACTTAGATATAACATTTTAAAGTAAATATCTCTTGTGAAGTCCAATCTATTCCTACACCTTAGTGAGAGATATGATCATCATTTTCATCACATATTAAAGTACACTTTGATAGATTTTTCCGTCCTATTCATACACCTTAGTGAGAGATATGATCTTTATTTCCATCTCATCTTAAAGTACAGTTTGATAAATTTTTTCCTATTTATAAAACCTCAAATAAAATAATAGTTTTCATAAAGATTTTCACATAAAGACATCTTAACATGAATCACGTAATTATTTCTTTAAAATACGTGAATTGTAAATAAATTTTTAAAAGCATAATTATTTTTTCTTTTTTCACAAAAAAATTGTTTTTATTTTTAGAAAAAAATACAAATAACAAAAAAAAAATAGAAAGTTAAAGAAATAATTTTTTCACCCATGCTCCTATATATTTCCACTAAGCATGAGAATAATTTTTTGACTAACCTTTAATAAACCCACAAATCCTTCATTATTATATTTCTTTAAAAAATTATTTCGGACTATCGCTCTTTGTTTTTAACAACTACTAATATATATAAATTGCTATATATGTTTGAAATCTTAAAATATTGATGTTATTGTTATTAATGAATGAACAGGAAATTTGCACTAACTAACCGGTATCACTATCAATCTATCATCATACGTGTATAATTATGGAACAAATAAAATATGTAATATATTTTTTAATTAAAAATGACAAGAGATTAGATAGAATTAATGAACAAAATCGACAGGAAAAAACAAGGGTATCAAGGTTTAATTATGATGCTGTCGTGTTGTACGGTGGTCCTTAAACTTGCCCACTTGCTTTGGCATCTTTGCCAATAAAAGAAGGAAGCCATGTGGACCAGTTTATTTATTCCACCACCACTAACTAGTCACTGCAGTGAGCAAATTTATTAGCTTAATTAAGTTAAAAATGAAATTAATCGTGGAATTATTACAACGTTAGTTAATTTAATTTTTTATGATCACAAATTATTTTGGCAATAATTTTGTAACGTTCAAAGACTTATATGGTAATAACATGTATTTTTTAAAAATTATTTTAATTATTCAAAAATTAATTTAAAATTATAGTTAAATCAAAGATCAAAATTATAAAGATCTACAATTTCAACACCAAAATGGTGGTTTAGCCAATTTTTTAATGTTTGATACCTAAACTTTAAAATTGATCAATTTTATCTCATAATTTATAATTTATGTTATTAAAGTAAATTGGTCTTTTATGTGAGAAAATGCTAAATGATGGTAATAATTAGTGACGTAACATCTAAATTATTTTTATCGTAAAATAATTGTTGCATTTTCTTCTCCAAAATTTAGGATTTTGCATAAATCTTTTGTCATCTCCATTTCTATTTTTCTTCTCCTCCAAAATTTAGGATTTTGGTAAATATTTAACATAATGTTTTTGTTAAACATCTTGCTCTCATTCATGTTGTTGACATGTTTTGTGAAAATGAAAAAAAAAAAAAATTAAAGATGAGAGAGATGCAAGACTTGAAAGGCAAAAAAACATTAGACTGAAATTTTTTGGATGCTCCTATGCTTTGAATTTTTTAACGAAGAATTTGGTTGTGCTGTTGACTTTCTTCCGTCCTCATAAACACAACATATTGTTAACTTGCTTTTAATTTTTTTATGAAGAACTTAGGTGAATGGATGTGATGTGAGTGAGTTACAGGAAGAGAGAGACTTAAGGGGTGTGTGTGGTAGGGTTGAGGTTGAGGATCAACTTGAGGGGATGAAAATGAATTGATGAATGTTGGAGGCATGAATGAGAAAATACAGAGATGGAAATTTGCAATATGGTAATATTTTATTATTTTTGTGGTTGAGAATATTCATTTCCTTATTTTGGTTTTTTTTTTTTTTATCAATGAAACTTTGACATAAATAAGTAATTTTGTCATGTGATATACATATTTGACTTTGACTAATAGCTTTGGACGAAAATGAACAATTTGCAAATTAACAGACATAAATTAAGGGAGTAAATTGAACAATTTTAGAGTTAATTCCAAAAAATAAGTCAATGGACCTAAAAGATAATTATCATGATAATTATTTTGAAATTTTGGTCACTACAACTTGTCTATGTATGTTAATTTAATAAGTGATAATATGTACACCTATGATAGTTATTTTAAAAATTTTATTAATAAGAACTTGTTTCCATATATAATAGTTCAATCTCATAAGTGACGATATGTTTCATGTACGATAGTTATTTTTAAATTTTTATTAGTGAAAACTTGTTCTGTGATGATAATATTTTATCAATGAGAAATTGTATGATAGTTCAATTCCATCATTCACCTTTGAAACACATGTTGATTTATGGAGGGGGACTCCAATCATCTAATTTTACGGTCAACCTCAACAATTGAATTGGTAACAATTATCCATATTGCAAGCATGCCATTACAGGTGGGAATAGGTCGAGTCAGGTCGAACTTGTTAGTGCAAAAGTAGTTTTAGCTACAATCCTCTAGTTAATATGTTGATGATAACAAAAAACAAAAAACAAATAAGAACAATTATTCTCTAATTGTATTTGTTAAGTGTGCAAATTAAGTTAAAAAGACGAAGAAGTATATTAATGATAATCTATTTTAAAGTAACATAAATTATGAGTAAGTTAGAGATAATAATCTAAGTGTTTTTAACAAAAAAATACTATCACCTAATAAATAAGTAAGCGATAAGAAGTATTACAATAAGTATCTGATAATCTTCAGTTTGAGTCAAAGCGTTAAAAACAAAGAAAATATAAGTAAATGATTGTCCCTCTAAAGACAAAGAAAAAGAACGCTACAATGATTATCTAACTCAAAAACAAAAAAATTGTCCCTCTAAAAACCCATGTTGATCCTCTAACTCAAAGACCAAAAGAAGAAAGCTTTAAATGAACTACCTAATAAAGTTAATCTTCTGGTACAAGATCCCCTGATGAACAAAGAAAAAGAATTTACTAAACAAGTTCATAGTGACTCTGGAAGACCTGTTGAAGTTGTGTTTGTCTCTGATAAATGCGCTCTCAACGCGTTTCTAACGAATTTGATTACAAGCTTATTATGATGATTTTGCGTCTGATAATTTTGGTAACCTAGTTGATTGTCTGGTCAATGTTTCAAGCCAACGCTCTGATAAGAAGTCAACATTCAACATCCTCTGTTCGTCATGGATGGACTTATCCTCTAACTAAAGAAACACATGACATCCTCTGATAGTCATATTCTCTAAGATATGTCTTCTTAATAGAAGATACGCTAAACAAATTATGAAGATATAAATGGAAATGTCTTAAAGGTTGATTTGCCTTAAATTCCGATTTAAGATCTCCAACGGTAACATTCTCAATGGATACATCTCTCTGTATTTAAATAGAAACCGATCAATATGAAATAGACAGGTAAGAGAATGGAAAAGACAATGTGTTAAGAAGAATTTATGTGTTAAGAAGAATTTCTGTAAAAGCCTATAACAAGTGCTAGAATTGAACAAGTTGTTAGAATTTTTGTTAAATGAATGAAAAATCTTCTTAATAGAGAGTTATTAGAATTGATGTAAATTAATCAAGTTGTTTGATACACTTGAATTGATATAGGATTTCAAATGTAATATTCTCTCAATGAGAGTTAGAATCTTAAAAAAAAACTTTGTGTCAATTCAAACACAAAATAGAACTGATGTAAATCAACCCGATAGTGGCAACAACTCTTTCATCAATAAGAAGTACCAGGAGAGGTATAACAATACTCATGAGCCTCAACGATAGGCTGCTAGAAAGTTGAGAAAAGGTTCCAATGGTGTCAATCTGGAGAGGCTAAAGAAGAATACTCAAATCCT
This sequence comes from Cicer cuneatum, assembly GCA_037974295.1. Lineage (NCBI taxonomy): Eukaryota > Viridiplantae > Streptophyta > Magnoliopsida > Fabales > Fabaceae > Cicer > Cicer cuneatum. The sequence continues at coordinate 64,221,388 of JBBPBO010001985.1, read as the reverse complement.
AAAGAGGTAGAGTAAATAATACTTTTATGCAATTGTTTAAAATAGTGGATTAAGTTATCGACTGTATTGAGGACTAGATGTAATAACAGTCTATTGTGAGCTAGTATAAAAATTATTGTGTCCATTCTCTCTCTTTCTGTTATTCTAATATAAGTTCTTTATTATTCAACTTTATTTTCATTAAACATGTTTTATAATTATAAGTTGAATGATTTGATAAATAACATATTTTTGGTTAAACTAATTTTCAAAAACGGAAAAACACAATTCAAATCCTCATTTTCTTGTGTTTTCCAGCATCTTCAACGAACTTTACTCAAATAGGTAGGCCTACTTAAAAAAAATTAAAGCTTGGTTTATTACCTATCAAAACCATTATTTTAAGCATTAACTTGACCTTTTTAAATGTCTGGCTTGACCTATTAACCTATTTTGTGTTAATACTTTTATAATTGACATTTCAAATGTTGATTTTTAAAAATGACTTATGAAAAGGCTAATAGGCCAATAAAAAACGTGAATTTTGTTGAACTCGTACAATCATAACATCTATTTTTTTTTCCTCCACTTTTCGCAACAGACTTGATGTATGTATGAACAATTATAAACAAAATAAAAAAATAAAATACAATCGTCAAATTTATAGCACAATGGTTTTGAGAGAGAAGAATATGCATAGATGATAAGTGCCAAATTTATCTAATTTTCCATGATCTTTTGGGCACTTATACGTTTGAAATGTTTAAGATATATGTTAAATTATCCCTCAATAGGTTATTTTAGCAAGTAGTTAGTTTCTATATAAATATTATGGTAAATAAGTTAATTATAAGTATTAATTACTTTGTGTTGAATTGTAGGAGAAATATCAAAGTGGTCCAAGTAAAGGAAAAGCAAAAAGTCAAAGTTGAAGAACTTGGCTTAAGCCAAAACAGGTTGGCTTAAGCCAGAAGAATGCTGAAAGCAAAACCAGAAGGACTGTTTAAGCAAAAATGAGGCAGAGACGGATTTTGAGGAACTAGGAATGGCAATGAGTAGGGTATGGGTAGGGTAGTATAGTACCCGTCCCCGTAGTTTACAAAAATACCCGTGCCCGTGCCTGTACTCTCATGGGTATCAACTTTAACATTTGTACCCTTGCCATTTGGGTACTTACGTGCCCGTACCCATACCCATTACCCGCACTTTAACAAAAATATATCGATAAATAATTTGTGATTAAATTTAAAAAAATTCTCAAATATTTTAAATCCAAATCATAAATATTACAAACCAAAATATTGTCTAACTCAAAACTTCCAAAATATATCATGATCCAACATTAGTACATTATTACAATAAATATCAAAACATCAAAAATAATGTTTTACGAAAGAATATTTTATGAAGTTGCAAGTCCTTGGACGGTATTCTCCGAGATATGTAAAAAAATTGATATGTGTATTATATTAGTTATTTATAATTATAAAGTCATGATTAATAATATAAAAAAACTCTTAAATATAACATCACAATTATTTACCTTTTCATCAGAATCAAATATGTGTATAGGACTAAAATTTATTTTTTAAATTTTTTTAATTATTAAAATTGTACTTTTTTTTCACTATAAGAAAAAATTTCTATACCTATGGAAAATTACCTACAGACTTTAGTCCGTGGGTAAATTATTAATTACCCACGGAAAAACCGTAAGTAAATTCATTATTTTCAAAAATATTTTTTTTAACACTATACCATGGTTAGTCCGTGGGTAATGTTAAAAAAATGCAAATGAACTTAATTTTTCAAAATATTTTCGTATTTTATGTTTCCACGGATTGTCCGAGGGTAAATTTAATATGTAATTTTTTTTGAAATTGTTTAATTTTTTAAAACTGATAAAATGTAAAAAATAAATGCAACCTAACCTAACCTCAACTTTTACTATGCAATCAATAATCAGATTCTCCCACTCACTTTCACCTTCAAACCCCACCGTCACCCTCGCAAACCCTCTTGTTTCCTTCAAACCATCAACGCCAACCCTAACTCCGATTCCGATGACGATCTCCGCAACAACTGCACCACTCTCACCCTCGCTTCCACCCACACCCTTGCCTCTGCCATTCGTAAAGTCTCCACCTCACCCGTTGAGTTCACTCAGCAACTCGAGAAATATCGCACAACCGGACTTGTTCTTCCTAGCCCTGACTTCCATACACTCTGTCTTCAACAGCTTCATCTCTTTCGCAGAATCTTCCCTGAAGCTCTCCTCTCGGTTCGTACCTTGGTGATATACCTTATGGTTCTAAATCAGATATTTGGTCCTTGGGTTAGTACTTTGTTGTAATTATTTATTCTCCATAAACTTTCTATTATTGGTTTATTATGAATGTATGTATAATCTCTGAAATCTGTTATCCAGGATGTTGTTTATACGAAATGACAGCACATAAGCCTTGCATTCAAAGCATTTGTAAGTCTCCTTATTAATTTAAAGGTTTTATTTTCTTATTGGAGCATATTTAATACCTTTAATTTCTGCTGTTTGATGAATCAATCATACACAATTTTACTTATCAATATGACTACCATCGCGTTTCCATGCTTGGACAGGGATCTTGTGTTGTGCGGGCTGACTCTAGGCTTAAATCCATTTAACTTTCTGTAACCCCATTGTTATGTGTTGAACTGATTTTTTTTAACAATGTTATATAACCAGCTGGATGGTTATACTTATGTTTCAGAGTTGAAATCTAATCACACATTTACTGTTTTCATATCTTCTATGCAAACTTGCTTTTTTTAATTACCTAATTATCTTTCAATTTCTTCGAACATGATATACAAGCTTTGATTATCAAGATTAGTAAGTCCATAGTGGCTCCACTACCAACAAAATATTCTAGTTCATTGTAAGTCCTTATCCTTTCATCATGGAGTTACTGTGGTTAATCTTGACATTTGCAAATTGCATTGTTGTGTCTTATGCTGTAAAATTTAGCATTTCACAATCAATGTCTGAAGTTCTTCAAACTCCAAAGCTAAAATGAGTGGGTTAGCCAAAGATAATTCAAAGTGGGGTTTCTTGTTAAATTATAGCAATCAAATATTAGTAGTACTATAAAATTATAGATCGTATCATTGATGGTTGGTCCAGTCATATTTGTTTTTCTTTTTGGCAGTCGAAGTCTTGTTAAAAGCATGCTGCGGAAAAATCCAGAGCTGAGGCCCAGTGTAAGTATAATTCTCCTCTGACCTTGAATAGTGCAATGCAATGTATGGGTGCAACATCTAGCACCATATTTATTTTTTTAATTGAATCCAATGTCCAATAACGCTGATTTTTAATGACCATCCATTTTGAATCCATTGTTTGATGAAAAATATGTCTGTTAGCATTTCTAGTTCAAAGGCAAAAGTGGATTATCATGAAATAACACTGATTGCGATGGGGTCTTGTGTGACCTCTTACCTTCCTTAAATATTTTTCACACAAAGTTTATGTGTAATAAGGAAAACACTCCCTGCCTCTTAACTGAGGGATAAAAATATGCCATTTTGCTGCTTAGGCATCTCACTGTATCTTTGTTGCTGCCCTGTCATTTGCACCCTTATTTTCTTCAAAGACTTCACCAGTTACATTAATGCTTACAATTCTTCCTTAATTATTACAATACAATATCTTTCGCCACCTACATGACTATAATGAATCTTGTTACCATTGTGCAGTCTAGTTCTTCATGTTAAGTTTTTGCAGCGTTTGTGGTCTTGTGGGCAGATATCCTGCTCTTCTTGACCATGTGAGTTTAAATCTGATCTGTCACAAGAACATATTTTCTAATTTCAAGTTTACTTCCTGTGATAGGCTTCAGAGCTTCTTGGGCACCCACATCTTCAATCTTATGTTCTAAAGATCCATCTCAAACTCAACAGCCCCTGGCGAAATACATTGCCTGCTCATTGGCCAGAGTCAAAGTACACGAAGAAGACTAGATTCTTAGTGCCAGAAGATGATACTGTTACTATCTGTAGAGATAAGCGCTATTCCTACAGTAATGATCGGACTCTAAATCCTAGTGTATCTGGAGCTGATCAAGATTCTGTATGCTCTACCATAGAAATAGATTGTACTCCTGATCATTTGAATCAATGGTTAGCTGAATTATGTACAGGAGATAGCTGTGACATGAAGTCAGTCCATAAACCTGTTGTTTCCAAAACTTCTAGTATTGCTAAGACTTCAAAGTTCACTTCATCAAAAGTTTCTACTACCAACAGGAAATCAATGGAACCCTCAAAGAATCGTAAGGTTTATTACCATCATCAAGGTTTGCAGCTTTTTACACTTTATTTTGCAGGTTTATTGAGATATATAGTTAATATTTCAAATAATGAGGATGGTATTTGGTCAAAAGGGAAGTTATTTTCTATCCAAAAAATAAAGTTTAGGTTTATGCCTGACTTTCTAAACTCTGGTTGCAGCTTCCTGTTTCACACAGTATCACAAAATCTGCTCATACAAATCGCAGAGCATCATTTCCACTGCCAACAAGAGGTGGTATTCAGCAGCCTCCTTTCAGGCAGACTGTTGGTTTACTTAGCAATGTGTCTTCACCTGATATCTCAGTAAACTCTCCTCGTATTGATAAGATAGCTGAATTCCCATTAGCATCATATGAAGATTCTTTCTTCCCAATCAATAGAACCTCAACCTCTGCACAAGGTTCCTTAGGATTCCCATCTCGCGACAATTATTCTTCAACTGTGATAGATAAATGCACAATATGAAGTGGCTAGAATATCACTAGAAGGGGAATTGAATAGAGATATTCAAGATTTTTAAAATTCTGTTATTGTTTTTAATCTGCTGTCCTCTTTCAGAGGATGATTTATCAGATGTTGAAAGTTGAGAGAGAGAATAATGACACACGAATTTTTATACTGGTTCACCCAAAGATGGCTACGTCCAGTCCTCATACTCTTGTGAGTTTTTACTAAGTATCAAAAGCTATCAGCCTCTCACTGAGGTTGATTACAAACTGTGTATTCGTAAGCTTCACCAAGCTTACAATTCTTTCCTTCTGATTTCTCTTCAAGTGTTACTCACTTGAAGGACTAAAAATGATATGAAGTAGTTTGACAGGATTTACTTTCTATAAAGATGAAACAAAGATCTAGTGAAAGATTGTAGAAAGCTTGAAAGGAGATTGATAATTGCTCTTGATGGCCTCTGATATTTTTCTGTTTTTTGCTCGTGTAGTTGTGTGTGTCTACTGAAGAAGAGCAGCCTTCCTTTTATAGGGAGAAGGAAACTTTCTCTTCAAGAAAATTTTCCTTTCTGACCGTTTTTTCAAGATGTAATGAACCTCACTGTTGTTGCAAATTTACAGCCTTGCCATTCTGTCCTTTTACAGCCTGGCACATGGGAGGTTACTTCTTTACTTGGCTTTCCAGTAGGATAGATCATTCCATATGGTTTTAACAACTGGTCAGTGTTCTTTTCTGGTTCCAAGTCATGACCCTTCTCTGGTCGTGGATGATGCAGCTTTTGATACTTTGGAACTGTTAGTTGTTCTTAATGTAAGAGGATGAATGAGCAGCTAGAAATTATCCTCTGGTAATTTCCTTTTGGTGTCTGAAGTTCACCTTATGGTATCTGACTTCTGATGTTTACCTTCCAGAGTTCATCTTCTGATATTTATCTTCTGGTGTGTATTTTCTGGCATTCATCTTCTGATGTTTATCATGTGAAGGTTGTCTTCTGAATTTCTGGTATTCATTTTCTGGTGTATTTCATGTGAAGTTCGTCTTCTGAGTTTTATCCTTTGATGTTCATCTTTTTATCCTCTGATATGTTTCTTCTGAAATTCATCTTCAGATGTATATCTTCTGATATTCATTTATGATTTTCATCTTCTGATATCGGCCAATCTGGACTAGCAAACCGGTCTGCTGAGATCCTCTGATCTCGGCCAACACTGGACCATTTATTCTGTCCTTCTGGTTTCGACCAACACTAGGCCATTTATTCTGACCTTCTGATTTCGACCAACACTGGGCCATAGTATGATCTTCTGATCTTGGCCAACCCTGTACTCGGTCTAGATTAGTTATGGACAAAGGATACTTCAGTCTGGACCTTTTAGCTTATCTTCTGATTAATCTAGGACTGTTTTTTCACTTCACTGTCAGGCCATCTTCTGGTCAGAAGAACTTTTTGAATAAGTCTGACTTATGATATCTTCTGGTCTGGATCCAGTCTTCCTCTAGCAGGCTTCCTTCTGGTCTGGTCCATGTCTTCTTCTGACTTTGTTTCCTTTTGATTTGGTCCAGCAAAGATATCCTCTGGTGATTTCAGGATGCATCCTCTGCTATCTTCTGGATGCATTATCTGGTGTTTTCAACTCTTAGGTTTTCTGCTTCAACTTCTGGTTTTCTGTTCCATATGTTTTGCTTCTGGTTTCCCAGATGTTCTACTTCTGGTGTTTTAACTTCAGATTTTCTTTATGGATTTAACAGCTTTGTTTCCTGCATGCATTCATTCTTCTGGACATGAGGTTGCGATCTTTGGATCATGTTCCTTTCTTAGTACAAAACTTAAACGCACGCATTAGTGTAATCATAATCTTAAGATAATTTTGTTATCATTAAAAGAGATTTTTTCTCAACACAATAGAGGTTACGATAGAGCCTCTATTAAGCCAAGTTCTACAGATGATTGGCAGGGAATCAAGCGCAGCATGTTAAAGGAAATTCACAAGGATTTCTAAAAACCCAATGTTTGAAGATAAAATTAAACTACTTAAACTACCAAAGTTTAGGAATGGAGGGAGTAGTCCCTACTATATTAATTTTGCATGAATTGACAGATGTGAAGACCATATATCACTTTGTTTTTCTGATATATAAGATATGTCTTCACTGTTTTATATTGCTAGGTCTATGGTCCCTGCTTCTTGGAACTTAGTTTAAGTTTCTTTGAGTCTTTTCTTTGTATATATTTGAAATTTAACAATTCCAAAATGCTAGGTATTCTCAATAGCTTCTTGATCTTTATCCTTTAAGTGGTGATTTTATCTCTTGTAGGCTGCTCGCAACAATGTCCTTCTTGCCGTTCCAGCATTTCTGTACGCTATAAACAACTATTTGAAGTTTGTCATGCAGGTATATAGAATTATCCCATAAATATTGCATATACAAGGTTTTAAGCTAGAAAAAGAATGCTAGGCATTAGAGATCTTTCTTTTAGGTTTGATGTGCACCTCTAAAGTCAAGACTCCATAACCTCTTGTTTTGTCCTAAGTGACTAGATGTATCATGTGACCCACATATGGGTAGTACATATTTGTAGCCAGTGCCTGTGCTGTGGATTTATTTTAATAATATCAGTAATTCAAAGCTGTCCTAAAAGCAAGATGAATTTTTCATTGCTTGTTAGAGTATTAGGATTATTTAGTTGTTAGGACTTAGGAGTCTTATGTTATTGATGATCTTATAGTGCTAGCAATGTATTAGTAGCACTACACTAGGAGTTGACATTGATTGTTATGACACATATACCTTCTCCCATTCCTAATTTTCTATTTAATCCCTCTAATTTCAATATTACTCATATTATAATCAACTGATGAATTCTTGTGTTGCTTGCGCATCCATATGATACCTGATATATTTACTTGGTTGTGTCTTAATGAGATACTTAAGGGTTGATTTCACATTTCATGCAGCTTTATTTTAATCCTGCTACTGTGAAGATGTTAAGTAATTTGAAGGTAATTTCTCGTTCACTGCTGTATGATCGAATATCAATATTTTTGCCAGCCAAATAATGGCTTGCTTAGGCATTGCATATCATATATCTTGTGTCAGATGCTGAATGCTTCTCAAAATTTGAGCCGCCGTTTTCAACTGAATTTTTCTTTTCACTTCATTTCAAGAAATCCTATTACTTTCTTCTCTCAATTATATTTTATTCTTTTATGCTGTTTTCTGACTATCATTCCTTGAGACAATTGGGTATATATTTTTCTCTTGAAGTTGAACTTGTTATTTATGGTTGGCTGTTGACGGTGCATGTTACAGGTTTTAGTTATAGCACTTTTGTTTGGCTCTATACTATTGAATTTAACAAGTTAAAATCCTCACATAAATCTCAATTGCTTTTATTTCTTTTATCAAGCTGGAAATTGATTTATTCTTTTGCTACAGTGGGAAGCCCTTGCTCTCTTGCTCATTGGTATAAGTGTTAATCAATTACGATCGTTACCCGAGGGAAGTACAGCTTTGGGTCTTCCTGTCACAATGAGTGCATATCTCTATACGTTTATTTTTGTAAGTGATGTTTGTTATTTGTTCTTTCTGTTAATTGATTATTATTATGCAACCAGTGAATTTTTAATCTATTAAGATTTGTTAGAATTAAGTAAATCTGTCAATCATCCAATCTCGCTAGCCTTTATCTATCAGTTACTTGTTAGAAAGTTTATAACATGTGTATTGACATACATACAGGTTGATGTTGATGATTCCAGCATGAGGACTTACTGGCTGTGATCTAAAGATATTGTTGCCCGCTCCTAGGCATGGTTTGTTCGCAATGGAAACAAATTTGCAGCGCTGGTTCAACTAACTGGTCTATCAGATATGGTTTATGTTTTATAGACGAACTATTTCTGGAAGCACTGTGAATTATATGACCTAGAGACTGAACAATCGTCATACATGATAGTTTTTTTACATCCATCCATGTGAATAGTTCAGTTCTTTTTATCCCTTCACTTCTGTCCACTGTGTTTGTTTTCTTTGCTGAACCGCCTTTTCAAGGTATAATCAATGGGAGAAAGGGAGGGGGTAAGAGAGGAGTCAAATATTGATCTAATTCAAAGCTAGTCACAAACATAAAACATCTCATTTGCTCATTGAAAATAGACGTTGCATTGTCCTTTTACATTGAGAAAAGATAATTTGTATCATTATGGGTTCTAGTACATGTTTCCTTATGTTTAATGTTCAGGATGGTAGAGTGAATGCCTTGTATTCTACTCCATCTCTTTACACCAATGCCAAAAATGCCGCAAACCAATCGTGGCCACTGAAAACTGACGACTACTTCCTGTGAGGATCTGCTATTGTTTGGTTTGTGATGCAGCTTATGATCTGTTAAACCACTTACACATATTTTGATGATTTCTTATAGGTATGCTGATGGCCCAAATGCTTATTGGACCGGATTTTTCACAAGCCGACCGGCCTTAAAGCGATATGCTAGGATGCTAAGTGGATACTATTTGGTATGATATTGATGTTCTATACAACAATGAAATTAAGTGTATTTTTCTTGTTTGCACTTAAGCATTCTTAACAAATTCAAGGCATTTCTAACATTTTCGCGGAAATAGATCAACTATATACAATACTTTTGACCTTGGAGATGCTCTAGGAATTGCACAGCACCATGATGTTGTCTCTGGAACTGCCCAACAACATACAACTGATGATTATGCGAAGCGGCTGGCTATTGGAGCCACTAAGGTCATGAACTAGAACTTTTCTAGATGTTATACAATTCTAGATGGAAGCATGGATAAGATAAAAATGTAGAAAGTATAGCAGAAATTGTATTTAGAATGAGTAGTGATTACATCAAGCCTTTATATAGGCTAACAACTATTGATTACAAGCTAACGAATAACAATATCTCTAATACCTGAGTTAAATTTTGCCTATATATTGTGTACTGCATTTGTTTATATGTTTAATTTTCCAATAGTATTGATTTCTTGTAGGATGAAAATATGTGAGTAATTTTATGTATAGAAAATCAGTTACTCATATTACCCACGGAAAATCTGTGGGTACTTTACCCACGGAAAATCTGTGGGTAATTTACCAACGGAAAATCTGTGGGTAATTTACCCACGGACATTCCTTAGGTACCCATATCCGACTGATTGTCCGTGTGTAAATATTTACCTACGAGCGAAATAGCTACGGACCCGTGTCCGTGAGTAATCCGTGGGTAATTTCAGGTTACCTACGGACTTGCCGTGGGTAAAGCTAAATTCTGCCGTAGGTAATAACACTTTTCCTTGTAGTGTTTTTTATTAAGGGTTCAATTTTTAAGATTAGAACATAACCTCCAAAATCTATTACTATTTACTAACATATTTTCGTGATGATTTACTTTATATGTTTATTTTTCATGAGGATCTGAAAATTATGAAATGAATTACCTAAATCTGTTGATTTGTTTGGAATAAAAAAGAGAGGTAGAGAGACATCATATAGTAGTGATTGAGAGAAATAGTAGTTAGAGATTGGAAGGGGAAATAGAGATGCATAAGATAGTAGAGAGACATATGTATATTTAGAAAAATCATGTATTTGAAAAATATTTTTTAAAACAAACATGTTTTCTTGAAAATCATTTTTATGTCTTTTATGATAATTTTTTAGTTTAAAAAAATTATTTTTATAAAATTGTATACAAACATGTTAAAAATTATTGTACAAAAAAAATCATTTTTATAATAGTAAACAAACGGGAGTTAAAAAATCATATTTTAAAAAATCTCTAAAAAATAATCTCTAAATTATTTAAAACAAAAATCATTTTTATTTAAGCTCAAACAAACTTACATACTAATAATAATAATAATAATAATAATAATATTATATGTGCGCGGCGGGGCATGGTGGGTATTATAGTACTCGTACCTGCACTCATACCCGTTCAATTTTACGGGTAATTACTCGTCCCATACCCATACCCATTATGCGGGTTTTTACCCTACCCATTATGGGTTTTTTTTTGCGGGTACCCAATGGGTCTGGGTCTAATTGTCATCCCTATGAGGAACTCAGTTGGCTTAAGCCATATATTTTCTAGCTTAAGTGGGCAACCTTTCCTAAGCATGAAGAAACATGTTGGCTTAAGCCAGATTGGCCTAGCTTAAGCGAGACCATCAACTCATTTCCTTTAAAAACGCACAGACAGACTTCAAAAAAGGCGGTTACGGAGTTAAAAAAGAGAAATCAAGAGAGAAGACAGAGAAAAGAATTGGTTGCTTGATTGGGGTTCAACAGAAGAGCTGGAGTTGTTCCCGAGACATTACAGAGCCATCCGTTCTTCTTAGATCTTCGCTTTGAGCTCGAAAGCATCCATGGCTATGGATTGCTAATTTTCTTTTGTTGGGATTGGATGTAACTCTTTAACTTGGATGTATCTAATTTGATTTCTATATACAGATATTTGTTTCTTTGCTATGATTTCAATGATTTAATCTTATTCTTCATACATGTTTTAGCTTGATCACCTAAGGCATGAATTTAGATTTGATATGTGAGTGAGAACTACATGTTTAAGTCGGACTTAGATTATCTCATCTAACAAGCTTGATTGCTAGAAATAGAATTAAGTCTGTTTGTCAATTTACATATGAACTCGTTACGGTTGTCCTTTTTAATTATGTGAGAGATCGGTAATTAGATTAGGGAATTGTTAATCTTCTCATGTAAGAGATTAATGAGATAGATAAGAACTGATGTGATGAAATTAAGCATAGAACATGATTTGTATGTTGAATCAATAGGATACTGAAGAGTTAATAGATGAATCCAATTCCAACAGTTTTCTCATAGTGTTTTTAAATCATTTTTTATTATTGCTTATGTTACATTTCAATTTGGTTACCAAAACAATCATCCAAATACTTGAAAACTTATTGCTCGAGTGATTCATTAAAGAACGGCATTATATTTCCAATTCCCTGTGGATACGATTCAACCCTTTTGCTATACTATAATTGAATCCTAAGGAATTTGAAAGTAGATTGGTAAAAAACTTTCATCAATAGATGTCGAGAAGGAGGAACAAAAAATTAAGATTCAAATTTCTAATAAATAGTTCTTTATTACATAAATAAAGAGAGTGTTTTTAAATAGATGAAATAAAGAGTCTAACTTAAAAAAATACGAGGAGTGTTTCATTTTATTATTACTATATAAAAATTAAATATTATATTACATACATATATGAACTAATCTATCAAAATTAATAGACTTTTTAAAAATCTAAATGCGATTTATTTAGATAAATAAAGTTTTTAAAAAATTTGAACTAACTCTTTTATTAAAAGGACTAAATCGATCAATTTTAATAAAAATATTAGATTCAAACTTTTGAATAGAGCGAAGCATAGACTTATGTAACTATTCTAACTCTACCTGCCATAGGATTAGAGTGCCGGTTTGAATGAGCATAACCTATGTTGCAGCCAAATTTGTAAATAAACTGACACCAAGATAAAGTTTTAGTTCTGTCTAGTATCTTAGAAACGTCCCAAACTTCACCCTTAAAGAGAATAGCATTTGTAGTATTCCACATACACTACGTCATAGCCAACCTAATAAGCCCATTTACTCTTGCAAGAAAGTCGCATGCACCTAGGAAATGGTGTATAACATCACTTCCACCAACAGTAATTGCACTCGTAGTATTGTGAATTTTAAATATCTTGAACAGTATTATAACCACAATAGCGACCCCCCATCCATCACGTTTGTCAGTATTTTTCCACAATATAAAAACTTGCATTATAACTACAACCCAAGTGTAATCACAATTTAAAACCATAGCTTTCACACCCAACTAAGCAAAAATCAATTTCCACACATTTGAAGTAAAAGAGCAAGATAAGAATAACTGATGAATGGATTTACTTTCCATGAAACATAAAACACAACCGATACTGAGGAATAGTATTTTTGGTTTTTTTGGAGTGTGTGCTACTTGCATCGTTGGTCCATTTTCGTTCCATTGCATTATTATTTGGTGATTACTCATCGATCTCCTACTCATTTTTATTTATATAATGTAAAATATTACATTTCTCCCTTAATATAAGTATCTACCAAAATTTTCTCTTATTAAGAGAACTCTGTAAAATAGTCAATATATTCGTTTTATACGATAATATTCATAAAATAATATTTGTATTATAATGTGTTATGATTTATAAAGATGTATTAATTATATGGAACTTTCTATTCAAATCATAATATATGTATCACAAGAATCCCCTCATTGATTCCAACAGCCTCCAAACATCTAAAGAAAGCTCTGGCCTGTTTTTTCTATTCAAATCACAACACTTCAAAGCCAACCAAACCAATTTTTCACCTTTCACAATAGGCCAATCTCCAGCCAAAGGATCCAACAAAGATTCCATCTCTCCATCATTTAAAGCATACAACACTTCATTCCTTATTCCTAAGGCTTGTCTCCCAGTTAACAATCTTAACAATACAATTCCAAATGAATAAACATCTGATTTTGAAGTAAGTTCACCTGTACACAAGAATTCAGGATCCATGTATGTAAAAGTTCCCTTTGGAAATCTAGTGTTCCAAAACTTTGTACTATTGTAGTTACTAGAATCCTCTCGACACGATAATACACGACATATTCCAAAGTCACTAAGTTTGGTTACTAGGTTTGCATCAAGGAGAATGTTGGAAGGTTTTAAGTCACAATGGACTATGCCGTGAGGTTTGTTGGAATGAAGAAAAATGAGTGCAGAACACAGTTCTGTCGCGATACGGATTCGAGTCTTCCATGGTAATGGAGGGGAGTTGTCTTTGCAGTTGAGACGATCTTCTAGGCTTCCATTTGGTAAATATTCATAGACAAGAGTTTTTGATTCATGGTTGGCTCCTATAAGTGTGATAAGATTAGGATGTCTTAACTTGATCAATACTTCAACCTGTTACACAACCAAAAAGGGTGTCAAAAAAATGTGTATTTGTTTCACTTTAATAACAAATTTAATTTACCAACTTTCTTAATTTACATGGATTAGTCAACACAATCCTGTACTAAAGGAGAAATATAGTAATATATTATTTACAACCTTTTATCAATTAATTATTGAGAAAACTCAAAATGTAAGCTAAGCTTGATGAAGACACAAAATGAATTTATTTATATTTCTAATAAAACCAACTTATTTCATATTATTGAATTTTGTCCAACTTTTGAGTACATGATTTGATTTGATAGGAGCTCTGTAACCCCAACCCTTCATAGAGGGTGGGTAATTGTTTTTTATTATGATGTTGGTTCAGACTTTACTCTTTCTAATAGGTTAAAATACTCCTTTTACTCCCATTAATAATTTTTGTTTTTGCTTATAAAAAAAAAACTTACTTGCAGTTTTATTTCACTTGTTTTTACCTATTCATGAATTGGTCTCTCTATTTTAAAAGTCGATAGTTTTGATCTCTCTCTCTGATTTTTTAACTAAAAAATGATGATGTTTTAAATAATATGACACGATGATATAAAATGATTAACACTCATAAAATTAGAATAAAATGCTATAAAAACTTAGAATTCAATTTCAGATATTTTTCATATTTTTATTTAATTAATGAATTACGAATAATTAATCATTTAGATGATTCTATATAATAGAATTGTATGTCACGTCATTAAAAAATATGCCAAATTGTCATTTTTTTAGTTCAAAAATTTGAAGGAATAACCAAAAGTGTCGAGTTTTAAAATAAGAAAATCAATTCCGTGAATTGATAATAATAGATGGACTAAAACTTTAATTAAATATAAAAAAAATATTATTAATGCAATGCAACCATCCAAACAAAAGTATTGATAACAAAAATAGAATGATGTTATGTAAGAAAAAACAAATTAATATCAAACCAACTTACCTCCTGTTGAAACTCTGAGGCTCCTTGAGAGCTATTGGGGTTCAACTTTTTTATAGCTACCTCAGTGTGACGAAGGATACCTTTGAATACAATTCCATATCCACCTTCACCAATCATTAAAGATGGATCAGAGTTACATGTTGCTTCTTCAATCTCTGAAAAAGAAAATTCTAATAAGGAGAGTTGAAGAGAATGTGTTCTTGATGAGGCCTCACTTATTTTTCTCCTTAGCTCCTCAACTTCTCTTAATGCATTATCACCTTGCATTTTGTGATCTAATGCAAGTTTGAGTTCCTCGTTGACTTTGTTTATTTCGATTCTCATGTTGTCAATTTCTTCTTTTGCTTTCTTTAGTGCTTCCTCTAACACTTTTCTTTGTTCCACCTCTTTTTCAAACAAGATTTTGGTGTCTTTAAACTGTATATTGGATGGTTCAAATTCAAACATTGATTATGATCAGTTTTTTTTATTAAAATTATATTTATCCATTCAAATTGGTATTTATCATTTATTAAACTATACAATATCTTATGATATTGTTATAATATTACTTTTTAAAACTTTTTAACACCGTAAAAAATAATAATACAGGATTGAACAACAAATTGTTTATATATTTTTGTTATAAAATATTATCTATATTGTTAGTGTATACATCCAAATTTATCTCACAATAAAAACATTTGTATACATATTTCAGGAAATAAAGAGATAACATACAATAGGTTTAATTTTAGTTTTGACCCTTCTATTATAATCAATTATCGGAATTGGTCTCTTTATTTTAAAAGTCGACAGTTTTAGTATATTTTTTTAGATTTTTTAACTAAAAAAATGACAATTTGATATATTTTTAATGATGTGATATACAATTACATGTTATAGAACTATCTAGATTCATTAATTATTTATATGTCATTAATTAAATTAAAATATGAAAAAATTTCAAAGTTAAAAGCCAAATTTTTACGATATTTTATTTCAATTTAATAGTGTTAATCATTTTACATATCGTATCATATGTTATGTTATTTAAAGCATCTAACGTCTTAATTTTTTAGTTAAAAAATTAGATTAAAAGACCAAAACTATCTATTTTTAAAATAGAGGAACTAATTTTGTGAATTAATAAAAATAAATTGACTAAAACTACAATTAAGCCAATATATTATGACATGTATAATTATTAGAAAAATATTATTTTAAGACACAAATTTGACATCAAAATTGGATGACAAGTTAGATGATTAACATAGGTAAAATATATGGTTAATTACATTTTAGTAAATAGATAATAATAAGTATAGCAATATTTCACATGTTAACAATATAATCAACAAGAAGAGTTACCTTGCGTGTAGCGTTAATGGCATCTTTTTCAGCTTTTCGACGCCTAACAGATTCTTGATATGCATTCAACCTAGCTTTCTCAGCCTCGGCCATAGCCTCTTCAAGTTGCTCATACACAATATTATCATCCATTCCTCTATCCTGCCATAGTGTTCAATCACAATGCACAAAATCTTAATGTTAATGTCATCTATATATATATATATATATATACTAGTATATATATACTAGTACTTGGTAATTTGTAAGAACATTTTTGTTTTTATTGTGTTTTTACTTCAATTAAAACTATCGCATTTATTTTCAAACATTTCTTGTATAATAAACATTTGAAAACAAGAAATAGATTGAATATACAAAATAAAAACAGACAATATTTCCTCGAAATATTTGTAAATTCAAATTTAGAATGTGAAAATTCCTCATCATCAAATTGCAAAAACAATTTCTACTGTATATTCATAAATCGAAGGGTTTTGATAAATTTGTTCTCCAAATCAAAATATTACCAATCATCTTAATGAATTAAAGAGCTATTTATCGAATTTTTTATATGTTTGTCTAAAATTTCTCAATAACAAGAAAAAAAAAACAGAGAGCCAAAAAAATACAGGTGATTGCAGAGAAACTTTAATAACACCAAAAAAATTAAGGATGGGGGCAATGTGCAGTTTCTCTGCTCTCACCTGTATTACAAAATATAAAGTTTTGAAATGAATATTGAATATTGCTGCAATTAATAACATGGAAATAGTTATGACACCAAACAATTACCCCCATCCTTTGACAGATATCAAGATAAGCATCAAGAGTTTTATGCATTTCTTGAATTTCAATTTTCCTATGTGCTTGAACTTCATGCTCTGATAGTGCACTTGCTGGAAATTTAGCTCCCACTGTACATAACCAAATTAATTAACCACAACTTAATAATCAAATAATGAAATAGAGGTTGCTATATAATAAAATATGCAAAATATTAATTTTTAACTTAGATTCGAGAAAAATAAAAATAAAGTTATATTGATAGAATGAATGAAAAAAAATTGTTAATTACAAGTGAGACGCTATTTATATATATAAAGTGCTCAAAAGTCAGTAATATTAATCCTTCATTAACGTAATTATATAGTTTGTGTTCATGCATAACATAACAAATGACACATGTATTAAAATATTGTCGTTGGATTTTCTCACTGCATTGATTAATAGTTATTTTAGATTAGCTAAAATCCAAAATATTCATGCTCAAAATTATTAAATATTAAAACAAAATTCATTATTTTTTAATGATTATTATATATACAACTTCTAAAATATTATTATATTTTAAATAGATAATAATAAAAAATTTATCGATAGTTAAAATAAGTAATTTGATAAAATAATTTTTTTATTTTTTCTAATTATTATATTTTTTAACATTATATACAAAAACCTTAAATAACATTCATACGAAAAATTATCAAATAACAAACATAAATGGTAGTCAGTTAAAAATTACTTGTAAAATATTTATAGTAATCAAACAAACAAACACTTGTACGATTGTGATAAAAAAATAATAATGTTATTATATGAAAATATAGTATTATATTTTTGTTCTAGTTTTATTTTACTATAACAAATAAAAAGAATGTACTTACTCATGAGGATCATATTAGCTGGCACGTGTACGTGAATAACGCAAATCCTCTTTCCTCCAGAATTTTGTATTGCCCATTTCACATTTTTGCTATCTTTCACATCTTTTGCCACAGCAACATAAATGGTATCACTTGCTTCTTTTGTGGCCATCATTGCATGAACTCCAATATTATTATCATGTATTGAGTTCATAGATCTCGCTCGTTGTATATTGGTGGCCATATGACTCGCCAAAGCCATGCAAACAAATGAAAAGTATACCTTTTAGCCTCTCTTAAAATACTCTTCAAATATTCTTTTTTTCATTCTAAGCATTAATTGTTACCGTCTATATAGAATAGAAACTCAACAATATTACCCTCCTCCGAAAAATAAAAAATTAGCTTTTTCTCCCAACTATTTGGAGTTCTCCTTCCATTACACACTTAATCACCATGATGTGATCAAACCCAATTACCTAAAACCAAAAATTAAAAAAAAATTATAAAAAAAAGGAAAAAACTCGAACTCAATAAAAAAAATTAGGGAACTCAATAAAAAAAATCTAATATACAAAAGATTAAGATAATTAATAACCAAAATATTTCTAAACTATGTGAAAGGGAATTCAAACTCGATTAAAAAAATTTAAAAATAACAAAAGATTAAGCTTTTCTAAATCTAGAATTTGGAGCTACATACAAAACAAAAACATGGGAACTGAAATATGTCTCTCTCTAACTAACTTCACAAAAACAAAAATACAATATGTCCTTTTTTCATGGAGATGAAAAGTGAAGAAGTGAAAAGGATAAGCATTTTTTTAGTATTGAGCATGTGTTTATATAAAGGGTTTTTTTATCTTCTTTTAGATAATGGAGGAAAGGCTACAAATAGAAGAGACACAACATAATGATTAAGAAACAAAGGATTCTAGGAAATTACATGAACAACCTCGTTATTCAGTGGGCCCCATTTTTACAAAATTATGTGAGAATAGTATTTCTTCTTAATTACTCCTTTCTTCTTCTCTCGACTTGTGGCCCCTTTCCAGCTCCTTCACATGAAGTTTCGAAGAAATAGTCAAAGAAAATGAACGTGAGAATCATTTTTGAGAATATCCTTGCTTAATTTTCTTTGTCAAGAAATTGGAGTATTCTAATTTTGGAGTAAATTGTGATTTTGGTTTCTAACTGTGCGATGTGATATTACTATGGTCCCGGAATGTTATGAGATTGCGAAAATTAACAATTCTAAAAGAATCTTTTATCTTTAATTTGATGAATTAAACTCACAAATGAAATATATGTTCAATGATCAAATTAACCGATAAAAAACACATTTAATAATTGAATGATCAAACTCACAAATGAAATACAAGTTTAGAGATATTTTGTAATTTTAAAATATTGATGGACTATAATATCAACTTTTTTTTACTCCAACTATAATGACATCGATTGAGACAAAACCAACACATATACGAAACATCATATGTACTACTATTCACTCTTGCTAAATGGTTAATGGGTGCAAATAATTTGTTAATTTGGTTAGTAGGTTGTCCATTTTGTATGTCTATACCATTCACTAAAGAGATTAACGACATGCAAATAGTTAATTACCTAGCTAATAGGTTGTCAATATTTTTATAGAATTAATTAATTTCTTTTTTCCAACCCACTAAAATTTGACATACAAATATTTGATTAACTCGGCTCGTTACGCGGTTAATAAAGTATTCTATCATTATATAACTATGTCAAATAAGTGGTTAATGAAATTATATATAAGTGGTTAAAAGAAATAATGAATTTTGTAGAAAGTCAATTAAGGCTAAAAGAAATAATGAACTTTGTAGAATGGCAATTAGGCTAATTATAAAGAAAGAAGAAATATATCACTAAATTTTGTGTGTTCTTTGTGACAAATCTTAATTATCGAATCCAATTAACAATCTTGCATTGTTCAATCTCGTGTATTCAATATTTGTTTCTATTATATTTTGATGTGTAGATTGAAGATTCACTTGAAATAATGTCTTGCTTATTTAGATTAGAAGGTTGATGATTGCGCTTTCTATAGTCACAAATTGTATCTCCTTAGTGTTTTTGTGACCGTATAATTATTATGTATAATAATTTCTTGGAAACTCACCAATTTTATTTAATAAATAGGAGTCTTGATCACTTGATTTTGTCATTATTATTTGTGTTTTAAGAGAATGAATGTTGAATTGAAGATGAAACACTAGAGTGTTAATAAAGAAAGATTGTAATCGAGAAGGAAAAAATGCTTAAATAAACAAAATTTTCAAGAAAAAATTGAGATGGAAAAACTATAGTATAATAATTACCTTGGATGTTATATTACAATTTTTTATTTAAGTGATTGATAAGAGAGAAATAGAGAAAAATAAATTAAATAATATTAATAATAGAGAGTTAATTATATCAAGGGTCACATCAATTTATAATCAATTAGATACAACAACTAATTAATGTAAAATAAATGTAATTAACTAACTAACTAACCAAACTAAGATATTTAATATCTTTCAAAAAAAAAAATTTACTTCATTTATCTATTGTTATTATTAATAATTTAAAACTTAGATTATTTAGAAGTCTCGTAATATTTATTGAAAAATTTAGAAGTACATTGAATATAGTAAAGTAAAATGGATAAATAAGTCTGTATTAATTTAAAAACTCTTAGAAATATATCTAGAATTATATATTTGTTTGATCATATAAATACTCTTTTATATTTATATTTGTCATTTGAAATCAAACAAAAGCAAATTATGTACTCTCTGAGAGAAACTTTCATTCCTCCAATAAAATTATGTCTAGAGCCTAGTTTGTGTGAGCGTTGAAAGATGGAAAGTCGTCAATATACTATTTTTAATTTCCTCTTCTTACTAAAGACAATTGTGGAAAGTTGTGTTTTTCCTGCGAAAGCTTTGTTTGACTCTCTAGATGTATTACAGGTTGTGGAGAAAAGAGCTATGAGAATCTATAAGATAAAAAATGAAATATTAAAACAATTAAATTAAAGGTTAAATAGCATTTGTGGTCTCTTAACTTAATTTTTGGTAACGATTTGATCCTTTATCTTTTTTTTTTCCCAATTTATTCCTTTATGTTTTTAAATAATTTCAGCATCAACCTTTAAGTGAGGTTCCGTTACAAAAAAAGTTAAAAAGTTACCCTTCCGTTTCCTTTTCCCTGGATTTTCTCTCACGTTTATGTTTCTTTTGTTTGGTTTAGAGTTACCTTTCTTCTCCCATTCACTTTCTCCCTTCATCTCCTTTCTTATCTTCTCAAACAAAGTAATTGCATCTACATTCAATGTCATAACTCTATAATTGATGAACAAAGACAACATCAATAAAAAAAATTTCAGCAATAATCGAATAATTTTTTTTCATCTGAACCAAATATAAAAACCCTAAATCTTAAAACCCTAAATCCCAAAGATATTTATGCTTACCACAAAATTCCTACAACCCCCAAATTTTCTTCCTCTGTTCGGACCCCATTTTGTCACTGTGCTAATTACAAGTTTCAGGCCACAAACACAATTTGGCAGCTCACGAATTCCATTGGAATCAAAAGAACCATAGTTGTAGGATGTTGAGTTGTACAAGGTTGAGTTTGACCTATTTGTGAAATAGGCAGCCATATATTTAGAGTTTTGTGAACCATGAATATGATTTTCCATTGAAGGGAGATGAGAAGGGAGAAGACGATGAAAGAAAGAGATGACATGGGAGAAGAGAAGAAAGGAGATGAAGAGAGAAAGTGAATGGGAGAAGAAAGGTAACCCTAAACCAAACAAAAGAAACATAAACGTGAGAGAAAACCCATGGAAAAGGAAATGGAGGGGTAACTTTTTAACTTTTTTTGTAACAGAACCCCACTTAAAGGTTGAGGCTGAAATTATTTAAAAACATAAAGGACCAAAATGGAAGAAAAAAAAAAGATAAATGACCAAACCGTTATCAAAAATTAAGTTAAGGGACCACAGGTGCTATTTAGCCTAAATTAAAATATAAAAAATTAAATTGTTATTTTAAATTAAATAAAAGTTTAATTAAAATAAATAAAAAATTAAATTATTATTTAAAATTAAGTTAAAAAATTGTATAAAGTATTTTACATAATAAGGATATTTGAGTCTTCAAGATCAAAGTCTTGTTGGAAAGAAGTTATAGAAAGCTAGCTTTTGAGAGTTGACTTTAAAAATTTGCATTGATATTATTAATTTTTAATACTCTTACCATTATTAAATTTTATATTTACACTCTATGTCTATAATACTTCAATTATAAAATTACTCTAGTAATTTCACCAAACATTTCTCTATGTCTTCACCCTATCTTCTCTCTAAATATACTAAATCTGGTTCCTTTCAACTCTCATCTAAAATAGATGGAATAATTTATAAAAAAAATATAAAAACAACTATTGTAATTATAAAATAAAATAAAATTTTCAACCTAAATTCCAACTTGAGTTGTGAATTTAATCTAGAGATATACAAATCAAATCAAATGATCATATGATTGTAATAATTTAACCAAAACAAATTAAATTAGTTTGATATTTTTTTATGATTTTGAGTTCAAGTTCAACTAAATCAATAAATCTGACATTTATTGATTTGAAATATAGTTTAATTGTCTAATACTCAAATCAAATAGTTATCTTTTATCAACATTATGTCAATATTAGTATCTTAAATAATGTGTTGTGTTTAAATGTATTTAATAATTATATATAGGCTAAATAGCACTTGTGGTCCCTTAACTTAATTTCAATTAACGTTTTAGTCATTTATCTTTTTTTTTTATCCCGATTTGATCCTTTATTTTAATTTTAAGTGAAATAAAGAATGAAAATATGAGTTTATTTGAAGATTTGAGTTACGAATCTAATGAAATTTGTATTATATGAAAGAATATAATTAATTTTATGGGTTTTGGTTGAAAATTTTGATGAATTTTTGTAAAATAAAAGGATAATATTGTTGACATTTTAAAACATAAAAAGATCAAATTGTCACTTAAAATTAAAATAAAAGACCAAACCGGGAGAAAAAAAAAAAGCTAAAGGACTAAAACGTTAACTGAAATTAAGTTAAGGGATCATGGATGCTATTTAGCTTTATATATATTGTTTTTGTCCTTGTAGTTAAGAAAATTGTATTAATAGTGTAAAATACAATAGCTTAAAATACAATATTACACTTTTTATTTATCAATTAAAATTTTAAAAACTTGATCACCTCGACATTTTTGTTCAAGCTCCGCCATTGGGTGCAAATGCAGATACCTGAATACTCACTCTGTTGTGCTCCCATGTACTTAACATATTTATTATTTGTATTATTATTATTATTATTATTATTATTATTATTATTATATAAAAATATTTGTGTGTGTGTATATATATATATATATTTACATACAACAACAAAATATAAAAAAAATATAATTTTATCATGATTAATAGTATTTATGCTACCAATTTAAATATATAAATAAAAGTTCATCAACAAAAATTAGTCAAATTAATTCTTTTTAATTTTTTCAGATGAAATAAAAAAGTTCCTTAACTAAAATGTATATAAAGTTAGTAAGTAATTTCTTAAAAGATTCTAATTGTATTCTAAATTTTTATTTTGTATTCATCCAAATAAGTTTATATTTAGTCTAGTAATTAGTTTTTGTTTTATTTTATTTCTACTAATACTGCTAAATTAAATAAATAGCTACATAAATATCAATATAATTTTGAATAATTTGAATATTTTAAATTATTATTTTTATAATTTAATATTAAAGAACTTTGAATATTTTTTTAATTATCTTAAAATAACTTGGTATTTTATTATTTAATAATATATGTTAATTAAAATGTTGATAAGGGGTACAAGAATGAGTGCTTAAGTATCTAAAAAGTATAAATATGAGGATTAATTGATACTCATGCAAATATGAGTTTGGATACAAGTATTTTTTTTAAATTGTGGGTACAAAAGGGTGCAAAGACGCGTACTATTGTTATCCATGATAATCTCTAGTGGCATGTCAAATTATTAATCACTTGTCAATTTTGTTTCTCAATGGCACTAATAGTTTTTTAGTTTAAATATGCATTTAGTTCTTACAAAATGTAAGAAATTTGATTTTAGTCTCTACAAAATGGAAACATTTTAGTCTCTGATGCTTATCACTGTTAGTTTTTTAATTGTTGAGTAATTAATATCTTTAAACTTAGTCCCTGCAAAATTTAAGAAATTTGATTTTAGTCCTTGCAAAATAATTTTTTTTGTTTTAGTCCACGCAAATGCAAGAAATTTGATTTTATTTCTTATAAAATGTTAACATTTTTATTTAAGTCCCTTTAAAATAAAAATACAATTATAACACAATAACTATAATTTTCACACTTCAGTTTTTCATGTTCTTTTCTTTCTGAAATAGAATCACAAAAGAAATTGTTGGAATACATAATTCATATACGGAACAAGTATTTTAAGCAATTAATTAAATTTATTATTTTTTTTATGCCTTCTAAATGATGTTCATATGGCAAAGAATATTCTTTTATTTTATTGCTTGACTCATGAGTTCAATTATAAGGTGTGTATTGTTAAGAAATTAGCATTAGAAGGATCTTTTGTAAGTAAAACAAAATTGTAATAAGATAGCTAAAATTCCTCCTGCAGTTCCTCATTACACCAAAAATAGGTTTTAATAGTGTTCTTTTGATGCATTTAACAACGTTTTTAAATGTTATAGTATCGAGTATTGTTAAAATATACGATAGTGCTTTTAAATTGTAACAAAACGCAATCATATGTGATATTTAACAATATTTTTTAAAAAAAAGTGTTGTAGTAAGTAGGATTTAATAGCGCCTTTATAGTATTTTTTTTCTTCCAAAAAGCGCTGATATAGGTGTCATTTAATAGCGTTTTTCGAGAAAAGACGAAAAGCGATGTCGTATGTGTTATTTAAAATATTTTTTTAAAAAAAAATGTTGTCTTAGATGTTATTTAATAGAGTTTTTATAGCTTTTTTATATATATAAAAACGTTGTCGTAGGTGTTCTTTTAAAGAAAAAACATTGTATGATAACCACGCAACAACAATATTCAATTAAAAAAACGCTGTCATATTTTTATGTTATTTTTCCATACACCAATTTTGTATAAACATTATCATATATTGATGATATTTTTTCAGAAATCTTTTTCTATTCATTCAAAACTCAATTTACAATTCAAAAAATAAATAATTAAACACGTGTGTGTATATATAAACCTAAAATATATGTCGTCAACTTCCAACTTTAACCCTATGGTGACAAAAAATAAAACAAATTAGAATAATTCTCAGTTCACACAAATAATATACAATAACAGTTTACAATGTGAAACTCACATAATAACAAATTATATAATTTTTAGTTTGAGCACACACTAACACAATTTTTCCTTGATTTCACTTAAATCGCTTTGAGAGTAACTTGACTTTGAGTTGTCAAAGTACTATGTGCGATATAATATTTGAACATAAATAAATAAGTTAGAAATAAATATATAGGTGGTTTATATATTAAAATCATAACTAATGAAAATAATGTATCATTTCTGAAATTGTACTTTGATTCATAGCAACAATCTCCTTCATGAATCACAAAATATAGTACTAGCAGTCTATGATGTTATCTCGGCGATGACACTATAAAATAAAACATATACGTCAATATAGTTATGCATTGATTATAAATGAAAATTTAAAGATATATAAGTTCCAGAATAAAAATTTTAAAAATACATAAGTAAAACATTTATTAATTCAAATAATATATAATTTCTGAGGTGACATTTATCACAAACAACATCCAATGTTGCCTACAACAAAAAAGTTTAGTTGACAAATTTGTTTACAACTGATAAGGTATCATAGACAAGATATTAGAGAAAAAATATCTAATTACCCGAATTATATGGCACAATAAACAACTTATCCTTTTGTTTATTTTCCACTAGTAGATTAACAACATATTTTTTTACTCTAATTGGATCATGTTGAAACATGAATAGCTTATGGGGAGATAAGAACAAAAATTTATCTGTCAGTTGGTGCATACACACCATCTTTTCATACAAATATCTTCAATAAAAAAATAAAATTAGATTAATTACTAATAAATGTGGTAGTGGTGCAAGTAAAAGAAATTTATCTCAAATAAAGTATTTTACACTAGCATCTAACTCATCATGTTTCAGAAGTCCATCTGTGTACTATTTATTCTGTGTACTATTTATTAAGTAATTCTTCATAATAAAGTATGAAAATACATTTTTCTATTTTTATGATACGTGCATCTATATTCTCCGTATACGTTTTTATTGTTATGTCAATAACGTACCAAATCAAGAAAGGCTTAGATGGCTAATTTTAGAAAAAGCTTGTAGAATAGTTGATTTTCCACTGATCAGCTTTTGCATTTTGACGGATTTATGTTTAGGCTTGACTTAGTCACTTATATATATATATATATTGGATTTCATATTTAACTCTTAAAATGTCAACAATGTTATCATTTTTTATATAAATCCAAAAAATTCATCACCATCTTCAAGTAAAACCTATAAAATTTATTATCAATTTAAGAAAAATTCATATATTTATCAAATTCATAACTTAAAGTTTCAAAATAAGCTGATATATTTACCTCCAACAACATCAAATTCATCAAATAAAGAACTCACACTTAATGATTTGATCCTCAAATCACTTAAAGAATATCATCTTGTTCGTTCTATCCTTCACCAACATGAAATGTGAGTTTTTTATTTTATGAATTTAATGTTGTTGTTGTTAGAGATAGAAATATAAATTTATTTAAATATTTGTGTTATGAATTTGATAAAAATATGAATTTTGTTGAAGATTGTAATTAATTTTATGGATTTTTTTAAAAAATAATGATGAATTTTCTAGATTTATTGAAAAAAAATATAGTATTGACATTTTAAGAAATGAAAAATCAAATATTACTTAAAATTAAATAAATTATTAATTAAAAAAAATTGAATTATTATTTAAAATTAAATTAAAAAATGAAGTTAAAAAAGTGCGAAAGTATTTTGTGGATAAAATAATAAAGACACCTGAGTCTTCAAGACTAAATTCTTGCTGCAGAGAAGTTACATAAAGCTAGCTGTTAGACTGTTGACTTTGATTTGACAATTTTTATCAAGTTACTTCGCGAGAGTCGTCATCGTATTTTTTTCTCCTTTTTTATTTATAAGCATTTCTTTTCTTTGACTTTTAAATACTCATCAAAGAAGATTCTTTTTATTGGACTCGGGTTTTGGGATTGGCAGGTAGGGGTCGCAATTCAACGCATATTTACTTGCAAAAAATACCCATAACACCTGCGCGAATAACATATTTATTATTTTTATTTATATTATTATTATTATATAAAAATATTTGTGTATATATATATATATATATATATATTTACATACAATAGAAAAATATCAACAAAAATATATATTTTATCATGACTAATAGTATTTATGCTATTGATTTACAAATAAAAGTTGAACAAAAATTAGTTAAATTAATGTTTTTTGGATGGAATAAAAAAGTTCCATAACTAAAACCTATATACAGAGTTAGTAATTAATTTCTAAAAAGATTCAGTATTCTAAATTTTATTTTGTATTCGTTCAAATAATTTTAAGTTTATTCTAGTAATTAATTTTTGTTTTGTTTTTATTAATATTGCTAAATCAAATAAATAGTTACATAAAGATCAATATAATTTTGGATAATTAAAATTCTTTAGTTTATTATTTTCATAATTTAATATTAAAGAATTTTAAATATTTTTTTAATTGTGTTAAAATAACATAATATGAGAATGAATACTAAGTACATATATAAGGATTAAAATTGATACTTATACAAATGCGAGTTTCGATAAGTATTTTTTTTGGGGTTAAATTGTGAGTGCAAAGAGTGGTATTATTGCACCCTACGCAAATCCTACAGGTGGTCATCTCTAGTGGCATGTCAAATTGTTAATCACTTGTCAATTTTGTCTCTCAACGATAGTAACAGTTTTTTAGTTTAAATATGCATTTAGGCTATGCAAAAAATAAGAAATTTAATTTTAGTCTATGCAAAATAAAATTTATAGTTTAAGTCTTTTAAAATATAAATGTTTTCATTTTAGTTTCTAATACTTAATACCGTTAATTTTTAAATGGTTAAGTCATTAATAACTTTAAACTTATTTCTTGCGAAATACAAGAAATTTTATTTTAGTCCTTATAAAATGTTAATATTTCAATTTTAGTCCTTAAAATAAAAATATAATTTTTTGTTTCTACAAAATTAACATTCATGTAATTTTAGTCATCGTTATTAAGTTAATATATATGTTTAAAAGAATTTTTACAAGCATATTAACAACAATATAAAAAGTTATTCTACAAAAAATAACTAAAATTTTGATTTTTGTGTCTATATTTTCGTTACTTTTATCTTTAGTTTTTTAAATTTAAAAATCATATTTAATTCATCCAAAATTAAAAAATTCAAAGTTTTGTGAATGAACATTTTATAATGTTCTAAACATTTTTGTTAAAATTTTATAAGGACTAAGAAAATATTTATCCATTTTTTAATTATCAAAATCACATAGGACAAAAAAAAATTTCACAACAAAATTAGTTAAAATTAGTATTTTATTAATATCATCAACATAAAAATGCAAACAACTATAACACAATAATTATAATTTTTACACACTTCAGTTTTTTTATTTTTCTTCTGAAATAGAGTCGCAAAAGAAATTGTTGAAACAATTCATATACGGAACAAGTGTTGTATCAATTAGTTAAATTTATTATTTTTATGTCTTCTAAATAAAAATGAGAATAGGTATAATATACTAATTACAAACATCTTATAAAGCCATGGTCTGACAAATTTTTGATAATTAAGAATTAGTGTTTTTTTAATATCGTCAACTTAAAAAAATAACAATTATAATATACAAACTGTAAGTTTTTTACGTTGTTTGTTTGGAAATGAGTCGCTAAAGAAACTGATGAAATATATAATCATATACAGGATAAATACTTTTTCATTAGTTAATTAGTCAAAATTAATATTTTTTATATCTTCTAAATTAAAATAGTAATAATTATAATACATAAATTATAATTTATTATAAAAACTATACCCAGGAGTAAAACAATTTTTTATTATGTAGGGACTAAAGTAATTTTATTTGTATTTTACAGAGATTAAAACTAAATTATATGGGTTTTTAAAGAACTAAGTTTAAAGTTATTAATTATTCAACCGTTAAAAAACTAACCGTGTTAAGCATTATGACTAAAACAAAAATATTTGCATTTTACATAAACTTCAACTAAAAAATTTATTTTATAAGAACTACAATAAAATTTCTGGTATTTTGCAAGGACTAAATGCATTTTTAATCTAATTTCTTTTAATGTTAACTTGTATCCTTTGTGAGTTTTAATTGTTCTTTGGCTCTAGTCCCTTTTGTCAAAAAAAGTAAAAATTGCAATCAAATTTTACCATTTAAAATATCATAATGTTATTTTCTTAAACATCATTATAAATTTCTGAATAGTGAGATTTAATTTGATGTATATATAAAATCATTTTTGAAGTTTCTAAAGCACATTCACAAATTAAAAATGCTTTGGTTCATTTGTTTAATAAACCAATAAATTAATGAATATTTTTATGAATAAAATATTATTTGTTGATATTTGTATTTTAGAAAATATTATTTCATAAAAAAAAATATCATTTTATTATTTACTAATATAATACTAATTTTTTTACATTTTATTATTAAAATATTCATTATTCACTCTTATGAATAATACTAAATTAGACAAAATTAAATTTTATTTCGTTGACACTATTTGTAAATAATATTTAGTTATTATAACTATATAAATGATAAAAAATAATTCTTTCCAACAAAAGAACTCATTAAATTATTAATTAAAAAACCAAATATACTAGTACAATTGGAATTGACTTATATAAAGGGGAAATTCTCAATTATTTTATACTATATGTGTAATTAAATTTAATTCCTTTTCTTTTGACCCGAGATCCGGGCCATGTGCTGTTTAAAACCGTTAAACCCACAAGAAAACGGTCTCTATTCTCCAGTCCAACGTTTAAATTCCCGTTCCATTCCCGCCAGTTTACAACTAACTCGTTAGTTCCATCCCTTCTTCCCAAATAGAGCGCTATCACAGAGTTCCTCTCTCCCACTCTCAAACCTCACCTTTTCTGCATATTCTAACAACGACGAAATTACAAAACGGATCCGAAATGAAAATGAAAATCAACAAGGCCTGCGATCTCTCCTCTATCTCTGTTTTCCCTCCTCCTCACGGTTATGCAAGGTTAATTACTTTTATAGATCAAGAGAGAGAGAGAGAGAGGGAGAGAAAGTTTATTTGATTGTTTTCTTTTTAAATAAGATATTCTAGATCTGAAGTTTGTCCGTATATGCTACCGTTTGATGATGATTTTTTCTGGTTTGTTAACTACTTAGAACGCTGTGTTTAGATCATGTGAAATTACAGGATCTAGAAACGGAGTAAAGTAACTGTGATTTAGGCAAATTATTATGTGTCGGTGCAAATTCATGTTTCTTTTGAGTTTTGCAGTTTTAGCATTGTGTATCTAGATGAATACTCTTATTATTGATATTTTTTTTGTTTTTTGTGTTTATTGTGGAAAATGTGATAGGAGGCCGAACAACGTATCGAGCGGATTACAAGTGTCGCAACATCGATCACAACAGTCTCAGCAGTCATTTTCTCAAGGACTTTCATCTCAGCAAGGAATTTTGTCTCATTTCTCTCAAAGCTCTCTCGATGAAGCTATCACAGCAAATGATCAGGTTAAACCTAAACGATCCTGATGCTGGAATTTCAGTTTCTCCTATAGAAGAATGTCATGTTCCAATCGCATTAGTTTAATATAGTTGAAAAATCTTGTTTAACTTTGTCTGACACCTATATATGTTTAGAAGGATTTTTTCGTAATTGAAGAATCGTTAACTTAGTTTAAATGAGCTAGAAACTAATAGTAATCAGAATTAGGCCTTAATAAGGAAAAGCCACATAACTAAATAACAAACCAACAGAAATACAACAAGGAAAAGCCACATAACTAAATAACAAAATAATACAAAGTATAACTCCAATACCTCTTACGCGCAATTGTCCAGTGTTCACCATTTGAGTGGACTTAAACTTCTAACCAATTTACTTCCAATCCTCTATTGGAAATGGGTGAGAATTTCATGGTGTACTATCTTGTGTGGGATTTAAATCGAAAATTTTTAAAAGGAAAAAGCTCATATACCCTGCTTGAATCTCTAGACTTTTGAAATGGAAGATAAATTAATAGGTTGTCAACAGCTACGTTCCTGGTATAGAGAACGTATTCTAAGATCCTTCAATCATTTATGGAAGTTTTAATTAACATATTTTGGTTGAAATATTCATTCCCTTTTTGTTAGTAGCTAAACATGAATACATGCAATTCACGATTCCATTTGTTTTTTAATCCTTATAGAGAGTTGGTTCTCAAGAACATGAGAACTCTTCAAGGAGGTTTTCTTGTTTGCCCCGACTTACTTATTCAAAGGACGAGAGTCAACCACCCAACTCAAGATCTTCATCCAATCTCTTGGTTAAATGGAATTCTGCAGATAATAAAAGTGAGTATATTTAATGAACGTGTGAGTGCTGCTTCAATAGCTTAAAATTTTAGCATCTACATTAGATATATCCAAGGATAAACTGTCTTTCTTTAACCTATGCAAAAATAGGAAGTCAATCAATTAAGTCCTTTTATTTTTGCACGTTATTTACTGATGAAAACAAATCTACTGTTTGCTCCACAGATCCGTTAAGTGAAGGACTCGAACACCGAATTGGCATAATGGAAACCTCATTGAGCAGGTTTGCAATGATCATGGATTCTGTTCAAAGTGACATAATGCAAATAAACAAAGGAACAAAGGAAATTATTTTGGAGAGTAAGCGACTAACATTTTAAGTATTGACAATATTCTGAAAAAAAATTATGCTAGTTGTATTTATATATGAACCAACGTAAGTGTACTTATATTTGGAAGTAACTGCCTCTGGAAAAAAATCTAGTGATTGCATAAGTTCTTTTTTACTATAAGATTGAATTCATGTCATCACTTTTCTCAGAACATTCTACTAAATTTTGTATGGTCCTTCGATTCTCTACCCATGATGGATTTTCCGAAATATTGTTTATTCTCTGAAACATAGTTCTACCGATGGCTGGCTCTTTTTCTGTACTTAGAACTATGACATTTAGCTCAATTTTCTGTTCATTATGTGATTGATGCAAACTTACATATGGCTCTACATTGCATCCATTTCTAAATTTATGATGATCTGAAGTTCTGAACGTATTTTGTGGCTTTGTTCTTAATGAATTATACTTTTTTAAGCTAGTATACAATTTTCACTCCTATCTTTTAATTTCATTTCAGTGGAGTACATAAGACAGAAGTTGATTGCTCAGGATAACTCACTTCAGTTAATGGTAACTACCTGATTTCTATCTTGACTTGCATGATTTCTCTTACATCAATGAATATTGAAGTTCAATAGACTGAGAGACAGTGGTTTTAAATCAGACCAAAGGACAAGAAGAAATTAAAGCAAGCATTAATGGGAGCTTGGCATCTTTATCTGAACAAATGAGCCACGTTACAAACATAGAAAAGTTACAGGAAGTATATATGATGGTTTCAGCCTTGCCGCAGTTAATTGAATCTTCTCTACGAAATGTGCAAAATGATCTCCAGAAGACCACCAAGGAAATGAAGGCACGTAAGATATGGCAATGTATAATGATTAAAGTATGCACACAGCACACATAATAGATTTCAATTTTTTTAAGGTTACATATACAATGCCTTTGAATGGTTAAAACCCCCCTTCAATTTTTTCGCTACATGTACAATGCCTTTGAATTTTCCATTAGCTTTCTTTCTTTTCCTTGTCATTCATATCTTAGTCTCCTAGATGGCTGTCAACAAACTGATGCTTTATGCCCGAGTGTTTGCAGGAAATCTCTTGCAGTTTAAAACATACCAACCAAAAGGATCTGGCACAGCTTATTCCATCTCCAAAGGTGTTTTGTCTCTAATAATAAACCATGAACATACTTTCCTGATCTTATTCTTATGGTGAAAGATATTACTTTGTTCCACACACAGAGACACATGCACACACCCATCTTGCTTCGGATTACTTCCTGTGGTGAAAAGCATAGTTATTTCCTGATATATTGCAGAATGTTAGCAAACAAGTTATCGCGCTGGCGCCAAAAATGCGTCAGCATCCTGCTAAGTAAGTGTATCTCCTAACTTTTCCTAACACTAAGATTGTCTCTGATCAACTAGGAAAGTTACATCCATTAGTCTGATCAATTTAGTATGTTATCAATCCTTTTATTTACAACTAGTTACATTAGTCTTCACTTGCGAAAGCATTTATGACCAAGGGTCACATGTATTTTTGTCGTGGCTTTAGTGAAGCGAAAAGGAATACACGAGCTACTGTAGCTTCAAAAGTAGAAACTGGAGGCTGGATGCCAGTAAAAAGAGAGAGAGTCACTTTTTCGGATAGAATATCTGAGAAGGTGCAAAAGCAAAAACAACCACACGCGGAGAAGGTATTTTAAAATTTTTGGTCTCTTCCCATTCATGATTTACGTGCCTTCTAAATCAAGTTAATTGTGTTGTTCTTCCTTCTTATAGTATGATATGCTCTATTATATGATATGCACTTGCCAGTGACATTTCTCATTTTATTTTCATGCAAAAGACACGTGCTTATCAATTTGACAAATCTTATACATGTTTTATCTGTTGTAAATGCCAAATACTGTTTGCATGACAGGTTATAAGGGGAGGAAGAGACTACGCAATCGTCATTGAATCTGATGAGGAGACTGATGGAAGTTTTTCCTGCTTGGGCGAAGTAAATGCAGGTAATTGGCACAACTATAACAAGACTTCCTTTTGGTTTCTTATATAGATATATATGTTTTTGATGGAGTCTTATTGCTTATATTGTCTCCTATGCAAGAAAAACAAATTGAGATTGGTTATTTTTAAACTCATTCGATAGCAACGCTGAAACATATAGCGTTTTCATATTTGTATATGTTTTTTCAAAATAGTTTGAAATTGGATTTTTGTGGTGGTAGTGACTAGTGAGCAAAGGCAGTATAAGGGATGAATTCAATTTCTAGATACTGTTTTGGGTTATGAAAAACATTAGCTATTTAGTGTTATATGACACCAGTAGCAGCGAAGGGGGAAGGGAACAAGAAAGCAAAAATTATGAATGAGGCAAGTCACGTCAGCCAAATGGAGGGAGCTAAGTTGGTTACAACAGATGGACAGGTAGCAGTGAGGAGGAGTGCAAGGAAGAGGCTCCCTAACCGAATGATGGGTGATTTTGTGTGTAAGGGATATAAGAAAGGGAATCGGAGAGAAAAAGAGAAAAAGGCATGGTTGATTTGTAAAAAGTCATTTTCTCTGCATGCATGATGAGGGTGCTCACCATGATTTGGACAAACTTATTTTGATCTTTCTTATAGTTTATTGTCCAACAACTTAGTTCATAAGATACATAATAGAACTGCATTATGCAGATTTCTGTAATTATTATCAAATTAAGTTGAATACAAAGATTCTACTCGGGTGTGTGATGTGTCTGTTACATTTAGTTAACATTTTCTTCTATTTAAAGGAGGTTATGACAACAATCCAGTATAATCATGCTTAAAAGTAATACTGATTATGTACGCTGTCTAGAGTTATCACATATTTAATTGATTTATCAAAGCACGGTATATATAATTCATTGATCTACTCTAATTAAATATGTATTTTCATGGAGAAGCCTTGTTCGGAAATTTGACAAAGGAAGAAGAGGAAGAAACAGAACGAATTTTGAGGAATGCAAGGAGGCGCAAGAGGAAGCATCGTAATTCTATGATAACCATCCTTTGAAGGTAACTCTTCAATCTCCGACTTCCTTGCGTCGTACTCTTAAATATTTGATGGATTCCTCTTGTTCGACCATTGATGCATCCTCCATGCGACTTCTTTCCTTCTTCCTCTCAAAAGCTTCCAGTTATATCCCTAAGTTTACCACTTCTCCCCGAGCTTTCGTAAAACCTCATCCATACATACTTTTGTCACACGCTATCTAAGAAAAAGGGCAAGTGAAAAACCGGTGATTGCAATGCTCCACCTCATAAAGCAAAAATCACACGATAATCCACTAGATTAACAATTACGCCTTTGCTTAACCCTCCATTGAAAATAGTCTTAGAACCGGTGATTGGAATTCTCCATTTTCAAAGAATGGGTATTAGTTTTTTGGAAAAACAAAGAAGAATGGGTATTAGTGTATAACAATTTAGTGTTTGGTATCATCTTGTAGCTTTTATTAAAATTTATTAAAAAATGTTAACAAGTGTTTAAAAAATAAAATTTCAGAAGCATATTTTAAAATTTTAAAAAGTAATTTTTCCTACTTAAAACTTTTTATTTATTTATTTATTTTGATTTTTTACAAGTGACAGAAAACACTTTTTAGTATCACCCAAATTTGTTTTCATTTTCTTGTGTTTCCGTTATCATTTTAATTGCACTTGGTTGCAGGGCAATTTGATACTTTAGGATGCAGGAAAATGTTTTTGGTTCTCTCTTTTGGGGATATTTTGTCTTAAGTTTCTTTATTGGATTTGCTCACCTGTATCAATTTTGTATATTGTATTTCCTTTGAAAGAAAGTTGTTAATTCTTCCTATTTTGATTGTAAGACATTCTAATTTACGGAATGCTTTTCTGGTTTATAATATTTTATTTTGTTGTTCCTTGTAGTTTTATTATTATGTTGTTTTGCGCAAGCCAAAGAAATTTGGTAATTATTATGGGAAAAAAATGAAGACACTGTCAAATTTCTTTGATTACCAAAGGGGTCTAACATATCAGCATAGATGAGAGTTGAGTTATGGTGGGAGCAGACATAGTGATTGCAGGTCGAAGCTTTGGGGTTGTCTGGTGGTTTATGCTTAGAAAGAGATGAGAGCAGTGTAGTGAGTGATGGAATAAACACATAAATATAGTAACAAGCAATTCATAATGATGGATATAAAATTCCTTCAACTTGCAAAAACATGTGAAGAAGAAACAACAAATATATGACAACAAATTGATCAAAATAAAAGAGTGTACGATATTTTAATGTGAAAAATCTCTCAATGCAAGGGCAAAAACCACGGATTGTCCGAACTAAAGAAATAACTCCACTATAATCAAATAAGGTACAAGAGAGTCTCAAAATAATGCACAAATTGTGTCTATAACCAGTAAAAATAACAAAGCACTAAAGCTTACAAATGAAAAACAAGAAGATGAAAAACACCTCAAAAACCTGCTACTGTACAAGCACTGCTTCTCCCTCTCCAGATGTCGTTTCACCGATCCCACAGTTAACAAATGCACAATCGATGTTTTTTTAAGACTGATTTGAGAAAATTGGGAAAATAGTTTACTCTTCTCTTTTCTCTTTTGGTGACTGCCTTTTATTTCAAAATAGTCACTCTGTCAATCCTAACAAGACCCTTCTCCACTTGAATAAGTGAAACACATGGACTACAATATTTGAGCATTTCTCCACATAAGAAGGGAGCCAATACCCAACATATCTCCCCCTCACAACTATGTGGAGATAATCGTCAAATCGGCGATATCACAACAAGTTTCAAACTTCCCTCTTAGTAATGTTTTAGTCATTATATCATAACCATTATAATGAATATAAACTTTAACCAACTCCAATAACTTAGCTTCCAAAACATCACGTATCCAATTATATCTCACATCAATGTGTTTGGACCTACTATGAAATGTCAAATTCTTACCAAAATGAGTAGCACTTTGACTATCAACAAATAATACATATTTGTCGTAAACAAACTCAAGCTACTGCAAGAATTTCTTCAAACAAATCAACTCTTTGCATGTTTCGGTAATAACAATGAACTATGCCTTAGTTGTAGACAATGCTCCACATTTATTTAATTTGGACTGCCAAGCCACAGCTCCCTTTGCAAATTTAATCATGTAGCATGAAGTGGACTTCCTCGAATCAATATCTCCAGTCATATATGAGTCAGAGTACCCCACCAAAATAAGTTTTTCACCTCCAAAACAAAGCCTCATACATATAGTACCACGAAGGTACCTTAAAATCCATTTTACAGCATTTCAATGTTCTCTACCTGAATTCGATAAAAATCTACTTAATGTACCAACAACATGCACAATATATGGCCTTGTATACACCATTGCATACATCAAACTACCCACAACAGACGTATAAGGAACACGTTCCATGTCTCTTTTCTCATCTTCATTTGAAGGACTTTGTTTAGAACTCAATTTAAAATGAGTAGCAAAAGGAGTACTTACAACCTTAGAGTTTTTCATTTGTAACATTTGCAACACTCTCTCAATATAGTGTTCTTGTGACATCCAAATTTTATTCTCCTTTTTTGTCACACATGATTCTTATGCCAAGAATCTGATTAGTTGCTCTCATGTCTTTCATGGCAAATGACTCGCCTAACTGCTTCTTTAACCTCTCAATCTTGGAAATATTTTTTCCAACAATAAGTATGTCATCAACATATAATAATAGGATAATGAAATCATCATTAGAAAATTTTCTAACAAATACACAATGGTCAGAAGTAGTCTTCATGTATCCTTGGTCACACATAGCAGACTCAAAAATTTTGTACCACTGCCTTGGAGCTTGCTTTAAACCATATAGACTCTTTCTCAATCTACACATGTAGTCTTCCTTGTCTTCAACAAGAAAATCATCAGGTTGCTTCATGTAAATCTCTTCCTCCAAATCACCATGAAGGAAAGTCGTTTTTACGTCCATTTGCTCTACCTCTAAGTCAAGAGTAGCTTCCAAACTCAACACGGTTCTAATCAATGACATTTTTACCACAGATGAAAAAATCTCATTAAAATCAACACCCTTTCTTTGACGAAAACCTTTCACCACTAATCTGACTTTATACCTCAGAGACTTTAAGTTACTCTCAAGCTTCACTCTGTAGATCCATCTATTCTCCAAAGCCTTTTTGCCTTTTGGCAACTTCACCAAATCATAAATGTGATTATCATGCAAGGATTTCATCTCATCATGCATTACATCCAACCACTTTTGACTTTCTTCACTCTCCATGGCCTTTCGAAAACACTCAGGTTCCTCTTCATCAGTCAAATTCACATACTCATCAGAAACATATCTTGTAGGTGGTTTTCTTTGCCTCTTAGACCTTCTAAGTTGGGTTTGAGATGATTCAGAAGCATCACTAAGATTTGATGATCTTCCCCACAATCATGTGGCTAATCATTCTGAACATTACCATCAGTAGTATCCAAATCAAGAACAGGTGATCGGATTGGATCACCATCAGCCAAGATGTTATCTCCCTCAGGTGTAGTCTTCTCCACCTAATCAATGTCTTCAATAGTTTGGTCTTCCACGAACACTACGTCACGACTTCTGATAACTTTTTTCTCTATAGGATTATACAACTTGTAGCCAAATTCATCCTCACCATAACCAATGAAGATACACTGCTTTGACTTTGCATCCAACTTGGATCTTCATCCTTTGGAACATGCACGAAAGCCTTGCAACCAAAGACTCTCAAATGATCATACTTGACATTCTTGCAAACCATACCTTGTCTGGTACCTCACTATTCAAAGCAAGAGTAGGAGTAAGATTAATCTCCGTGTACATTGCCTCACCCAAATAATGTTTAGGCAAATTAGTTTCAGAGAGCATACACCTCACTTTCTCAACAAGTGTTTAACTCACCCATTTTGCTAAACCATTCAATTGAGAAGTTTTAGGAGGAGTCTTTGCATGTGCTATACGACGCCGTTTTCAATAGACATCAAAGGGTCCACAATACTCACCATTGTTGTCAGTATGAACACATTTCAGCTTCTTGCTTGTCTGCCTCTCAACCAAAGCATGAAATTGTTTGAACTTTTCTCTAACACTTGGTCTTTTGTCTTCATAGCATAAACCCATAGTTTACTGAAACAGTCATCAATAAAAGTAACAAAATAAAGTACACCACAAAAGATTTTACCTTTAAAGGGCCACAAACAACAAAATGTACTAACTAAAGCAACTCTAACTTTCTAGAGCAATGATGCCTTTTGAAGGATATTCTAGTTTGTTTACCAATCATGCAGTGAAAATATTTCTCCAAATGTACATTCTTCAATCCTGGAAGCACATCTTTTCTGGCAAAACAATTTAATCATTTTTCACTTATATGGTTAAGCCTTTGGTGCCACAAAGATGCTTCCATATTCACGACATTCTCATTGTCTTTAGCAACCAAAGCTTTTGTCCAATATAGTTTATTAATTTTCTCACATCTAGCCACAACCAAGTTACCTTTGATGAGTTTCCAATTTCCAGAACCAAAATGATTATCAAAACCACTATCATCAAGCATATGCACAGAGATCAAATTGAAGCGAACATCTGGAGCATGTTTGACTCCTTTAAGCAACAATTGCATTCCCATGTTGGTTTGCAAGCATACATCACCAACACCAATTACCTTAGATACACCATCATTAACCATCTTCAAAACTTCAAAGTTACCTGAAGTATAAGATGTAAAGAACTCATTCCTCAGTGTAACATGTAGTATAGCACCATTATCAATTATCCATATGCTCTCATCAAATACAAGATTAATTGACTCATAGTCATGGAGAATAACAAGATCATCACTAGTAGCAGTAGTAACACAGTCATTATCACTATCATCATCACGACCTCTTTGTTTCTGCTTACCTTTCTTGCCTTTATTTACCTTTTTCCACAGAAAATAATTCTTTTGTATATGCCCTATTATATGACAATAATGACACTCCACATTTTTATATCTAGACTTGGACTTGCTTCTGCTATTTTCTCTACCACACTTCGGTTCGTTTTTCTGACTTCTCCCCTATTTTCAGTGACAAGAGTTTCATATTGAGATGAAAAACCATGTGTCTTCCTTCTCATCTCCTCATTCAAAACACCACCCTTAGCTGTTTCCAAAGAAACTACATCTTTAGGAGCTGAACTCGTTATAGAAACCTGAAATATCTCCAAAGATTTTGGTAAAGATAACAATAGAAATAGTCTCAATAGCTAATCATCAAACTTGATACTCCTTCTTGACATCTGATCAAGGAGCCCCTGAAATTCACTTGAGTGATCTTAAATGGAAGTCCCCTCCTTATACTTCAAACTTATGAAACTATTCAACAAGAATAATTTTTTATTTCCTGATTTAAAGGCAAACAAAGTATGTACTTTATCCTACATAGTTTTTGTATTTGTCTCATTAGCAATATGATTATAAACATTATCTTCTGCATATTGCCTAACAAAACCTCATACATGTTGATGCTCAAAATCTCATTCTTCCGTAGATTTACCATCCGACCTTTTAGAATCAAAAATAGGAGGACACATTTTATTCACAAATAACAAATCTTTCATCTTGCCTTTCCATAAATGGTAATTAATATCATTCAAGTATACCATCTTTATATTCATATTTTCTATCCTTCAAGCAAATCAAATAGTCCTTTAACCAAGAGCTCTAATGTCACTCTAATCGGAATAAACACAGAAACACAATAACAAGTAATACACATGGGATATAAAATTCCTCCAACTTGCAAAAACCTGCGAGGAACAACAATGAATATATGACAACAAATTGATCAAAATAAAAACGCGTAAACAACGCCATAATGTGGAAAATCCCTCAATGCAAGGGTAAAAACCATGGGTCGTCCAGACGAAAGAAATAGCTCTACTATAATCAAATAAATATTCAAGAGAGTCTCAAAATGATGCACAAATGTTGCCTAAAATCAGCCAAAATAACAAAGCACTAAAGCTTACAAATGAA
Organism: Cicer cuneatum; assembly: GCA_037974295.1. Classification (NCBI taxonomy): domain Eukaryota; kingdom Viridiplantae; phylum Streptophyta; class Magnoliopsida; order Fabales; family Fabaceae; genus Cicer; species Cicer cuneatum. The sequence continues at coordinate 64,180,492 of JBBPBO010001985.1, read as the reverse complement.
AAACAAGAAGATGAAAAACACCCCAAAAAACCTACTACTGTGCGAGCACTATTTCTCCATCTCTAGATGTCATTCCGCCGATCCGATCGTTGAAAACGAAGACCTATATGTTGCAAACCTACTGTCCAAAAATCAGTCTGATTCAACGATTAACGAATGCACAATCGATGTTTTTTCTTAGACTAATTTAACAAAATTGAGAATAGAGTTTACTCTTCTCTCTCTTTTGGTGGCTGCTTTTTCTTTCAAAATAGTCTATGTTGACCCTAACAAGATCCCTCTCCACTTGAATAAGTGAGACACATGGACTACAATATTTGGGTCTTTCTCCACATAGAAATGGAGCCCAATACCCAACAATGAGGTGTTGGTTGGAGTTATGTCGTGAATAAGAAATAAGATGCATAAGTGAGATGGGCGAGAGTGTCTAAATGTGGGCAATGGATGCAAAATTGTAAACTCAAATGTGTCAAACAAATTTTTTACATAAACGTAGTCGGATTTTCTTGCCCATAACTTATGAAACTAAACTTGTAATTTGGGAGTTATTCCGATTTCCCAGCTCAAGTCACATTTCAGAAACATCGTATGTTTTGAAATCTTGTGTGTAGCCTTTCACGTTTTTGTCTATGGTAAAAGTCGTCTTCGAGGTCACATGGATAAAGGAGCAAGTGTTGTTTACAAATTATTTTAGCCTCGATTTTTAAATCATGAGAATTTTTTTTGTGAACCAGAATTAGTGGAAGAGCTTCCTTGCAGCTAAGCGGCTCAAATGTCTGTAACCCTCGTGCGTAGCTTACACTCTCGTTTCCCACATACAATATTATTGTTCCTACCTCAAACCATATTTTTGAGGTATTCTTTGCTTTTGGTATTATACATAAGCTTTCATGATTTGGTCCTTAGTAAAAGGTGCATCAATAGATAGAGAAATGTGATTGTTGTTTATAAATTATTTTTAGTCTCGATTTTTAAATAATGTGAGATTTTTGTGTGTATGAAACATGAGTAAATAAGTATTTTAGTCCTTCAATTTATAAAAATTGATCAATGTGATCCCTCAAAATTGTGAAAAAACAATTTAACCCCTCAAATGGAAAAACATCAATCAAAAGAAGGGTTAATGATAAGAGATTTTAATTCTAATCACAAAAGATATATTAATTCCAATTACAAATCACAAAAGAAAGGTAGTAGTAGGGGTGTTTGCGTTGCGGTTTAGATCGGTTTTGAGAGAGAAATTCATCTGATTCAAAGATTAAAATCTTTGCGGTTCGGTTCGGTTTAGATGACAACTAAAATAAAATTCAATGCGATCCAAATTAATGTGGTTTAAATTGGATTAATTTTCTGTTGATCAAAATTATAATTTGCAATATATTATTTTAATAATAATATTATAAAATTACATAAAAAATTTGAAACAAAATATTATATATAATATACTAAAAATTACTATTACAAAATAAAATAAATCAATTATGTTTGAATTATATGAAATAGTAATAAAAATATATCAACTTAAACAAATAAATATTATTAAAAATTAATTAAAACTAACAAATAATAGTTTAATGTAATATCTCATTATAATAAAAAATAAGTAAGTAAAATTTATATATGTGGTTTGGTTCGTTTTTAAAAATGAATTTGAAATTCGATCCGAGCAGTTTACACGTAAAAAAATTCAAACTCATCAAATAATATTCAATTTTGTACTATTTTCAGATTTTTTTATTTATTGATTTGTGGTTTTTTTTCCGTATTAGTTTGGATGTGAACACTCCTAAATAGAAGATACCTGAAAAGCGATAAGTTGAGTGAAAAAGGCAACAATATTTACGGAGGCAATGAGCTGTCTTCTACGTTGAAAATAACATAACCATTATTAAAGATATCTACCATTATTAAAGATATCTGGAAAACTTGGAAAACTAAGTTTTCTAGAAAAGACTCGTATGAAAAACTTGATGGCAAGTTTTTCAGTTTTTTTCAATTTTTTTTTAAATTTTAATAGATATAGATAATTCACTATTATTATATGATAAAACATGCGTCGATACTACCTAAAAATGTTGGTAGTATCGACGCATGTTTTATGATATAATACTAGTGGATTATCTATATCTATCAAAATTTAAAAAAAAATAACTACCGGAAAACATAATAGTAAGTTTTTCGGTAGTGTTAAATGTACGCGTCTTTTCCAGAAAACTTTTTCCAAATTAAAAAAGTAAAATTTAATTCAATAAAATAGTAAAAAATAAAATAAAATGTAATTTTGGCATTTTGAAAAATTTATAGAAGTATAAATATAATTGTGAGATATAATTGTGAGGTAATGGGCTGCAAGAAAACTGTTCACGTGTTTCTTATTCTCAATGTGGGCTTTTGTATTTTTTTAATTATTTTACATAATATAAAAAATAAAAAAAAATTGGTCCATATGAAAGTTGTACCTGAATTTAAAATTGTGTAGGAGACCGAATTTATTATAAGATGACACATAGAGTGTGCTTGAAAGAAGTTTTGTTACATGACAGCTGAAAATAATAATATTATTACAAGAACATTTTTTAGCCTTCTGTGATGTTTTCAATGGATAAAAACGCAACAAGCCAAATGGTTAATTTGGCTTACTGTGACACGGAATATATGAGGTGTGAAAAATGCTATTATTTTTAATGAAGCTCCAAAGACTTACACAATGTTGTGAACAGTATTAAATTGAATTGTTGGATGTGGTACATTTGCAAGGTAAATAAAAAGTCAAATTTGACATGACTAATTGAGTTACTAATCCTATGATGTATATTTCGAGCAAGCAACAGGATCTATCGCAAGTAGTGCTACTAAATTCATGAGGCAATGTTTAATTGGCGTATGATGATTAAAGATATTTTGTATCGTTTGGTCTATCATGCAAGAACATCATCCTTTAATTATATAGGATTATGTAGCGTTGAGCTTAGTCAAGGTGTTTGAAGGATTGTATTTTGTGGGCCGATTGTAATGTTGCTACTGTACTCAGTTTTTTTTTTCTTCCAATTTTCGAGCAAATGATTTGGTAGGATCTTTATAACTAAATAAAAATAGTTATTTTTTACTATGATACAAGAATCGGAGTATCTCTTGTATTTTTATTAATAAAATTTTGATCGTATAATATAGACCAGTATTTATTAATATAAACATGCTTCTATAGAAGATATACAATTTGTTTGACTTCTAACAAGTATGTAAATGTACATATTAAAAAATTAAATCTAGAAACTTTATTTTTGAAGATGTGTATTCAAATTTAAAAATTATATTTGCAAAACACAAAATTTTTAATTTTGAAATTCTTAATTCTTAAAAAATACCTTCAAAATACATGTTAACAAAATCTTGTGAGTGTTTCAAAACAGTTCTACATTCTAATTATATACTCTCTTAATTCCTTTTTATAAAAGATAATGAAATTATAATTGAGTTAATAAAATTTGATGTATCTAATTAATAATTTATTTTATTATGAATCAAATACCTCAACTCAATTGCTTTTTATAAAAAATGATTGCAATAAAAAAGATTTTCAAATTACCTCATAGTTTAGGCTCTAGGCAAGAAACAAGTTTATAACTTAAAAATTATAAACTATGTTTGACAATAGTTATTTTTGACTTTATAGGTTATAGCTACTTCAAGTAGGTTAGTGGCAAGATGTAACTTATAACTTACTCTTTATAAGTTATAAATAATGTTTGATAATAATTATCTATGAGTTTATAGTGTTTTTTATAAGCTACTTTAAGTATCTTATAAGCTTATAATTCATTACTTTTCTTTTCAATTTTACCTTTATAATTGTAACTAAAATTTTTTTTTATGCTTTAAAATTTATTTATTAAATTTAAATAAATAATTTAATTATAAATAATTTATTTATTACAATTTTAAATTATTTATAAATAATTTAAATTTTCAAATAATTAATATTTTAAAGTAAATAGTTTATTTCTTTTAATTTAAAATAAAAATAAAATAGATGAATAAATAAAAAAATGTATCAGATTAATTAAAATAAAAGAAAATAGATGAATAAATAAAAAATATATTAAATTGATAAATTTTAAATGACTACTTTTAAAATATTTTAAGCATTAATTTATAAATTTATTTTTTTTAACTAAAAATATAATTTTATGATATTTTATATTTTAAAATTAATTAAATCATTAATTTTACTAAATAATTCAATTAACTTAACCATTATGAGCTATAAATTATCCATTATAAATAATTTTTATTTATCTTAAAATTAATATACACAATCGTAAAGTTTCAAATTCAAACTTAAACAAAACATTTTAAATAATAATATCGTGGTTTATTAGTTTATTGAATAGAGTTGTAATCTTCACCTTTATAGATTATTTTTCTTTAATCCTCTTTCTCTCTCTTTTCAACGGTGCTTGATGTGATATAAGAGAATCAATTTCATACATTGATAGTCAATGAATGCCCGTATCTAATCCATGTAGGACGCCAGCTACTTCAAGGGAGACAAATTTGTTGTCTAGGAGGAGTATATTGGACTCGACTCTATAGTAGAAATTGGTACCACTAAAGAGGAAAAATGAGTTCGCCACTAAATACAACCCCACGCCTGAATATGAAAGAAAACAATTGAACTACAACACGCCACGGCCTATGTTCCTAGCTACTAATTTGTACATATTAAATTTACGGTTAAATATATTTTTAATTTTTTTAAATATATTACAAAAATGATTTGAATTTTGATCTATTAAAATATTTTGTTATTAATTTTTATTTTTATTTTTTTATAAAAGTTCACCTCGTATGTTGTAAGTGATTTTTTATATGACATATCATTTATAGCATTTTAAAATATCATTAGTTTAATAATTTAACTATTTAATATTGAATCTTTATTAATTTATTTATAATTTTAAATTAAAAATTAAATTATTAAATTAAATATTAAATAATTAAGTTAATATTTTTAAAGTCTTAACAATAACATGTCATGAAAAAAATCAATTAAAACATAGACACAAGCTTTTGTAAAAATAGAGACTAAAATTAGTAATCGAAAATATAAAAAGACCAAAGTTGGAAGAAATTTTGTTGAGGAACTAAAAATAAAAATTGATATATTTAGAGGATTAAAAATATATTTAACCCTTAATTTTATTTTTTAATAATGCATTGTGAAAACATTTTAACATCTTATGTATTTGAACATGTTTGTTACAATTTATTTTAAAAAATAATATAATATTTTTAAAAATATTCACTTGCAAGAGTTTTAATTTATTTATTACAACTTTTAAAAAACTTACTTCAAATGATATTTTGTTTAAAGTGGTTTGTCATGAAAATTCTTTTTTATAGATATTTTCAACAAAATAATAATATGCATTACAGTAACAAAATAACTTTTTTTTTCTAAAGTTTTAAAAAATAATTTTTAAATTATTAAATGTCAAAATTATTATTTATAATTCCATGATAAATAAGTCTTTTATCGCTGTCTCTCTTATTTTTAGTTTTCTTTGCACACATTTAAAAAATATATCACTATTTCGATGTCCAAAAATCATTTATCATGTTTAAATATTGTTTTAAACTCGTATAAAATTAAACTCAAAAGGTTATTTTTAATGAAAGAACTAAATATTTCATAAATAAAATAATGTAATCAGTAAAGGCTAAAATTTATATTTGAGAAAAATATGACCCACATGGACACGTAAGTATCTATTTTATAATTTTTAATTTCAAATAAAACTATTATTTTATTTATAGCCTATAAAAAGTTCGAGTAGTATTCTGTTTTCTTTTTATTATATAAAAAAAATCCCCGAGATACCCCAATTGGATAAACAAATAGAGATTCTTTCTTCCCATTATCTGTTCTTGTAAAAAAATTAATTAGTTGCTAGAACGTTGTTTACCAACAAGACTACTTTGTTTATCTCTTTTTAATGATAGCTATTGTCTTATTGTGGAGTTTATGTCATTGTGCTTTTAAATGTCCAATGATAATCATAATCATAACTCTAATGCATACAATTCACCAGCGAAATGTAGGATTTATGTATGAAAAAATGCAACATATCTTCTTGATTTTGATTTTAATGTTTTTTATTCTTTTTTATTTTAAATATTAGTTCATATTTTATTAAATTGGCATAACGAATTAAAAGATAGTATGTTTGGAAAAATAATAATAAATACATTTTTAAAGAAAACTTATAATTAGAGAAAAAATTCTAATTAAATATTTATAATTAGGAAGTAATAGAATGATATTTCAGTGCGCAGGACAAGATCCTTTTACTTTATTTTTCTAGATGATAAGCATATGGATTGAGAGCACTTTTTAAGACAGGATAGAAAGAATGGGGCATCCAATGCTTTAAAGTCAGTAGTTGAAAAGAAAAAAGTTAGCAGCACTAATTGGACAAGGAGGAGTATGTCGACGATAATTCCATTCCAATTTTTTTTTAAGGAAAATTACATTTCATATTTAACCTAACTAAATTTATAAACTTAAGAATTTAAACTTGAAATGGAATTAAACTAAAGAGTTTAAAGGGTATATAGTGATACACCTTAGATTTGTTTACAAAAGTATAGTGATTGTTAAATTAATTATTTTAGAAATTATTATTAATTTATCATGGTTAATTAATATTAAGTCATGAATTATGTGTTGGATTTTTGTAGTTGAATGGACACTGAATAGTTGGATTATTATGTCAAACTCTTTTGTTGTTGAATGGACGATAATAGATTAGACCATTTTATTAAGTCTAATGAGAGGTTGTTGTACACAACCGTTTAATTATTAATCGTTAATTCATTAGACAAAAAACTTGTTGCAAACCCTAAATGGTGACGAGGATAGTCCATCACTCATTCTTCCTTCTTTCCACAACAAAATATATTACTTATCTCTATCTCCTTACACATGATTATTCTGAAATTCTAACAAAGTGAGGTGATAAAATATTGTTGATTTCAATTAAATAATATTGTAAATTAATTTACAATAATAATACATATTTTTTATGTTATTTTAAAAGAATATATGTAATTGCATTAACGAAAAGACTATGTGAATTATCAATTCTTTTTTGTCGGTGCTAGTGAAAATATATGGTCTATTAAAGGAAGTTGGTGTTTCTAAACCTTTTTGAATGACAATATTTGGTTAGGAAGACATTTGTTTATGTTAGTTAACTAATAATTATATTTGGTTATTTTGTTTCTAATATTTAATTATATTTGGTTTGGTTATTTTGAATGACAAGCGACACTAACAATTCAGTCAAAAAAAAAAAAGCTTGACACTAACAATTACATTTACCTCAATAAACTCCATTACATTCATGATTCATGTCAATTAAAATACATTAATTACATTGTTTTGATTGAAACAGAATGCATATATTATATAAACTCAAATCATAAACAATATTAATATTCACTTTAAATTATTAATGACCAAACTTATCACCACACAAGTTAATTACAAGAATAATATTTGCTAAAATGATAGAGAAGAAAGAAGAATTACTTAATATTTCTGCTTCATATTATGAGAAAAATGTTAAAGTATTGAATTATAACAAATAGCTTTCCTTATATACTAGAAGGAAAGGAATGGAATAACCAACACACTTACTAACAGAATGAAGGAAAGAAAGGAAAATAATAGTATATTATCTTTTAGTTTTGTTGGATATTGATACTCTTAATTTAAAAAATTCAAATTAAATTTTAAAATAATTAAATATAAAAAATGACATAACATTAAATAATTTAATGTTATGTCCTATATTCAACAAAACTATATAATACCGATAATAGAGACACTAGCATGAAAAGAGAAGAAAAAGCACAAAATCAAGTGGCACTAAATATTTAATTAATTAATAACTAAAATATATCTCGCGTGTTGCGCATGTATAATTTATAAAAAAAAATTCAATATAAATTTTTAAAAAGGTTTAAAGGTGATATTTGTTGTGTATAAATGTGTTAATTTGATCGGATTTTTTTTAATATTTGTAAATTTATTAGTTTATAACAATAGTAGTTGTATAACAAAAGAATAAATGAAATAAAAACAATTGAAAAGTTTGTAATCAAATGAGTGATTTTCACTCTAAAAAATATGATTAAAAAAAGATGATTGTTTGTATACACAGTTAAAAATATTAAAATAAAAAATGAGTGATTTTTAGTTTAAAAATATTATTAAAATAAGGTGAGTGATTGTTTGTATATATTTTTGTTTTGTTTTAAACATTCAATCATTATAAAATACTTTCTTCGTATAAAAAATAGAATATATATTTTGCAAGATTTGAGATATATTTGTAACCATTGGTTTTTATATGATCATTATTTTTATTTTTGTTTTATTTTTTATCTTGAGTACTATTATTTCTTTATTATTTTTTGACTTATTGAATGAACTACTATTTCTTATATTTTATGTTTCATGTCTCATTTCCACTTAAAATTTTGATAACTAATTCTTAATTAGAGGTGTTATGCCTCATGTTTATTTCAAAAATATTTTGATTTAAATATCTTTTTTGATAGTGTATATAACGAACAAACTCAAAATACTATTTTTTTACCACAATAATATGAAATAATGTTATGAATGATAAGTTATCACGACTTGATTTTAATTATTTTTAATGTTAATTGAAACTATACTCTGATTTATCTTTCACCAAATCTATAAGTTTAATATTTTGAAATGAGTGTTTTTGTTTTCATGAATAATTTGTACAACAAATACTTTCTTTTGTACGAGTGAAATATAATATGTATCCGAACACTAATAAGAGACAAATGAACAAAAATTGTATATTACTTTGAAAATATTTAATGTATAAATTAACATTTTTATTTTTATTTTTTAAAATATCCTTTATCATTATTATTATTATTATTTTCAAAGACTTGCTAATTTAAAATTTAAATATTTTTTATTTATTTTAATTTAAATTTCATTGGATTTTTTGTGTATAAGTTTGATTATTGATTTTTAATATGTGATGATTATGTTTTTATATATTTTATGGTAATTTATGGTTTTTATATTTTAATTATTAAAAGGTAATTAATATATTGTGATGTATTTATATGCAATGAATTAAAAAATAAGTAAAAATTAAATCAAGTTTGTAATAAAAGTTATATTTTTTATTGTTGGTTTTTTAATTATAAAGATATAGATAAATAATTAGTAGAATAAGAAATAAAAAATGAATGAATTCTAAATATGCTACATCATACTATTAAATAATGTGACAAAATTAGTGTTACATGACATATAAAAATATAATGTGTCAACATGATATTTTGAGAGTTTATTTTAATATATTACATGATTTTAATAATCTCTTATCCTATGAAGAATCATGGTATGGCGCCATATAATAAAGCAATTAATATTTTGCTTTATATTAAAGATGAGGTAAAAGAAAAATGGCTCCATATTTCTTTTTGGGTTGAATAAATGGCTCCATATATACCTCTATTAATAATTAATTTGCATGTGATGTGATGTTTGAAAGTTTGATTTATATGAATGATTACATTACAAGTAAGGGCTTCCTAGTTCTTGGTGGTCCTCAAATGTGTCATGCATCCACCGCACCACCCCCACTCACCATTAATGATATTGGGTACCTTATGGAAAATGTTAATCTTTTCTCTCCCTCCCTCTCTCCTTTACTTTTATGAGAAAAACAATATAATTCTTCCCCCTCTCTCTCTAATATATAAATAATATACATTAAATTCCATCGATTTAATTATTAGATTAATAATTTTTATTAAATAAATTAAATATATAAATATTTATTATAAAATAAAATGTTAAAGTTGTCTGATTCTATAATATATTTCGAAATTCAAAATTAGAATTTTACATTTATATGTGAATTTTTTTTATCATTTCATCTAAAAAAATATAAATACAAATACTTAAAAGATTATAAAAATATTTAATACTTTATTAAATAAATTCAATTCAATATATTATATATATTTTTTTGAAATACAAATGTAATGTTGACTATAACATTATATTGCTATAAATATCAAATTTCTATAATTTTTTTATAAGCATTAGTATTAAAATAATATCAAAATAATCAATAATTGAATAAAATTAAATGGCTACATATTAAATGGCTACCTAGTGATTGTACGGATGGGAAATAGAAAAGCCTTATAAATAACAGATATAGAAAAGATCTATACCCATATGGGCCATGACGGAATCAGGCAGCTGTCTCTTTTTCTAATAATAATTGTCTCTGCAATTAAAATATAAATAATATTGTACAAAAAAAAATATAAATAATATTTTACCACCATTTAATTTCTTCCATAGATTTCTTCGTCCGAAATAATCTTATTCAAAATATTTTAACACAAAATATCAATATTTTTTAAAATAAAATTTAAACTGGATTTCAACACATTGATGGGAATCAAATATTTTCTATTAGACCTAATCTCGATTTGTTTTAACCACAAAATTTTAATAACTAATGGTTAATTAATAGCAAATTAATTAATTCTACAATAGAGTAGCACTAGAAAATTATATTGTAAATATGACTATCAAAGTTGTCATTAGAAAATAAAATTTATCTTTGTTTTTATGAGTGTGATAGTGAACAATGAATTGACCGATATCAATTCAATAAAAACAAATAAAACAAATGACTTATATATGTTTATGATATTGGTTTTTTTCTTCAAATGGATACCAATCCAAGACGATCCTAAACTTCTATTTTTATGAGGTATCGTGACTCTTCGTTGGAGTTTTAAAGATTTTTAAGAACTAGTCTACCTTTTATTACCTATTGTAGAATTTTTTACTAATATAATTTTGTATTAAATATATGATTAGTCCCTCCAAATATATATTTTTTGTTATAATAGTAAAATTTTTTGTTTAATTTTTGTTTTTATAAATATTTTTGTTTTGTTTTTGTCCTCGTTCTTTTGTTTTAATCTCTGTAAAATTAATTTTTTATTGAAATTGATCCTTGTAATTTCTTATATTGTTAATAATTGAGGAATTAAAATCAAATATTATACATATTACAGATACTCATTTAAAAAAAATCAATTTTACAAAGACTATAACAAAAGGGCAAAGACAAAAAACAAACAAAAAATTATAATGACCAAAATCAAATATATAAAACTTACAATAACTAAACTAAATAAAAAAAAGTGCATTGGGTTTTTTTTATGTATATCCTTTTAAAAAAAACAAAACTCTTCAATTAGCATACATTGAAATTTGTATACTAAAATGTCTTCTTTTTTTTTCACTTTCAGGAGGTTGCACATCCGCCTTGCAATCACCTTAAAGATTTTTTTTTTCTGCAATAGAAGGGTATTTCTGATATCCGACCGTCTATAGCCTTTTAATTTATTTTTTATTTTAACAAATGAACAATTAATAATTTAATAAATAAAAATAATACAAATATTTAAAAAACAAAATTATATTGATAAAATCAAACAAAACACATTTAATAGAAAAAATAGATCAAAGTTAATGCGGTTGAGTAGATATGCTAAAACAAATAACGTGATATATTATTTTAACAACTCCTCTTATTTTATAGATAAATAATACATTTTAGTACATAAATTTTAATACAGGGTATATCCTAGAGTTTTTAGTATTATGAGAAAATATTTTATGTCTAAAGTGTATGTATATTGAGTAAAAACCGTTGTATGCATTTATTGCCAGACAAAATTAAGGATAAACAAAAATATGGCTGGCCAAAAATTGAAAAAATGAATATATATATATATATATATATATATATATATATATATATATATATATATATATATATATATATATATATGAGAGACATATTTAGTGAGGGATATTTATTGATCTTTAAATCAAAATAAATAATTGAAATTTAAAAGATTCAATTAAATAACACGTGTATTTTATCTTAGTCTATTATTTCACCAAAATTTCATTTGGAGATTAGCGATGGTTGAAGAGGAAGAAAAGGCAAATGAGATTTAGGAGAAATAATGGAGGAAAGTGAAATACATGTGTTATTTAAATAAATTTTTTAAATTTTAACCATTTATTTTGATCTAATAGTCAATAAGTATTTATCTTATTGTCACAAAAATAAAAAACATTTTCACTAGATTTGCTACATATATAAAAGAAAGAGTACGATAAATTGTCAAATGTTGATATTTGTTAGATTGTCACAAAAATAAAAAACATTTTCACTAGATTTGCTACATATATAAAAGAAAGAGTACGATAAATTGTCAAATGTTGATATTTGTTAGATTGTATGTTTTATCTTAGATTTGAATATAAAATTTATGTGAATTAATTATTGTGAAATTTATTATATCTTTTTAAAAAAACGGAAAGAGTATGTTAAAGAATATGTTATTAACATAATTCAAAATTAAAACACATAATCTATACTACTATGCACCTTTTTGTATATCTTATTTTACTTACATTTTTTATTTTTTCACTTTCAACCACTTTTATCTATTAATTACACAGGTTATTGGTGTGTATATTTTACATCTAATAAAAGATAAATTCTATGGTATATGCATCAATTATACATATATTAGTATATTTAATTTTTAAATTAATAGTTAAATGAGTTTAATTTTTAAATTAATAGTTAAACTAGTTTTTATCATTTAAAAATTATAATAACTAAGGATTTGTTTGGGGTGGTTGTGAGTTTTTGATTTTTGGTTTTGAAATTCAAGTAAAATGGAGTTGAATTAGTTTTTTTACTTAATTTCAATATAATTTTACCTTAAAACTCAAAAAAAAAATAGATTTTATAATTTTTGTTTTTGTTTTATAATTAAGATGTCACCGTCAATAGACATAAAGACCAATCCAACAATTATCGACCACCACCAGTGATCACCTCTATAATCACCGACCACGTACTTTTGACCAACATCTCTAACCACTCCTAACACCACCACCCATTCACCTCTAACAACCGACACCACCACAATCCTCGTCTCCAACACCCACCAATATTTTCTTTTTAATTATTTTTATGAGTCAATATCTTTTTTTTATATTTAGTGAATTCATGATGAAGGAGAATAAAGAAACTGATTCAATTCAAATAAAATAAATTAAAAACTAAAACTCAACTAAGAATTGAAATTCGAGCTAAAAATTGAAATTGAAAACTCAAAATTTAAAATGATTTTAATTTTGAAAATTTCAGAACAAAAAATAAAAAAATCATCCAGAGCCTAAATAATATTTACCAAAAGTGTCAACAAGATAAAAAAAAAAAAGATTCGTTATTACTCATAATATTGAATATTTTGTTTACAATAAAATGTAAAAAATTAATATAATGATTATAAAAATGATGTGTTTTCTTATAAAACTATCTTTCCTAAAATAGAAAATCGACAAATAATTTTTTGATCATAAAAATGATCATTAATTTATTGGTTTAAAAAATAAATGTACAAAAAATTCTTTAATTTATGAATGTATCATAAAAGCTCCCATAATAAAAAGAGAAAAAGAGACATACACTAATAATGTAAAAAAGTTTTATACTTTTATTCAATCATAATAATATATTATGTCAAACATATAACATTACTCCACTGACATAACAAAATAAATAATTTACACCCGTATATGTTCTATTGCACTGTAATAAAAAAAAGTAAGTGCATAGGAACTTCCACCGCATTAAAATATATGTTCAATTTTTTTAATTATGTTTTACTCTTTTTATAAAATCAAAATTAAAAGCACGCAAAAATCACTCTTATAATTAATTAACATACATTAGTGAAAGGAAAAAAAAAAAGCAAACAATACGAAAGTGTCCATCTATACACTAGTGTTTAAAAAGTGCATTCAACTTATGTATGTAGTTAAAATTCAGTATTAGATTCCAGGTATGTGGTCCCAAAGGGGACCCTAAATCATATGGATGCCTCATGCATCCAATAGATTCCACATACAGAAGGAACAAGATATTTAATTTGGACGAGTATGACAAGATATCATAGTGTAGTATTCCATCCATTATTAATTTTGACTAAAGACCATGAATGTATCACATATACATATACTATATATGATGTGTCAATAAATTATATTATACTTCAAACCACACTCAACAAATTTTGTAAAAATGCTTTAGCCAAATCTAAAACTTGATAATGGGTGCAAATTTTGTTCCTACATAATCATAGTATGTATATGATACATTAAGAAATCTAGAGTTTATGAAAATCATGGTTATGGGCTAAATGAGAATTAATAGGAAGTGCTATGTTGGTGACATGGGAAATGAAGTGAAGTAGCAAACATTTTGTCTCGTTCACACTTTGTTAATTAAGTGGACAACAAAACACCATCTGAATTGAGGATAGTAGCAAAGTAAAAAAAACTGGTGGGCCCAACCGATTTCAATTAGTGGGGCCCAGATTACTATTTAGGCCCAATTTCTCCTCCCATGTTTCGTTCAAAAAGAATCGGTATCCCAAAAGTACTCTGCATGCCTCGAGTCGTTCATTTTGCATTAATAGATGCTGCCGCAAAAGCAATATTATATATATATATATTTTTAATAAAATTTAGGTGCATTTTATTAAGGAGGTTTCCTATGATTTTTAAATAAATAAATTATGATAATAGTAAAAATCATCTAAATAAATGTATTTGAGTTTTTTCGATTGTTTTTTAGTTCAAAGAGTTTAATAATGAAACTGATACACACTCAGGGTCCGATTTATTTAAGATAATAATAATATACACTTTATATTATTGTATATTTGATGTGTATGTGATAACAATAAGAATAATATTATTTTATTATGACAAAATTATCAATGTGAAATGGTTACATGATGTTTTTTTTTTAAAATTAATTTACATTACCTCAAAATATTATAAATAAAAAATACTATAAATAAATAAATAAGTAATGAAATAATTTTATATTTAAAAAATCTATTCACACTACTAAATAAATAATATAAATTTTTTAAAATTCACGAGTAATTAAATAATTCTATTTTATTTGTTAGACAAGCAAAATAAAGATATAGTATATATTATATGTAAATAGAAAAACTATTATTATAAAAAAATTACTTTTATTTTTAAAATTTAAATTAATACTAATAGTTTTTAAAATTTTGAATAACAGTACTAATATAAAATAATAAAACTATCTTTGTCATAAAATCATATATGTTTTTTAAAATTAATTATTAATATTTTATTTTAAATTTAATATTAAATTATATTATATATTTCTTATTTTATATTTATATTTTATTGAAATTTAATAAATTATTATTGAAAACGTGATTAATATTCGAGATCGTCCTTTTTAAATTTAATATCACATTTAATTGCAATTAAATTTAAAATAAATTATAATTTAGTTGTGCTTATCGTTCAAACAAGCACGGATGTGTGAATGAGCATACAAATTTTTTGACACTTACCATTTTTTAACTATCATATTTAAAATGAAAAATCTAAACTATCATTTTTTTAAATATCTACCAAACCACACTCCTTTTAATACAATGAGGAAAGTCGTATATTTAAAATTCGACCTTCCAAAGTCACTTTCTTAAAAAAAAGACAATATAAAAATTAGAGTAAGAAATTGCATGCGAGAGATACAACTTCTATTCTTTTTCTTCTTTCAATATATTGTTATAACAAAAAAAACTAATAATTGAAATTAATTCATTAAAATATTTTAAAAAATACATAAAAATTATAGATGTTGAGCAGTGGTGTTGACCACATTGAAATGATATTTTTTTTTTTTACTATGATTGAGTATTTACCATAGTCTAAATTTTTAGCATATTATAACATTGATTATACTTCTAACACAACTATTCTTTGGATAAAGTATGTCATAATATTTGAAAAAAAATTAAAATTACAATTAAATTTATTGAATATAAATTCATAAAGTTTTATAGATAAATGTTAGTAAATTACTGATAATATTAATTAATTTCTTTATATTTAAACTTAAAATTTCCTTCTTAAAACTCATTAAATATCATTTAACTCACTAGCCGACAATCTATAAGAGACTATAAATCCACAAAGTTGAACCTTGCTATCTACTATTATGCATATATAAATATAAACGTGGAGTCATCACATGATTACATGTATCCATTAATTACACCACTTAAAAAAAAAAGAGAGGGAAAATGTTGTTAAATAAAGTGATACTATTTACCATTTTATAAGATTAAATATTTAACATCGATATGAAATAAAAATATATTATTTTATGATATTATATTACTTTTGTAAATATATTTTGAAGTTAGCAACATATTATCTAATTTGATTCAAATAGTTCTCACTAAATTATGTATCTTCGCATAAATTTAGTGGGACCTATTTGAATTTCAGTAAACTAAAACTTAAAGGGCGTTAAATATTTAAACTTATTCAAATAAAAATAACACATTAGATGTATTTTGATTTTTTTTGTGTGAAAATTCTCGAATCAAATTTAAGAATCCTTTTTTAGAATTGAACAAATTGCATATATAAAATTTAATATTTATTAGACTTAATTACATATTTGATCCCTCGATTTTCACCAATTTACGAAATTGGTCCCCTTATTTTAAAAACAAACAATTTTGATCTCTCCCTCGTATTTTTTTAACTATAAAATAACAATTTGACGTATCGTATAATTTCATGATATAGAACTATCTAGATGCATTAATTATTCATATGTCATTAATTAAATTACAAAAGTGAAAAAATTGTGAAGTTGAAAGTTAAGTTTTTATATGATTTTATTGCAATCTTCACAAGTGTTGATCATCATATTATATGACACATTATTTAAAACATGTCACATCGTTATTTTATATTTAAAAATTAAAACAAGTGACAAAAATTATCATATTTTAAAATGAAAAGACCGATTTCGTAAATTAATTGAAATAACGCGATTACAACTACAATTAAACCTTATTAATTTTAGTTTTTTGAATTTAACATATTTATTACTACTTCATATATTTCAAATATAATCAATTTATTCTATAATATAAATTTGTTAATATATTATATTTTATATTTTGTTTTAAATTTATTATTTTAATGAAACTTTAATAATATTTGAATATTAAAATAATTTTTTATATTTATAATTTGAATCGGTTAAAAAGTAATTAAATTTAAAGTACATTAATTTAAATTAGATTTTCTTAAGATTTTATTCAAACTAAATCAAATCATAAATATTTTAATTTTTAAATCTGATAATTTTACTTCATAAATCAATTTAAACCATACCAGAAACACCTTTACTGGAAAGTATCCGTTGAAAAAAGCATGCTATCACTCTTTTTCTAAAATTGTTGGTACGATAGGGAAGAATAAGGATTTCTATTGAATAATAGTGTACAACAATTTTCCTTTCAAGAAAAATAGTTTACACTAATAGACCATTAAACTTAAATATTATCAATCTCTTTTATGGAATAATATTAACCTAATTAGTCAAAAATAAAAAATAATAAACTTCTTCTAGTCAAATAACATTTTAATTAAAATAATATATTCGGTCCAAAATTTGGATTAAATATATCTAAATTTTATTTTTTATATTTAAATTTTTTATTTATATTTGTGCTTTGAAAGAGTTTATTAATCCGATTGGTACAACGCCGAAAAAGCATTTGCATTAGGTTTTCTGTTCATAGGTGGCGTACACGTTAATCCTCTCTCTCTCTTTCATTCATTTGCATTCTCTCTCCTCTTTCTCTCTCTCATGCATTTTCATTTTATTTTTGGTGGTGAGTGTTTGAACTTTGAAACCAGAGGAAAAAAAAAAGCTACAGAATAAATAGACACATCCAAAGCAAAAACTTAGTTGTTTGTTTCATCACAACAAAAACTCTCTTTTGTGGTGGGACCCACAATCTAGCTATCTTCAACTGTTACCATGTACTAATATTGTGTCACCCAACAACATTGTAAAGCTCTCCACTTTCACTTTCCTTCTCATAATTCCTAACCAACAATTTTCTCTCTCTCTCTCTCTCTTCCACTTTTTCTTCACTTTGAATTATGCCTTAACAAATAATGGGTCGGTGTTAAATTACCATTTTCTTCACTTTTTTGCTGTATTAGAGATGCCCATTTGCAAAAGTTTCATTTTTTTCTTTTGGGTTGTGAATGAATAATTTGATGCCAATATTCTCTTTTGAGTTTTGAGAGAGAATGTAGCGTTTCATGAAAGATTTTTTCATTTTGTTGATTTTGAAGGACTTCTTTTTTTTACTTTGTTGGTGAAAATTGAAATTGATTGAGAGGGTAACTTAAAAGAGAATTTTTCATTTTTTTGTTGAGAGTTTTGAATTACAACAATTTGATAAGAATTGTTGATGGAACTAAGATTAGTGCACCATTTTTTCCAGTGATGGATTCAATTCAATTATATAACAAAAAGTGAAGAGAGTTTTTTTTACAGTTTTTAGGATAAGCTTTTTTGTTGAGATTTTCAAAGTTCAAACTTCTGCATCACGTTTTGATCATTGACTATACATTTATTGGAATAAAAAAGGGGAATCAGTGAGCTGTTTGAGTCTTTGATTCATTTTCAATTAAGAAAAGCTTTAAGCTTTATAGTTTTCTATCTCAATTGGCCTTTTCTTCTTAGAGAATATCAGATTTTTTAGATTTTCATCTTTCTCATATGGTTAAGGTGTTGAGAAATAAGGCATTGAATTTGATACCTTCTCCACCAAAGGAAGCTGAAATGCCTTGAGCTTCACATAATTGGGAAACTTGAAGGATTGAAATTGGAATTCTTGGATGCTTCAAGAGTTGATTCATCAGGTGTTGAGTCCAAAAGGCTCAAAATAAGAGGTACTCATTTGAAGGATTCTCTTCTTTTTTTCTTCCATGATTGTTCAGTTCTGACTAAATGACATGAATTGGTAACTGCTTTAACTTAGATGCATTATGCATAATCTAATAAACTGTTCTGTTCTTGTTACATTTCTTAATTTAGTGGCAATTATATCTTATTTTCCAATGATTGTTCTTTTTTGTCTCTTGTGCTGCTAGGAGTTATGATTTTGATGATGATCTATGTGATGTGACTGAGATTTAGGCCTCTCTGCATGAGTTGATTTAATAAACATGTTATCATAAAGAGATTAGTTTGGTGTGATGCATATGTATATATTTAGTTAATAATTTGTCACTTTGTTAGGGTTTTATACATTGACTATTGTTTTTGGAGGAATTGGAGAGGCTTTTTGTTAGCTGAATTTATTTGTTAATCTATCAGGTTCACAATCTTACCTCGGGCGTTTAGGCCAAAACTACCTTAGCAACCTTTAGGTAAAGGAAAAGAGGATTCAAAAGAAGTCAATTGTGCTCAATCATCATGGCAAAGAAGTCACAAAGACGCACTGTGCAGTATGAGAAAGATAAGTTGGGCTGTATGTGGGGATTTATGAGTATGTTTGATTTTCGCCACGGCCACCTTACTAGGAAGTTGATTGTGGATAAGAGACGGCGCAGTAAGCACTCTAGTGGTAAGAACTATGCTTAATAACATTTAGTTTTTATAAAGTTGATAACTATGCTCATGTTGGTTTCCTGTATGCAAAAATAAAGAACAAAATGAGTATATGTTGAGTAATTGTGCAGTGACTAATGTTTGAATATCAAGCATTTTTTCTTTTGTAATGTTTTCAAGTTGAAATCTTTCATCAAAAAATGTTTTTCCTATCTCCAATGTTGTCGAATAGCTGCTATAGTGGCAGTATAGTGCTATCGCATAGCGGAATTTGAACAAATCGCTGTTGCTTTGCAATATGTTATGTAGTACAAAGTATTGTCAAATCACCACTATTGTGGCACTATAACACTATGACATGACAAGATTTGAACAAACCGCTATTTTCCGTGATCCGCAATTGACAACCCCACCTATCTCTAATGGCTATGGAAATGTCACCTGGTGCATCTGCAATGGATTAATAAACTTGAATCAAAATTAATTGTTAAAAATTGCAATTCTTTTTTTCTTACAGGTGTTGTACATTCCAAGAATAAGTTTGAGGTGTTGAATGATATGGATGAAGATTGTCAAGGCACTTCTGTAAGTCTTTCAATCCATATGCTTATGCAACTCATCAATATCAAACTTAAAAAGTGAAATTTGACAAAATTATAGGACATAAAGTTAGGATGTTGGTGCATCTAGAGCCTGTTTGAATAAACAACTTAATTAAGAAAGGTAAAATAAAGTTGAACTGTTTTCATATAAGCTATAAGGTGTTTTCATAAGCTATCTTGAGAAACTGTTGAAAACATCTTACGGACATGTCATAAGATGTTTTCATAAGCTCTCAAACACTCTCAAAAGTGTTTATGCTGGTAGATGAGTTCATCTAATTCAACCCAAACAGACGCTTATTAGTATTACTGTATCATGAATGTTTCAGGATTGTGGAGAGAGTAATAGACCAACAGTGAGAACTATTGTTAATAAGCCTAGTGTGAAGAAACTCATAGAAGAAGAGATGTTCAGTGATCGAAATGCAATGAAAAATATCGATAATTCTGAAGTAGAATCAAAGGAATCCAGACAAAGGCGTGAAGTCTTCTTGAAGTTAGATTCCAAAAGAAAAAAGAAATGTTGCGATAAAAAACGCGATATCACCGACGATTTATATTTGGATGCTACATTGAAATCTGAAACTTCACGTCAACAGCACTTGAGAAAGCAATCTAAAGATAATCTTGATGTGGATACAATAATTGATGAGTTTTGTAATCTAAGAGGTGTTTGTTCCATGATGCATGGCAATGATGGAGAAGTAGAAAAGTATGCACAAAAAAACCATAAACAGAAGCATGCTATTTCTGAAAAGAATTCGAGAGATGCAATTCGTGAATTTGTGAATCAGATGATATTGAATGGCAAAGATCCTGCGGAAGCTCGAAAATTTCTTTTCTCTGATGAACTAATGGAAGCACTTGAGCTTATAAGTTCTGATAAGGAATTGTTTCTTGCATTTCTACAAAATCCAAATCCACTTGTACTGAAATGTGTTCAAGAGTTTGAGAATTCTCAGGAGACGAACGGAAACCAATATAGCTGTGTTACAGGTTCCAACTTCTCTGAACAAGATCATGGAAATACAGAACAAACTAGGGAGATTGTGAACAACAAGAAGCATAACTTTTTCAGAAAAAAGGCGAAGTCACAATCAAAAAGTTCAACAAATGAAAATGCGAATACCAACATTTCAAATAGAATTGTTATTCTAAAGCCAGGGTTAATCGGATTGGAAAATTCTGAAACTGAAAACAACCTTGCCTCACCTTCTGTGAGAGGTAGTTCACATTTTTCTCTTACAGAGATAAAAAAGAAGTTAAAGCAGGCTATAGGACGAGAGCGACATGGAAACTTTGAAGGAGTCTCGAAAAAGTACCCTTCTGAATGTCAAAATAAGGGACCAAGCAACAGAACCATAGGTAAAGACAATGTTGGAATGAGATCTCCTAATAAAGATCATTTCTTCATCGAAAAAATTGCAAGACCTTCTTCAACTGGTGTTACTAAAGGAGACAAGATGGGTACAAATAGAGATTCTGAAGCGGTTGTGGAGCACGAAAAGGCTATTTATCCCAAACAAGGTGTTTCTAATTTATATATTGAAGCTAAGAAACATTTATATGAGAGGGTAGATAATGAAGATGAGAACAAGGACATGTCAAGTAGGGACATTTCGAAAACCATTGGAAGAATACTATCTTTTCCTGATTACAACTTTTCTCCACTTGGCAGTCCTGGAAGGGATTGGGAGCATCATTTTGTGACTGCAAAGACAAGACTTTCTACTTTGGATAAATCTCGGGAAGCTAATAAAGATAATTTGTCTCCAAAACAAGCAACATTTGTTGGTCATTCGAATCAGAAGAGAGATAATCTAGAGAAGCAGTCAAGCATTCGCGGCGAAAGCTATGATAATAAATCACAAGAAATTAAGTCAGACGGCCTAATTCACGATGATAAAGAGGAAAACTATTGTCCTGATAGAGATGAGATAATTATTGAAGGTATCATGTACTAAATATATGATTTAAGCAATGTTGTCAAATAGAAATTACATGGTAGCGGAATTCGAACAAACTGCTGTTGTTCAGCGATATGCTACTAGTACGAAGTGTTGTGAAATAGCAGCTATAACATTGTAGCATAGCGGAATTTGAAAAAATCGCTATTTTTTGCGATCTTCAATTGACAACATTGGATTTAAGTGATATCTACTATGGTAAACTTTGGTGTGTTTGTTTTATATATTTTGTTGTTGATCCTTTTCTTAATTTATGTGCAGGTGATGTAGAATCGGCAAAAGAGATAACTATTTTAGAATCTTCCTCAGTACCAGTTAGCCTCAGTGCAGGAAATGAGGACCAAAGCAATGATATCTCAGAAATTTCTGATAGTGCAACATGTTCTCAATGTTTGAAGCAGGTAGAATCTCCGTCGGCACTACAATTTTACATGTTAATTGATTATTTATATAATGGTGTAGTTTTATGGTTTTTTCTGTGTCGGGTATGACTCATAGTTAGTGATAAGTGGACGGTTCGTTTGAGTGGGAGCAAGGGGTAATCTTGTAAACTACACCATAGTATTTAAACATAAGTTGTACACTGTAAACCTTAAGCTTGAAATTTATAGAAAGGCCACTCTATAGTTGGAGATGTAGACACAATTGACTGAATTCCGTAATCAAACATCGCGTGTTATCTGTTTAAATTTCTTTCATGTCTATTTTCTTTTGAATCGGGTTGTTATTCTAACACTTTGGTTGAGTGACATCTTATATCTGTTAAATTTTATTCAAACTGTCATTTTTCTTTCTGCAGGATGTAATAACAGAAGAAAATCAATCATCGTCTTCACTTTCATCCCCCTCTAACTCTTCAATCACTAGTAGGAAAACTAAAGAGCAAGAGATTATGACAGATGTATCGGGGAGGCCAAGTCCAGTGTCTGTTCTTGATGTTCCATTCTTAGAGGATGATGCCAGTTCTGTGAACTCCAGACGTCAAACTGGTAAGCATTCATGCACTAAAGCATTAAAGAGTCTATTTAGAAATGTTCTTAAACTCTCTTTTCAGTAACCAAATCTTTACAAACTTGTTTCAATCTCCAATGGTTCTACTGCTTCAAACCATATATTAAAGGGTCTGTTTGGATTGTTTTATTTAAGTTAATCTACTGGCATAAGCACTTGTGAGACGGTTTAGAAGAGCTTATGAAAACAGCCTATGACATGTTTGTAAGCTGTTTTCAGCTTATTTCCATATACTCTCCAGGATAGCTTCTTCAAAAAGTTTGACTTTATTTGTTTCTGTTGTTATGGAAATGTCTTATACTTAACACTTATATGATGAACTTCTGTAAGTGCTTAATTAGCTGTTTATCCTAAATGGCTATGGAGTTTAGTAAAAATCATACCTTTAATAAATTGCTCTAGAAATAGTTTTCAACACATTTGTTTGGTTGCATATTATTGTCTTTTGGCCTTTTCTTTCTTTAACGATAAGCTGAAGTTGGAGTTTTTTACAAGGGACTTACCTATCAGCATAATACTTAGTAACATACCATTTGCTTTCCATACTAATTTTAATCCGGCATCGTGTTAATCATGATTTGCAGCTGAAGTATCGGTACGGTCATTACATGCTCAATTTGAAGAACAAGGTTCTTCCCTTGTGAATCAACTCAAGGGATCAAAATCTTGTATTGAAGAAAATGAATTGATATACGAGTACATCGAAGCAGTCCTACAAGCCTCTGGATTGACAAGAGATCAATTGTCGATAAAATGCTTTTCCTCAGACAAGATACTAGATCCTTCCTTGTTTGATCAGGTAGAGTTATCACCAAACCGTATTTGCCACGATTCAAAACTCCTATATGACGGTATCAATGAAGTTCTCATGGAGGTTTGTTGCGATTATTTTGGTGCCTCGCCTTTTGTATCGTTCGTAAGTCCTAGCATAAAGCCAACTCCAAATATGAAAAGGGTTATTCTCATGGTCTTGGAAGGAGTGTGTTGGCATTTACTTCCCACGCCACTACCACACACTTTGGACAAAATTGTTAGTAAAGACATCGAAAAAAGTGCAGCATGGATGGACCTTCGATTTGAAGCTGAAACAGTTGGTTTTGAAATAGGCGATGTCATTCTAGCAGAACTGATGGAAGATACTATACTTAGCTGTGTAAGCAAAAGTCCAGAAGGTGAAAGTTTTGAGCATAAAGACGACAAGAACAGCAGCGTCGTGTAAAAGAAAACCGAATACTTTTTGTTGATACGGCCATACTAGGAATTTCCAATACTAAACAGTTTCATGGTGAATGAGAATACTAATATAAGGGACTACATGTCAGAAGAAGTAAATAGGTGTGTGCTTTCGAAGTAACAGTTTCATTTTGTGTGTGCTTTCACTTCACTTAGTAAAGGTGTTTAGTTGTTTGTAGATTTTGTAGAATTTGATATGCTGATCATATTAGCTGGTGTGTCATGATTTTGTTTGATATCATCATCATCATTACTTATTTGTATGTACAATAAGTTTGGAAATAATTGTGAACTCAGATTTTTGGAGTTTCCAAAGGAATAAAACATAAGAGATATGCAACTGTGATATTAGTGTAATAAGAAAGTTGCAAACTTCTTTAAAGCTGTTTTTAAGTAGCATGTGGACAATTTTTCTTGCCTCTTACATTTTCAAAGTATCTTTTAGCAGTTACATAGATAATTGTTGTAAATATGTATAGAAATTTGTCATGCTCTGTGTTGGGAAATCAACTAAAATTTTCAAACAATGATAGATAATTAGTACAAAGTAGTGGAAACTCAAGAAAAACATTTTAGGAGGTGGCAAGATTTATCTATATTCTTGAAGAACTCTTATGAAGAGAAGCTTTGAAAAAGTGAGATAATTAATAATTACTATGTCACATTTAAGAATGAGAGCTTCTATCCTCTCCTATAAATAGGGGTCTTTTGAAGTCACTTAATTAAGAGAAAGAGTGTGTGAGATTACTTTTAGTGGTTTGAGTCTCTTATGATAGAGTGAATGTTATTATTTTTCATAACTTTTGAATGAGAGTATTGTAAGATGAGACACAGTTTAAGGTGAATTATAATTCTTGTAATCTTATTTAAGACGATGAATATTTTTTGTTGGGGACGTTTTTATGAATTTGACAACAAGTGACGTTAATTTGGTGTGAATGGATTTTATCCAATAGTGGTAACAAATCAATGATGGGAAACACATTGAACTTTAAGATTCCATTGTATGATAGGAATATAAAATTTTCAATATAAAAGAGTGCTATTCAACTCCAGCTCCCAAAATCAAATACAACGTGTGGCAGAAGCTTGTGAGCATCTATGTGCCAAAACCACTAACCAACGACCTAGTATGTCAATGGTTGAATACATATAATAATTCTTTAATGAGGAACAATTGCTGTTGATGTTGTTGTCGTCCTCACTACCAATGTCCTACAACATTTTGGAGACCATGCACTAATTGTGGAAGACTCTGAGTGAGAGAAGAGTAATATTGAAGTATCAATCACATCCACAACTTCATATGAGCGATGTAAAATGTTGGTATTGCAGGTAAAAAATTATGTCCAAGCGAGGTGGGCATAAATGAAGGAAATAAGAGTGATGAAATTTGATGGCTACTGCCAAACCAAACTATTGTGGTTAAGACAATTGAAGATGAACAAGTTTTTTTAACAACAACTGAGGATGACATGAACGTTATATGGTGAAAAGAAAGTAAAATGTTTGAATGAGAAGAGTACATGATTGGTATCGAATAAGACTATATTTGCTAATGAGTTTTTGTGGTGAAGTTTGGCTCAATTTTGAGATAAAAAACTATCTGATCCAAAATTAAATCACGTGTGGTTTAATTAGTTTGCACGACATATTTAAAAAAAAAAAATCAGATTTGATTGAATTATAAATGGTTTAATTTGAATATATTTTTGAATGTTCAAATTACAATATTGTAAAAAAAATAAATTAATATTTATATTATGAAAAAAAAGGTAAAATAGTAAGTTTGATGTAAGATAAAACATGAGGATAATGAGTATCCTCTTAATGTAAAATTATTTTACATACACAGTTGATCACAATTATTCATGGTGCGATTATTGTCTCAGATAGTTACAAAAATACAATGACATATCAAAATCAATGACTCTGGTTGAACGTTAGTGTAAAGTAAATTTACATTGACGGTGCATAGTCTATTTTTTCATAAAACATACAATATACTAACATTTAAAATTTAAGAATATTAATGATCAATTATATTTGAAATATATGAAATAGCAAAAAAATATTTTACATTAACCTAATAAGTATTATTTGAAAAGTAATTAAAAACGAACAAATAATATATAAATACAATATATCATACAAATAAAAAACAAATGAGTATTAAAACTTATGAATATAGTTTGGTTCAGTTCGATTTTGAAAAGCAAATTTAAAATCCAATTTGTGTGGTTTTCAAAAATTGCATCAAATAATATTAAATTTATGTAATTTTTGGAATTTTTTTTTATCGATTTACGGTTTTAATATATAGTTTATAATCAATTTTACTTACATTTTTATTTTGATGTGTATTTATTTGTGCATATCACAAATGCTACTACCCTATTTGAAAATGTAAGAAAATATATAATATATGGATAACTTGTACTGTATTTAAAATTATAGAGAAAACGTAGTAAAATATATACACACGTTATTACAGTAATAAAGTAGATAGACAGGAAGAGAGTATCTCCCTGCACACTAGTTATTATATGCAAATGACAAAATTAACCCCTTGTGAAAAAAATTATATTTAATTTATTAAAACTTAAATTAATTTTTATTTTTATAAGTTTTAATAATTTTATTTTGTAATTTCAATAGATTTTAATTTTTGTAGATTATATAAAATGAAACAGTAACTCTTTGAAAAATTATACATTTTTCAAAATTAATTATTAATTTAGTGTCAAATTACATTTTTATTTTTTAAAACATATATTTATCTTTTATTAGATTTAATATTTAATATTTTAAATTATATTAATAAGGGTTAATGAGGAAATTATTTTCTTATCTAATCTTTATGTTTCTATTGTTGTTCGTACTTACGATAAAATTTTCACTAAGTGGCAAGACAAAATAAGGTAACATGATTTACAAATTTATGTTTGGTCAACAAACATTTAATTGAGACAAAATATCATAACAAAAATTATTGGTGTTCACTCGTATACTCTCTTGACACTTGAGAGAAAAAGAAATAGCGAGAGTGATATGATAGAAATAAAATGATAAAAAAAAAATAAAAAATAAAATAAAAATAGTAAAATAATTTGTGTTCACATATATCATTGTTCACATGATAACTTATTATGTCGTGTTTTTTTAATCATGATCATCCAACCCTTAAAATTTATGATGAATGATTTAAGAGTCAGATTTAATATAATATTTCACGAGTTATACATGCATAGTATCAAGGGCTGCAAATATTATAAATTATTAAATAAATGAGAAGTATATATATATATATATATATATATATATATATGTATTATTCTAAAGTTAATATGTAATAAAATTATATTTAAAGTATTTAATAACCAAATTGAATATAGTTTATCTTTTATTATATCTGCTTTAAAAAATATTTTTTGAAGTTATATTTTCAACCATTAAACACATCAAACATTGCAAAATAATTAAATTAAAAACATTAAAAGGATTTGGTATTTTATTATTAAGTATGATAAAAAAATGTAGACATATAATATTGTCTATGATAAACTTTTTATCTAATGTTATTATTGCTGATTACTTTATTAAATTTAAATATATATATATATATATATATAATTAAATAAATGTTTCATGGATTAAAATAAAGCAACAAGACACAAAAGCAAAAAATTGTATGTTTAAAATAAATAATCAAAACATTAACATATTAAAAATCTAATTTCTTATAAATAAAAAAAAAATACTAATTACTAATATTAGTCGTCAAAGAAAAACTAAGAACAAATAATTTTTTACAGATATTAAAACATAAAAATAATATATTTGCATTGACCAAAATCTTATGTAAGCCTTTTTAAAATATTTGCACAAAATTAGAGGAGTTTTATAGTGAGATGGTTAAATCTTGACCGCACAATCATACATGGATGATCAAGATTAGAAAAAAAAGTTGTGTGACTTTTTTAAGTGATCATATGCCACTTAAATAACTCTTAATCATGATCATCCATGTATGGTTGTGTGGTCAAGATTTAACAAAAAAGTGGAACAAATAATAATGGCAATCAAAACTATGTGTAGAGCAAACAAGCAAACAATCCAAATATAAAAACAACCATAAAAATATATAACTTTTGTGTAAAGAAAACAAACAATCAATCTAAAGAATAAGATAAAAAAAGTAGATGAAAAAACACATCAATATTATGTACCCAGTTCGGTCCCAATTGATCTACGTCTGGTGAGAGAGCAGCTCTCCAATCCACTATCAATAAGTCTTTACAAAAGATATAAAAGAGTTACAAGAAATTAGCTTCCAATGTTCAACATGACCAAGCCCTAAATTCTACCATTTCCCTTTTCTCAACCCTTAGTTATTTTCACTTATGCAAGGTGTTTAGAATGTGTTTCCCAACCCTAGCCACTCACCCAAAATCACTCATCCCTTGTGTTTCCCTAAAAGTTCCCTCTTGACAATTTTAAAGAATTAGGTTGAAAGTTGTATTTATAAGCAATATACCTATGTAATTCGAATCATTGTCCTTGAAATATATTATAATCTAAATTATGCCTATACAACAACTCATAATTGCAAAAAACAACAGCCAGCATGTCCCAAGACACGAATTTTACTACCTTATTCGAATTACTCTGACCCCAGTTTAAAAAACAGAAAAAGAAAAATAAAATTTCAAGGCACATTCTCAACACAATTATATATTAAGTTTTCATAGACAACTACCAAGTTAATAAAAAACCTACTCATTAACTTTTATACACTAGTGCTTGAACTTGTGCCATGCACAGGTAATATATATGTGAAGATAATTTGTTTAAGTAATTTATGTTTACAAAATCAAAAAATTAAAAATTTAATTTCATACAAATATTGATGTAAATATAAATGATTTTTTTCTCTATATATTCAATTGTGTGACCCAATAGTGAATACACTAAAAAAACTTACAAAATAAATACACCAAGTAAAAACTATTTGATTATAGCAAAAATATAAATAAAAAAAATGAAATGAAGAAAACAACAGATCTATTAAAATCATAAAGTTGGTTGTTAAAGACCAAAGTTAAGAGTTATAATAAATAGCAGTCTCAAGAGCTTTAACGGGTAGTTGTGCCAACCACATTGACATATTCCATAGGACACATGAGGTGCTTGAATCTTGATGAATTGGATAGATAAAAATTTAACAACCAATGGTCATCACGAAAGGGACCTAGGAATGTCAATGACCTTTGTTGTACTGTCCAGCTGGATCTATCATCCTCATACCAAGTAAGCACAATCATTTAAAAGATCTACAAGTATTTGAAATTAAAATAAATGATCACAATATCACACATTAAGGTTTAAACTTCATAAGACAAATTCAAAGTTTCAAATATGTAACCTCATATTACTATTCTACCTTAAAAACATTGGTCAGCATAATAGAAAGATTGGTGCACTCGTCCTCCTTTTTGTTGACAATGAATATTGGTGCATGTATGCACCTTGAGTAATTAAAAAATTTCATGGTTCATGCATGCATTTAAGGTTGTGTTTATTAGGGAATGCATTGGTGCTCTAGTTTCATGTGCCACATAGTTTCAATTCCAATTAACCACTCTTTCTATTTTTCAAGTAAGTAGAGTTAATCAGTTCATTGTTTATGAATGGTTCTAATTCTCATTTTTATCCTTATAAGTATTGTATTTTTCATAATGTTAATTCCTATTTCTCAATGCACTGTTAATGTGACCCACAATCATTTCATTGGTGGGAAAATATTTATAATTATACTCAACATGAATTCAAGCAATTGTTGTTAATGCACCATCTACCTCGCTAATACATGCAACTTAATATCAATACATAGTCATATAAAAAGAAATATTATATGAAGTGGATTGTAATATTTAATAAATGATTTTATATTTTAAAATATAAAAAATAAAAAAAAGCTAAATAGCACATGTGGTCCCTTAACTTAATTTCAGTTAACGTTTTACTCATTTATCTTTTTTTTTTCCCGATTTAGTCCTTTATTTTGATTTTAAGTGACAATTTGATCTTTTATGTTTTAAAATGTCAACAATATTATCTTTTTTTTTTTACAAAAATTTATCAAAGTTTTCAACCAAAACCCATAAAATTAATTATATTCTTTAATATAATACAAATTTCATCAAATTCGTAACTCAAATATTTAAATAAACTTATATTTTCATTCTTTATTTGATGTTGTTAGAGATGGAAATATCAGTTTATTTGAAAATTTGAGTTTCGAATTTGATGAAATTTGTATTATATTGAATAATATAATTAATTTTATGGGTTTTGGTTGAAAATTTTGATGAATTTTTGTAAAAAAAAGGATAACATTGTTGACATTTTTAAAACATAAAAGATCAAATTGTCACTTAAAATTAAAATAAAGAACCAAATCGAAAAAAAAAAATAAAGGACTAAAACGTTAACTGAAATTAAGTTAAGGGACCACAAATGTTATTTAATCTAAAAAAATTTAGTAATTTTATTAAATACTTTTATAATTCCTATTAAAGTTTGCTTTAGATATGCCGGCCCCGTATTGATTGCATCATAATACTTTACCATCAATATTAAAACAACATAACCACTCATAGGTGGTAGATTTTGTGTGCAATAGTAAAAGATAGAGCCAACTCCTTCCTATTTATTATATTCACTACGTCAAAAATTGTCTTTACAGCGCACATTTTAAAGCGCTTCATAACTAAAAGCGTTGTTGTATAATATTTTAAAATTAACGGAGGATACAACAGCGCTTTAATGACAAGCCCTATTGAAAAAGCGCTGTTGTAAGGTCATAAAAGGTTTAAGATTTACAACGCTTTTGAGAAAAGCGCTGTTGTAAGGTTACATATTCACATAATGTTTACAACGCTTTTAGAGCGCTTCGCATATAAGCGCTGTAAAATATAGTGCTCCCACGTTATGTTTACAACGCTTTTTAAAGCGTTTTGTATACAAGCGCGGTAAAATATAGCGTTCCCACACTATATTTACAACGCTTTATATATAAGCGCTGTAAAATATACAGCTTTCGCATAATTACATGGTCTTTTAGAGCGCTTTTTTTATAAGCGCTATAAAATGGTATATATACAACTGTAACATTGCATTCATATAACTGTAACATTACAAAACCCGTTTACATAATTTTATTTTTAATGTGTATACCACAAATTCTACCTATTATATATTATTGATAAATAAATAAAAACATATTTAATACGTTCTCTCCCTACGAACCCTCATCTCCTCTACTGTGAGCCCTCTTCTCGTTGAACCCTCATCTACTGTGCGCCCATTTCTACTAAGTGATTGTTGTCTCAGGTACTGTATTTATTAATTTGTTGTTGTTGTCTCTAAAACTAATAAATGGTTACATGATAGTAGTTGGCATAACCTTGATAAATCATATAAATTGTTACCTGATAAATCAGATAAATTGTTACATGATAAAATCTGTTCGATCTATTTTGTACTATTTTGAAATTAGACTTGTATGCATATATACTATAGATTGGTATAATGTTATAGATTGATAAATTTGTGTAACATTGCATTCATATAGGTCATATAAATGGACCGGAAATGGATGTATGTCAATCGATTGTCAAAAGAGTATGAAAATGGAGTGAATGAGTTTGTTGATTTTGCAGTGAAGAATGCAAAAGACCCAAATCGAATCATTTGTCCTTATTTAAAATGTTATTTTGGAAAACGCGTTAGAGCTGATGAATTGGAAGGACATTTAATATGACATGGAATTGATCAAAGCTATACATGTTGGATAAGACATGGTGAGGAAAAAAAAAGGGAACACTTATTTTGAGAATGATGCGACATATGCTTCAAATGATTTCGACACAGCTGATACATATGAGCGAGACCGAGTTGAGAATATTGCAAAAGCAGTTGAAGAAGATCTTCGGGATCGTCCTAAAATGTTTGAGAGTTTGTTGAGTGATGCAGAGAAACCATTATATAATGGTTGTACTAAATTCACAAGACTTTCAGTGATATTAAAGTTGTACAACTTAAAAGCGATTATGGATGGTCCGATAAAAGCTTCACAGAATTATTAACACTCTTAAAAGATATGTTGCCAAATGATAATGAACTTCCCAGTCGAACTTACGAGGCTAAACGAATTTTGTGCTCTATTGGCATGAGTTATGAAAGGATTCATGCGTGTCCTAATGATTGCATTTTATTTCGAAAAAATGAATATGAATTACTAAAGGCGTGTCCGAAATGCAATGTCTCTCGATATAAGAAGAAATAATTTACTCCAGCAAAAGTCGTGTGGTATTTTCCTATAATTCCAAGATTTAGGCGCATCTATCGTAGTGAAGAAGATTCAAAACACTTGACATGGCATGCAGATGAAAGAATTAGAGATGGAAAATTACGACACGCTGCAGATTCTCCACAATGGACAAAAATTGATCACGAGTATCCTGATTTCGGTATAGAGTCAAGAAATCTATGACTTGAACTTTCTACTGAAGGAATAAATCCACATGGTCTTCAAAGCATATCACGTAGCACGTGGCTTGTGATTTTGTTGATTTATAACCTACCTCCATGGTTATGTATGAAGCGTAAGTTTACGATGTTGTCTCTGTTAATTTATGGACCCAAACAACTGGGGAATGATATCGACGTATACTTGGCTCCTTTAATTGAAGATTTAAAAAATATGTGGGAGACAGGTGTGGAAGTTTATGATGGGTATAAGAAAGAATGTTTCAATTTGAGGGCTATGTTGTTCGGCACAATTAATGATTTTCCAGCATATGGTAATTTATCAGGATATAGCATTTAAGGTCAGTGTGCATGTCCTATATGTGAAGAGAGTATAGATTGGATGCGGTTGAAACATTGTAAGAAGAACGTCTTTCTTGGACATCGTAGATTTTTTACCTTTTAGTCATCATTATCGTGGGCGGAGAAATGCATTCAATAGAAAATCAGAGGAAGGTACTGCTCCTTTAGCACCGACTGGATATCAAATATTGGAAAAAGTACAAGGTTTGACCAATAAATTTGGCAAACCGTTTGCGGGAGAACTTGTCAAAACTGGGTGGAAGAAAAAGTCAATTTTCTTTGAATTGCCATATTGGAAGTCATTGTATATAAGACATTTTCTCGATGTGATGCATATTGAAAAAAATGTATTTGATAGTGTTATTGGTACGTTATTCAGTGTTCCAAGAAAGTCTAAGGATGACATCAATCCAAGATTGGATTTGGTCGATGTGGGAATAAGAAATGAATTAGGTCCCGTAAAGAAAGGAAATCACAAATATCTACCTCCAGCCGCTCATAATCTATCTAGAAAGGAAAAAATTGTTTTATGTAAATTTCTACATGAAGTTAAAGTTCCAGAAGGATACAGTTCAAACATTAAAAAATTAGTTTGTATGAAAGACCTCAAGTTAAAATGTATTTCCCACCCTCGTTTTTTGATATAATGGTTCACCTTACTGTTCATCTTGTTAAGGAGACACAACTTTGAGGGCCAACTTATATGAGATGGATGTATTCGATAGAACGATATATGAAAATATTAAAAGGGTACGTAAAAAGTAGAAGTCGACCAGAAGGTTGTATTGTTGAACGATACATTGTCGAAGAAGCTGCTGAATTTTGTACTGAATATTTATCCAATGTTGAACATGAATAGGAATAAAAATTGGATAACACGAGAGCACAATCGAAGTTTTATCCCTTGGCTAAAAAATCACATTAACTCAAAGTTTGATATAGACCCCGCTTCAATTTCAGAGAGATTGAGGTGGCTAGCAAATGACCCGAGTTTACATGTCTTTTCTTACACCGATTATGTAATTAACGGCTATACATTTTATACCACAAAACAAGATGATCAAACCACTATGCAAAATAGCAGAGTCACTCTAGTATTTGAAGCGATGCATATCTCAAGTGCAAAAGATAAAAACCCAATATATGCAAATCTATCATATTTTGGGGTTATCGAGCACATATGGGAGTTGGATTACATAATGTTTCGTGTTCCTATCTTTGGTTGCAAGTGGGTCGATAATAATAATGACGTTCAGATTGATTAGTCAGGGTTCTTGCTTGTCGGTTTTAATAGGGTGGGATACAAAGATGAGCCTTTTATTTCAGTGTCGCAAGCTCAACAAGTGTTTTATGTCACTGATCCTGCTGATGATAAATGGTCTGTTGTCCTATCGATCAGTAAAATAAGCGATGATAACAATAACGTTGAAGATGCTGGTAATGATATTTTCTTTGCGACATCACAACCACGTGAAATTGATTCAACTGGTGATGATTTATATCTTAGAGATGATCATGATGAGGGAATTTGGATTTATCCATTGTTTCGTATTTTTAAGGGACAAACATATGTGAATCCCACCAGAAAAATAAGAAGGGCATCTTAAGGTGTTTATGTGTTTTATATAAGTCATGTAATATGTACTCATCATGTAATTTATACTAATTTCATGTAACTTGAACTGCCATAACTAAGTTCATATAATTTATACTAATTAGCAATTTGTTTGACCTACCAGAACTGAGTATTTATCATTTAGCTTGAACTGTATTTGATTTTATGCTTATATTAATTTTCTGCCAGAACTTGAACTGATCATGTAATTTAGCATTGATATACAGGTATTTAATTAATTATTTGGAAAAAAAATTTATTTTGCCCATAAGTCATGTAATATGAACTCATCATATAATTTTTTTAATTATATTATTTAATTAATACTATATATTATTTTTAAATTATTATTATTATTATTATTTATTTTGTGTTTAAAACAATAAAAATAAATTAATAGTTGATATGAATAATTTGATAAAATCATTTTAGAGATGACAATTGGTATCCATGAGTATGGATAATATTATATCACTACTCTATACGTAAGATTTAAATGATATACAAATTCTATTTTACATATACTTTTTGGTATTTTACAGCGCTTTTTTCCATAAGCGCTGTATAAAGCTTTTAAAAATTAAATTTCAAAACATTTACAACGTTTTTGCCCATAAGCGCTGTAGAAGGCTTTTGAAAAATAAATTACAATTACAAAACAAAACATTTATAGCGCTTTTGCCCATGAGCGCTGTAGAAGGCTTTTAAAAAATAAATTACAATTACAAAACAAAATATTTACAGCGCTTTTTGCCATAAGCGCTGCAAAAGGCTTTTAAAAAATAAAATACAAGTACAAAACATTTACAGTGCTTTTTTCCATAAGCGCTGTAAAATGCTCATATAACGCCTTTTATATAGTGTGTTTATAAGCGCTGTAAAAGACTATTTAAGACACTTTTTATATAGTCTTTTAAAGCGTTTTTTGTCGAAGCGCTATTATAGGTTAGGTCTTTTAAAGCGCTCTGTGGAAAAGCGCTATAAAAGGTGTTGGAACCAAGTTGGTTTTACATTTAGAGTTTTGATGTTAACAAAAGTATTTTATGAGAACAATATATTTGACTTCAAAGAGTATGAAAGAAGATTCATGTTTTCGAAGAAAATATAAATTAAGATTTGATTCAAATTTATAATTGAAGAAAATTTAAAATAAGATTTGATTCAAAATTATAATTGAAGAAAATCTTTGACCAAGTTGAAAAGAAAATATGGTCAATATTTGAAGAAGATTTAATTAAGAATTGAAGAAGATTTGATTTAGATTTGAAGAAGAATTGATCAAAATTTGAAGAAGATTTTATCAACATTTGAAAATGATTTGAAGAATATTTGTTGAAGATTTGATCAAGATTTATCTACAACAAAATATGAACATGATAAATATGAAGAATTTACAAACTCAATATGAACAAAATACAAACAGAATCAGTCTGAAGAATTTACAAACTCAATCTAAAGAAAATTCAATTCAAAATTAAACAAGGACTACATTAAAGCCCAAATTTTAACTATAAATAGATACTCAGGGCTGAAGAAGAAGAGCATCGAAAATCAGAAGAGAGTAGAAGAACTCAAGCTCAAATTCCAAATTCATCTTAGAGTTCAAAGAGAGAAACACTTGTTTGAAGGAGAAATATTTTTCGAGTGTTCTTTTCTTAGAGTGTGAGAGTTATTGTTATTATCAGCTTTCCAGAAGCAACTACTCAAGTTCCAATCTCTTGTATCCAACCCGATAGTGGTGTAGTTCCTTCTTCAATCTGGGGTTATCAGGTTGTTAGAAGAAAACTTGGCTTGTAGGGTCAAGGTGGTGTTGTTCCTCAAAAGTCTGGGATTGTTAGGCTGTTTGAGAAGACTGGCTTGGAGGGTCAGGTGTTTTGTAATTCAAGGTATTTGAATTAGTGGAATGAAAGCCTTTTGAATGAGGGGACTGGATGTAGCCAAGTTAGTGGTGAACCAGGATAAATCTATGTGTCAGAATATTGATGCTTTCATTATTCGCTGCTTCTGAATCTGATTGTTCTTATCCAAGTAATTCATACCAGCCTTCATCAAATCAACAAAAAGTTTTCAACTTTGGCAAACACAATTCAACCCCCTTCTCGTGTTTGCACCTTTAATTGGCATCAGAGCTCGGTCTCAAGGTTGAGCACTTTACGATGTTTGAGAAAAGATCAAAGGATTCAATATGTCTGGATTAAGTGAAGAAGTTGTCGGAGGAAACATCAACATACCACCTCTGTTTGATGGAGAACGTTTTGAGTATTGGAAAGACAGACTGAGAAGTTTCTATATTTCACAAGATCATGAACTTTGGGACTTGGTGGAAGATGGTTATATTGCTCCAAAGAATACTGATGGTATTAAAATTCCAAGAAAGGAGATGAATGCTGATCAGAAGGTGATGTACAAGATGCATCATAAGTCCATAACATTCATGATAAATGCAATCACCTTCAAGGAATTTGACAAGTGCACCAACAAAGAGTATTTATGATAGTCTGATTCTAACCTATGAAGGAAGCAAGCAAGTTCAAGAAGCAAAGGCCAACCTCCTAGTCAAAAAGTATGAGTTGTTCAAGATGGAAGAAGATGAAGACATTGAAACAATGTTTTCTAGTGGCCAGCTGATTGAGCCCAACAGTTCAATGATGGTAAGTTACGTTTGTGTTGTTGTTCGTCAAAATATCCCAATAACAATTGATGATTGGAGAGACAAAGCTTTGAAGGATGCTAAAGACATATTTTGGAGTGGTATACAAGTAACTTTTTTACGCCACTTTTTTGTTATTCTAATTTTTTCCATTGAAATACTTTTATTCAAACTCTTTCTTGCTTATAATTTTTTCCATTGAAATACTTTTATACCAATATATTGCATGTTCAAATTAGATTACATTCAATTTATATATTGTTACATTGTTTCCTAGTATACTAAATTTTAGGTTATATTTGTACGCATGTTTATATCTTTAAAACATTAGATTATTTTTAAGATTTATTATTTAAACTTTGAAATCAAATAGATCTGTCATAAACTTTAGAAAGATGTATACAAGATTATGCATCAAACAACTTACACAACATTAAACTAGTTTGAGAGAAAATACAAATTTCATGAAGACATTATTTAGGCAAAATATTGTCTACAATAAGCCATACAATCTAAATCAAAACTATTATTATAGTTCTTGTAGCATACCAAATCTTCATATTTGAAATTATACAAGATTATTATAATGTAGTATAAGGAATCATTTCAAACTTCACTCCTTTTAAACCATTTAGAAATGAATCATACCTAACTGGTACCTACAAAAAATACTCACTGTAGATAGAATAAAACCCCGTAATATAGATACGAGTGTAGGTCATGTAATTATCCACAAAAGTGAGTGGATATAGACACAATACGAAAACCTTAATGCCTGCTCTGCTCGACACCCTTATAATAGTAATAGTATATATATATATATATATATATACAAAAACATCAACAAAAGATATAGATTTTATAATCACAAATAATATTTAACTTACCAATCAAAATATACAAATAAAATAAATTGATCAAACTTGTCTCGATTTTGTCAAAGTTGGATAAAAATGTTCCTAAGTTTTTTTAATTAGTCTATAAAACCATTACTAATAAAAAGAAATAAGCCTAAGAATAGTAGCAACATTACAAAATAGTTGGGCACAAACCTCTTGTAAACAATATGCTAATTCATAATCTAATACAAAATTAACATATGTCAAGCTTGAAGTGAATATAATTGTCACAAGAAAGTGAGTTTGAATTGTGACCTTTTAAAATTTGCATTTTAATATTATTTCTTAAAATAAAACTTGAGAATGTTAGATCAGTATAATGAACCTACTCGTGTTTAGAAAAGTTTTAAGAACATAATTATTTTCAATTTGATAATATTGTGATTTAGTGAAATAATAGAACAATAAAAGATAAGGAAATAACACAAAAGAAATTCATGGTTCATCCAACATGGGCTAATCCAATTATCACAACTTGTGAGATTTTCACTAGTAAGTTAAGCAACCTCTCAACTTAATCTTCTTCCTTTAATCACATTTGATTATACACTTGTATTTCTTAGCCTCAACAGACTTACACAAATCACTCAAGTTTTCTCTCAACTAGACAAACTTGATGATATTTACAACAAGTCACTCAAGTTTTCATTCAACTAGACAAACTTGATGATGTTTACAATAAGATGATAATGGTTTGTTTTGGATGTGATCACAACACTATTATTAAAATAGGTTGAACTAAGAACAATCTCAAAAGTTTGATCCTAAAATCTATGGCAAAGAGCAAAAATGTGTTTCTTGATAATTGAAGAGAACTTTGATAGCTTTGCACTTAAGAAAATGAAATATGTTTGGTTGTAGTCTCTTGGTGATTGCAGCTTAAAGAACTTTCAATTTTATAGACTTGGGAAGACTCGTTGTTGATGTAAAGGACACATATAATTGTTGGGAACATGTCCCAAGGTATTAGAGTATGTTGCTTGAATGTCCTCTGCAATCTGGGTAAACATCATCTTCTTTTTGGATAATCATCCTCTTCTTTGAAGATGTCCTCATCAATATGAAGACATCATCTTCTGTTGTGAACATGATAGAGGAGCTTGATCATCCTCTAGACAGTTGTAGACAGTCAACCATGAGCTGTAAAATAGGATGTGTGAGCTTGCAACGAATTGTCTTTTGTATTTGCAGTTCAAAACATTCTCTTCTCAACATTCTCATGTCAAAATATCCCCAACTCTGAAGAACATGCATGAGTATGACTAGAAAACAAAATCAAATCTTTATAAAGAGTGGATTTGTCTTTGCACACATGAATAATGTCAGTTTGTCCCTTTCACAATATTCCTTTTGTTATGTGTCATATGAGAATGTTCTTTTTGTACTATGACCCACTTTTTTTTTTATCAATAAAAGCAATATTCCTATTGCCATTTATGTCTATATTCTCATCAATGAATATCCTCATTTCTTCAATATAATGAAATTGATGATGAACACTTTCAGTTTTGAAGATGATGATGTGCTCACAGATGAGTATGTTTCAAAAACTTGTTTAAGTTTCACAAAAACTTGTCTTATGATTACTACACTAAATAGGTCATATTAGATCACTTAATAAAATTAGAATTAATTAGATCTTTGTCTAATTAAAATTTGTTATCATTAAAATATCTTTATTCAGGGATTTTTCCTCAACAAAGCTTAGTGCAAAAGTGGTTTTAGCTACAATTCTCTTATTGATGTTCTGATGAGAACAATTATCCCCTAACTATATTTAATAAGTGTTTAGATTAAGTTAAAAGACAAAGATTTATATTGATGACTATCTATTTTAAAGTAGCATAAATTATGAATAAGTCATATATGATAATCTAAGTGTTTTTAACACAAATAATATTATCACGTAATAAAAAAAAGTAATTATATTTACTAATAGAGTAATTCATAATATAACAATAAGAAATATTGCAACAAGTGTCTGATAATCTACTGCCCAAGTTAAAACATTAAAGACAAAGGAAATACAAACTAATAATTTATCCTCTGATCACAAAGGAAAAGAACGCTACAATTATCATTTTCATATGGCTCAAGTTAACTAAGAGTCAATACCTTCATTGATTCTCTAACTTAAGACCAAATAATAAAGTTTTGAATGAAGCCTCTATTAGAGTCAACGCTCTAATTTAAAGTAATCCTTGTTAAGTCAAATAATTGAACCTAGAACTTTGAAGAAGTCAACATCTCTACATCCTTTGATGACTAGAAAAGATAAACAATGATATCAAGGCAATACTCTAAAGAATCTGTTAAAGGTGTGTCTAATAGTGATAAACACGCTCTTAATGCGCCTATATTGAATCTGATTACAAACTCACTCTAACGATTTTGCGTCTGATAATTTAGGTAAAATAATTGACCTTCTGGTCAATGCTTTAAGTCAATACTCTACAAAAAGTCAAATTTTTTAAGTCGATTATCTGAACCTAGAACCATGGAGAAGACGACATCCTTTGCTCATCAAATATGAACTTATCCTCTAATTGAAGAAGCGCGTGACATCCTCTGAATGTGTCACCTTTTAAGATCTACCTTATTAAATCAAAATACGATGAATTAATTATAAAGATATATATGGACATGTCTTAAAGGCTGATTCATGATCTCCAACAATAATATCCTCAACGGATACATTCCTCAGTATTTAAGTAGAAATCGATCAATATGAAAAGCGTGACTAAGAATGGAAAAGGCAATGTGTTAAGAAGAATTTATGTAAAAAGTCTAGAACACATCAAAAGAGAAAAAAATGAAAAATCCTCCCAGTACAGAGTTGCTAGAATTGATGTAAATCAATAAAATTGTTTGATACACTTGAATTGATATAGGACTTGAAATGTAATATCCTTTCAACGAGAGATTGAATCGTAGAAACAAACTTTGTGTCGATTCATACACATACTAGAACTACTGCAAATCAGCCTAATAGTTGAAACAACTCTTACATCCATAAGAGATACATGAAGAAGTGTAAGAATACTTATGAAACTCAACGACAACTTTCTAGAAAGTTGATAAGGGTGCTAACGATAACAGCCTGGAGAGGCATAACAAAAATACTTAAAGCTTGAAGAGTCAAAGTAAATAATACTTGTATGTTATTGTTTAAATAATGGATTAGATCATCGATTGTACTGAGGAAAAATCTCTTTGTTAGGGGAGGACTAGATGTAGCAATAGTTTGTTGTGAACTAGTATAAAAATCCTTGTGTCCCTTTTCTTTATCTACTCTATTATTTTAATCTGCGTTCTTTATGATTCAACTTTATTTTTACTAAAACAGTTTATAATCATAAGTTGAATGATTTGATAAAAAAAACATATCTTTTTAGTTAAACAACTCAAATAATTTTCAAAATTGGAAAAACACAATTCAAACTCCCTTTTTCTTATGTTTTCTAGCATATTCAAAGCTTTTCAATTTTATCCAAGTTGCATTCTTACACTTGACTTCAATTCTACTTTGGGATATGTATGTAATTTGACATCTTCAACCTCATGTTGTTTCCATATTATTTTGATAAAACTGTATAGATACTTCCTCATGCTATGATTCCAAAATGTTAATGAGCAAGTCATTATTAAAAAGAAAAATTAAGTTCAAAGGCCCCATGTTGTGTAGAAAATAGGTACATGAAATTGATAAGCAACGGTGCAAGTGAGTCTCAAGTTAGTTAGGCGAGGAGCTGATATCAAAAACTTCTCATAGACCAAACTCGGAGTGCAAATTCTTCACATTTTAACACAATCAACAATTGTTGTCATAGAGTCCATAATTGTATATACCTCAAAGTCATCTTATTTAGATGCATTATTGTCAAATTGTAATGGTAAAACCAAAAGGTTTACACAAACTTTTAGAAATCAATCATTCTTCAAAGATTTACTTGGTCTGGGTTAGATGGAGTGATTATGAGTAAGTTGGATCATTTTTTGTTTTTGGAGTGGGCCAATTGTTCATAATGGGCTCTTGATCATGGTTTATTTAATCATTGTGCATTGTTTTTATCCGATTATGAGGAAGATTGAGGTCCTAAACCTTTTTGTATGATGAAGTGGTGGGCAGATGCGGTTGGGTATCATAATTTTGAGA
This sequence comes from Cicer cuneatum, assembly GCA_037974295.1. Lineage (NCBI taxonomy): Eukaryota > Viridiplantae > Streptophyta > Magnoliopsida > Fabales > Fabaceae > Cicer > Cicer cuneatum. The sequence continues at coordinate 64,137,788 of JBBPBO010001985.1, read as the reverse complement.
AGAATGCTTGGAATTCTATGGAGGTAGATGGATAGGGGGCTTTGTCTTGAAGGAAAAGCTAAAGTGTGTGAAATTGGATTTAAATAGGTGGCATAAGAAGCATTGTTCTAACATAGGAGAAAGGATCAATGTTTCTAAAGAGTGTTTGAATAACTTGAATCTAAAAGGGGAATCGAATAAGCTAACATAAGTTCAAATGGAGGAGAGGCGTTCTATGTGGGCCAATTGTTCACAATGGGTTCTTGATCGTGGTTTATTTTATGATTGTTTTTATTAAATTATGAGGAAGATTGAGGTCCTAAACCTTTTCGTATAATGAAGTGGTGGGAGGATGCAGTTGGCTATCATAATTTTGTGAAGAATGCTTGGAATTATATGATGGTAGATGGATAGAGGGCTTTGTCTTGAAGGAAAAGCTAAAGGGTGTGACATTGGATTTAAATAGGTGGCATAAGAAGCATTGTTCTAACCTAGGAGAGAGGATCAATATTTCTAAAGAGGGTTTGAATAACTTGGATTTGAAAGGGGAATTGAATAAGTTGACATGATTTAAAATCAAGGAGAGGAGGTTCTTGTCTGAGCACTTGTACTCATTATCTAGATTGAATTGCAATATTTAGTGGTAGAAATCTAAAGTCCGATGGTTAAAGGAAAGTAATGCAAATTCTGAATACTTTCATGGGGTGGTGTCTAGCAAACACCATTGTAAGGCTATTAAGAGGTTGATGCTTGAGGGGGAATTATTACTAGTGGAAGGGGTTGAGGGAATTAGGTGTGCGGTTCTAGAACATTTTGAAAATCATGTCATGTCCCATAGATCTTCTACAGTTGATGTTGAAAGTCTTCAATTTTCATTGTTAAATGATGAAGAGGCTAACTCTCTGGAGTGTTCGTTTGTGGAAGAGGGAATTAAACATGTGTTTGGGATTGTGCTAGTTTTAAGAGCCCAGGTCTTGATGGGGTTCACTTTGGTTTTTCGAAGGAGTTTTGAGAAGATTTAAAGCTGATTTGTGAGATTTATGGATGACTTTCACTCTAATGGAAGGCTAGTTAAAAGGTCGAACAATGCATTCATATTTCGGAATCATAGTTGGTGTTTGTGAGTGGTAGACAAACTTTGGATGAAATTTTAATTGCCGATTGTAAGAACAGAGGTACACCTAAGAGGGGGGGTGAATTAGGTGTTAGAGAATTTTTCTGTTTTTAGAGTTTCTGTGAGATTGTTCAAGTGACTGTTTTGAATTTGTTTAATTTGTTGTGTTAATGAATGAAAGCTTGTAAATGACAGAAAGTAAAACACACAAGAATTTATCCTGGTTCCCCTTACAACCAAGGGTACATCCAGTCCTCTTGCACACCACAAGAGATTTTCACTTTGTTCGAATATGTTACAAGTCTAACCCTGAGACTTTAGTTACAGAATCTTTAACACTTAACAGAAGATAGTACACCACTATCTCAGTTAACAATACTTGAAGAATCTACACTAAGTTCTTCAAGTGATACAATGACTTTATTTGATTTTGTAATGATGTTCTTGTCTAAGAACAAGGTTATAACACTATGTATTTGATACTTAATCAATCACACTTCCAAGTACAACTGAGAACCTTTCTTAATGATATGAAAATGAAAAGCATGTACTTGAAAATATGAAAATTAAGTTTTTGAAGTGTTTGAAATTTCAGAAAATTGATTCTAAAAGGTAAGTCGAAAGTTCTGGGTAAGAACTAAAACTTTGAAGTATTTATACTCCAAGGTAACACTTCAGATCAGTGGCAATGGTTCCCAAAAGTTTTGATGAACTTATGCAATGTTTCAAAACTGAAAAGTTGCATTGTTTCGAAGTTGTATTCGAATACAACCTTAGTGTATTCGAATACACTTCTATAACGTTTAGTTTTCATTTAAAATTTGAACTTCGTATTCGAATACGATACCTTGTAGTCGATACAAGTATGAGATTTTTGCCACTGACTTGTGTTGTATTCGAATACACGAAGCTGTAGTCGAATACAGAAGTTTAAATTTAGCTACTGACTTGCAATCTGTATTCGGCTACAACACTTCGTATTCAAATACAGATCTTCAGTTTTGGCTACTGACTTGCACTCTGTATTCGGCTACGACACTTCGTATTCGAATACACATCTACAGTTTTAGCTTCTGACTTGTAATCTGTATTCGGCTACGACACTTCGTATTCGAATACAGATTTTCAGTTTTTGTAAAAACTTAATTTTCAAACATATTTTTATGTTTTTAAATATTTTTTATAAAACATTTTAATGCATATGCTATCAAGAAGGTTCTCATAATATTGTATTTGAAATGTATTTTGATTTAATATTAAATACTTTACCTAAACATAAATTTGAAGGATGAGTTGCTTAATATCCTTTTGCTTTTTGATCAATGAACTTTTTGTCTTCATAAAAAATGTAGATCTTTAAATTTCATTGCCGATGAGGTAGTGTATGAGGCAAAGAGAAAGAAAAAGGTTCTTTTATTTATTTATTTATTTAAAGTTGATTTTGAAAAAACGTATGACTATATGGAGTGAGATTATTTGGATGTCGTGATGGGAAAAATAAATTTCCCGGTTTTATGGTGAAGATGAGTGATGGAATGCCTTAGTTCTGTGACAATGTCGGTGTTGATGAATAGTTCTCCCACCAAGGAATATTCTCTCTCTTTAGGGGATTAAGACAAGGTGATCCTATGTCCCCTTTTTTGCTTTTATTAGTTGTCGAAGGTTTTAATTCCTTGATGCTTGCTTCTGTGCGGAATAGTATGTTTTTGGGGTATAAGGTGGGATTCGGAGGGGAATGTTTTGTTTCCCATTTGCAATTTGTTGATGATACTATGATAATGGGTGAGAAAAATTTGTGCTTCGTGTTCTTCTTTTGAGCTCCTACATGTATCATTTCTAAACTTGAATCTCTATTTAAATATTTTTCATGGGGAGGGCGTGAGGAATCTAGGAAAATACATTGGGTTAAATGATATAAAGTGTGTTAGAGTCAAGAGAAGGTTAGTCTTGGGGTTCGAAATTTAAAACTTTTAATCTTGTCCTTTTGGGTAAGTGGAGTTGGAGGTTGAGAAATAATAGGGAAGAATTGTGGTTTAAAGTTTTATGTTGTAAGTATGGGTGTGTTAATGGTACATTTGTGGGGATCTACTAAAGTTTGATTGCGGTGGAAATCTATTTGGTGCATTTTAAAGGGTAAAAATGAGAAAAGTAGAAGCTAGTTTGCGGAGAATATAATGAAAGTGGCAGAGAATGACAGAGATGCACCTAACAAAGTTTATATGAAGTGACAAGATCAAACAATTTTTCAAGTTTTAATTAAGTTAAATTTGTGCTAATTGTTCTTTATTGATAGCATCTGCTCTTAAATAACACACACATGACAAAAATGAGTTATTATTATTATTTCGAGAAAATAAATTTTAACAGAGATTTTTATAATATTTTGAAATATGGACATATATATATATATATAATTAAAATTATAACTATGTGGTACAAAATTATATGAAATTTAAGTTATATGACATACAATAAATACATCATAATTTTAAGTTGTCAGTTTAGTGGTAAGAGCTTCATATCCAAACTTTAAGGAACATAGTTAAAATTTCACATGAAACACTTGTAATCACTGTAATTAATAATAATTTTTTCTTCACCAATTTCTTTTCTTAAAAAAGAAATACATTAAAGTGTTGAATAAAAATATGATATAATAACGATATGATAACATTTTATCGTGTTATTTATTAAAAAAAAATCTTATGATATAATGTATTTGTTGTGCACCTAGTAAGAAACTAAATAATATATAAGGTGAAATAAGTTTTTAGTCCTTATAAAATTTTAAAATTTCATTTATAGCTCTTGTAAAAAAACACATATTTTAGTCCTTATAAAATTATTCTACAACCCGTTTTAAATTTTTGAATGATTTTTTGCAAGTATGTTTAGAATATTATTAAAAGTTCATTCTCACAAATTTAAATTTTTTTAATTTAAAATAAATTAAATATGAATTTTTTAAAATATCATATGTTCAAGATAAAAGCTCTTAAATATGAACCTAGAAATGAACTTTTGAGCTTATTTTTTGTAGAGGAACCTTTTATAGTGTTGTAAACTTGTATACGAAATAATCATTCAAAAACATATATTGATGCTGCAACAAGGACTAAAACAGCTTGCATAATAATTTTGTAATAACTAAAATATGTGAATTTTTTATGTTGACTTAAAACAAAATTCAAAATTTTATAGATATGAAAATTTTATTTAACTCTAATATATATTACTCAGTTTTTGAGTACAAAGATAATATATATGATATTATATTTTATATTTTACATTTTTATAGTACTTTAATTTTGTCTGACCAATTAAAAATAATTACAAAAAATAGGTAAAATATATTAATAAATATTTTGCACAGTTGTTATTAAGTCTAAAAATTGTCATTTTATAAATTTAGTTTGATTTTGAGTCCATATGAATTTCCGTTACATTATATTTAACTCCAAAAATAAAATTAATAAAAAAACAAGGGTGCTACTTTCTCGACTACACGTTTTCCTTCCAAGTTCCACGTTCCACGTTCCTATTTTCTCTCTTTTCCTTCCACTGTTTCGGCCAGCTGGCCCCCTGCCCATTTTTTCACGCTGTAAACTTGCTTCCTTCCCCTCTATATTTTTATTTTTTATATATTTGTTTTTTTTTTTTGTCTAATATGGTTATTATTTTTAGTACATGTATACTCAATAAAAAAGAATAAGCCACATATTTTCTTAATCATCTCAGATTATTTCATATTGCTTAATTTTTGTTCAAAAACAACGAAAACTTCATAACTCAAATTTATGTTATGAACACACAGATTCATCACTTAAGCCAATAAATTGAGAACGAAAATCACTATTAGGACATGTTTTTTTTTACTCTAAATCTCTTTAATATTAATATTATACATATACACATAATTTCTTTTTATTATTACAGTATGTATACAAATAAAAAATCATGTTTGTGATCTTGTATTTATTTGTTTATTTATTTTTTCCTCTTCAATATTCAATATTTGAAACTGTAAACTCAAAACAAATGAATAAAAATGAAAATATCTTTAAAATAATAATAATAATAATAATAATAATAATAATAATAATAATAATAAGCTAAAAGGAAAACAAACAAACTAAAGAAAAAAAGATGAGATTTAAATTATCGTTTTCGTTAAAACGACGACCGGCCGCCGCCTACTGCCACGCGGCTAGACTTCTTCTTCTTTTCCCTCTCTTTCTTCTTCCCCTTCTTCTTCTTTTTTTCTTCTTCTCTGTTACTGTCTCCTCCTCTCTCTTTCTTCTTTTTTTTTTCCTCTTTTATTTTGTGTCTAAAATTTGGTTTATGTTGCTTTTATATATATCTTTTTTTTTTGTATACTAAAAGGAAGTTTGAGCTCCAAGCCCAGCTTTTGTTTAACTATGTAGTTTTTTTTCTTTCTTGTCCACCCATTTTTTTATTATTATTCTGTCTTTTTTTTTAGTTCAATTCCATCTTACTTTTTTTTTAAAACGAAAATTTTGAGGTTTAATTTTTTTTTTACTAAAAAGTTCAAACAAATATATTAACAACAAATATTGAAATTGATTGACATGAAACATTTTATTAATCTTAAATATTTATAACATCTGAGTTGTGACAACTTGATTATCTTAAACTCAAAATTAATTATCTTTTAATAAAATTGGATCGATCAAGATTTGACATCTTGTCGGTCATAGTTTAAAACACATGAGTTATAACAATTTTGTGATCTTAAACATTTTCAACTAAATATTCATATTTAATAATAAGCAGAAATAAATATATTTAAGTTAATATTAATTTTTGATAATTAATTATAGGTAACCGTATTTTACCACAGATGTTGTATGGTGCTAATATCTTCCCTACGCATAATAGACTCCCGAACTCAAAAATTTGGTTTCAAATACCTTTTTTATTTTTTATTTTTAAGGGTTTTCCAATATTTTCCCTATTTTAAAATAAATTTTGGTGGTGACTCCATTGAATTCGGGAAACACTCAAAACTTTAGGTCGCGACAGCTGGCGACTCCACTGATGACTTTTTAGAAAGTCAATCCTAACATAATTAATTGTGTAAATTTTTGTACTTTTTCTATATTTGTTTGTTTTTTATTTTCTTTTACTTTATGTGTTTATTATTTTTTAATAAGTATTAGTTGTCATTATAATATTCTTTTAAACTAGTATATCATTTTATTATTATATTATTATTATTTTGTGTATGTCTTTATGTTTTATTAGCATTATGAAGTTATTGAATTATGCTTATTCCACACCTTGCACTTTTACTAAGACACGCACTTATGAATGAGATCTTATACTCGGGGTTTGAGTGAAGTTTAAGTTTAGTTAGAGATTTAGGGTAATTATTTTGGATATACATCCTATTTGGTTATTGTGAAGATCTCGTCTAGAGTGTGACTCGATTAGAAATACCTACATTTTGGATATACTTCCTATTTGTAGTGATGTTTCAATACGAGTACCTAATGAAGGTGCAAACACGAGAAAGGGGGTTGAATTGTGTTTGTCAAACTTGAATACTTTTGCTGTTTTGTTAAATGTTGATGTGAATTATTCGATAGATAACTAATCAGATTCAGCATCGGATAATAATAACATAATAACACAGCAATTTATACTAGTTCACCATTAACTAGGCTACGTCCAGTCCCTTCCTCCAGAAGGCCTTTTCACTAATTCAAACTCCTTTGAATTACAACACCACTGACCCTACAAGCCAGTCTTCCCAAACAGCTTGACAACCCCAGACTTTTGAGGAACAACAACACCTTGACTATACCAGCCAAGTCTTCTCAAACAGCCTAACAACCCCAGACTTTTGAGGAACAACAACACCTTGACTAAACCAGCCAAGTATTCTCAAACAGCCTGACAACCCCATACTTTTAAGGAATGATAACAACACCTTGACTCTACAAGTCCAGTCTTCTCCTACCAATCTGACAACCCCAGATTAAAGAAGGAATCTACACCACTATCGGGTTATATAATAAAGGTTTGGAACTTTGCAACGTTGCTTCTGGAAAGCTGTTTGCTGCACTGATTCTTGCACTCTTTTGTTGCTTCTGGAAAACTGATTGCTACACTTATTCTTGCACTCTTTTGTTGCTTATGGAAAGCTGATTATTGCACTGAATTTCTCTCTCGAAAACACTTAGAAAATATTGCTCTTGCACATTTGTGTTTCTCTATTTTGAAATCTCAGATAATGTTGAATTTAAGCTTGAGTTCTTGTGGTTTTCGATGCTCTAATCTTCAGCATTAAGTCTCTATTTATAGTTGAACTTTAGGACTTCACTGATGCTTTACTTCTGGAGTGTATTTCGATTAATCTGTTTTGAGCATTTTGCTCCACTTCTGTTTTGAGCATACTTTTAGCTAGATTCTGTTTCTCGAGTCTTTTGCTCCAATTCCGTTTTGAGCATTTTTCTCAGATTCTATTTTGAGCATATTTTTAGCTAGATTCTGTTTCTCGAGTCTTTTGCTCTAATTCTGTTTTGAGCATTTTTCTCTGACAGATTCCTCTGATGATATTCTCTGGTGATATTCTCTGATGATATCCTCTGGTGACCATCGTCTAGTGATCATCCTCTGATAACATCCTCTGGTGACGTCATCCTCTGATAACATCCTCTGCTTTTCTTCTGGTGACGTCATCCTCTAATTTCTGCTTCTGGTGACATTTTTCATTCTTCTTCTAAGTCAAATATATTATTTTCATAAAATACTTTTGTTAACATCAAAACTTTAAGTGAAAGAACCAACTTGGTTCCAACACCTAATTCTAGAGACCAATGACTTTTAGGATTGTGGTACCTACCTAGGAAAGTGTTCACAAATTTAGAAGCTTATAGACTTTAAAATTTCTCCAATCTTGGATATAATACATCTAAGTCATGTCCTAGCCTTCTTGCTTTTAAATGGCAGAATTGTTTTTTTACCATCTGATGTCAATATACCTCTCAATTTTTCTTTGTCGCATCCATGCAAATAGCCTTCATCATTAATGATAAAATTAAATGTTTTAATAGAATCGTGCATTCCCTTCATGCATTAAAAAAAATTATTTTCAAAATGCCATGTCATACAATATTCATAATTATTCATTTTTATGTAGGTCCATTAGAGAACCACTGAATTCTAAGCTAGGTTGTGGATACCTCTTTGAAAATGGGATCCAACAATGAAACCACTATCCAATGCTAAGGAAAACTCTGAATGTGAAAGCCAAAAAGCCTCAGGTTGATAGTTTAAAAAGACTTCAAAGCTTGTTGGAGCTTAATCACCAGTTAACCTTTACTAAGAAATATGGAAAGATTCTTGATTTATTGGATGTAGACGTACAAATAGGGGCTATTACCACCTTGGCTCAATTCTACAACTCTCCTTTGAGAGGTTTCACCTTTCAAAACTTCCAACTTGCACCAGCTTTGGAAGAGTTTGGACCAATTTTAGGCTACTCCCTATAAAAAAGGAAACCTTATCGTTACATGGGGAATTATCCATCCACAACCAAAATAGTGAGATACTAAAGGTTGAAGAGGGATATTTGATTAACCAAAAGAAAAAAGGGACTTCGGGTTTTCTAAGGAGTTGATTTGAAGAAAAAGCACGTCATTTAGCTAAAGCTCAATATTAGGGTGCTTTTATGGAGGTGCTAGCTCTCATCATTTATGGGGTTGTTCTATTCCTGAGTGATGAAGAAATTATAGATTTAGCAGCAATCAATGTCTTCCTAGCTTTGAAGAATAGAGGAGAAAATCCTACAACAGTCGTTCTCGCTGACGTGTACTATACATTTAACTATTGTCATGAGAAAAAAGGCAAGCGATTGTGTTGTTTACCTATTTTGTACGTCTAGTAGGTGAATCATATGTTTGATAGTGGATTCCAAATGCATTGTCCTATAAATGATTTCAAGAATTGTTATGTTGACATAAAGGATAATCGGGAATGGGCTTGGAGATTGGTACATCTTAATGAAAAAAATAGTTCGATGGTATGCAAGATGGCGAGAAGTAAAAGAAGTAATATGCCAATGTGGAATATTCCCTAATGTGCCACTTATGGGGACTAGAGGTTGTGTGAATTATTACCCAGTATTGGCCTTGAGACAATTTGGGTATCCTATCATAGGAGAACCAATGCCAAAACTAACAACCCATTTTATTCTTTATGACATGGGTCTAGAAAACATTGAAGATTTGAGGAGAGTACCTCAATCTTGGAATACGATAATCAGAAAAGGGAAGGAACTAGGAATTAGAAGTTGTGGTTAAGATGATTGCTATTGACATTAGGTCAAGAATAGGGTCTAATAGATTAAGCTACCTTTTTACCGTACATTTGAGGAAGCTGATGAACTACCAATGCAACCCACTATCGTTAGTGAAGAGATTGAGAAATTGCAAGCATCAATTCTAGAGGCAGAAAAAAAAAGAATTTGCGAGAATAATTGATGGTAGTCCGTCGGGCATATGAGATTGCCCTATTCGAAAATGTGCAGAAGATAATTTCCCTTGAAAGATCAAATAAGAGGGCGAAGGTAGAGGAGGATTATAAGCTCAAGCTTCAATGCAATCTAAGGGCCTCAGATAAGTCTTTATTTTTGAGAAGATAAGAAAGAGACCAAGCGCGAGAGGAGGTTGAGAAATTGAGAAAATGGTTGAAAGATTCAGAAATTAGTGAGAGAAATGCAAAAAGAAAATTAGAAGATTTGAAACAACAATTGGAGAAAGTGGTAGTAGAATATAAGACAAGGATGAAAGAAGAAAAGATTGAAAAACAAGTTGTTGCCATGTACCAAGATGTGTGGTTGAAAGAACAAGAGTAAGCAAATATGTTAAGAAACCGATTGATGGATCAAGTGGAAGCAATAGATATGCTTGGGAAAAAAGGGTTAATGTGAATGGATCGTTGTGAGAAACTCACTTTCATAGCCAACCAAGCCATCGAAAGGGTCCCTGTACTCCTAAGAAAAACATAAGCAAACATAGTTCCATCCGCCACACCTGCTGAGATTGTTACTTTCATTTAACATTGTAATAGTTTGATAGAAGCAATGAATGGTTTAATTCTCCAAGAGCGATAGAAACAATTTATTTCAAATATAGGAAAAATGTTGCAATTGTACCCTTTTAATTATCAATGGATGAGTTTTTTTTGAGTTTTCTCTATGTATGGGTTTGGTTTTGATGCATGATCCAAAAAAGATATTTGTGCCTAGGTTGTGAAATTAATGGTTCTTTAATACCCACATGCATTCATATAAATCTTCATTTTTTAACTAGCATCATATGATCTTTCAGAAAAATCAATAAAGTTGTTTCCTTGTCACCTTTATCAGATTCACACAAACTCCAAAATCATGGATGAACTTAAGCAAAACAAAGAAGTGATGAGAGCGGATGTTAGCCAATTGAAGGGCAAGGTCGATAGAATTCTTAGGGGCGTACAAGCTTTGACAAGTAAGGAGAATACAGATGGGAATCCTCCAGTTGCAAATGAAGAACACTAAACCACCCCTTCTCACCCACTAGGCTTTACCCCCGACTACCCAATAGTTTCGTACACCATCTATGCAATTTCCTATGTATGGTCTCCCACCTGGTTATACTCTACCTCTAGTCATCAACCCCATGGACAACAACCTAAATCACTCAACTATTAACTCCCAAAGCCTAAACCAACCACAAATCCCATCTCCTCTAGGCTACGTGCCACCCCAAAACACTATACCCTCATAAATATTCCATTCAATGCACCCCAAGTACCCCATTTTGATGGAAACGAAAACTGGCAACAACCTTAATTTATCGGTGATGATACACAATCGAAAGAAAAATTCTATGTTTTAGAAGAACGAATAAAAACAATTGAGGGGAATAATGCATATGGTTTTGAAGATTTTGATATGTGCTTGGTTCCCGATGTAACAATCCCTTCAAAATTCAAGGTACCTAAATTTGAAAAGTACAAAGGTGCCACATGTCCTAAAATTCATTTGACCATGTATTGTAGAAAAATGGCTTCTCATGCTCATAATGACAAACTTCTCATCCATTTTTTTCAAGACAGTTTGAGTGGGGCATCATTAAATTGGTATATGCATCTCGAGCAAAATTGAATTTGTAAGACCCTTAAATTTAAAATTAAATTATGGATGTAATATTAAGTGTATTTTGAGGAATAATTGTAAAATATTTAATATATGTATATTTTGTGTAAATATATATATATATATAAATATTTATTTTGGAAGTTGAATTAAAAATTGGATGAAGGATAAATTGAATTTAATTACGAGTAATTAAATTATCGGGCAGTTAATTAAGAGATTATCTGCTAATTGCGACAAGACTGGTTAAGTGATGGAGGGTCAAGTAATATTATACTATTAATGTGAGATGAGGTGGCACATATATGTGCCTATATATAGATGATGGAATGGCAAGAACAAAGGCAGAAAACCTATTTTCCCTCTCCCTTACTGCATGAAACAGTAACCATCTCCTTCCTCTTCCCATTCTGTTCCCATTCGTAGGAAAAAAAAAAGAGTTGCTCAAAAGTGAGATTACTTGGAAATCCAAGCACCAAACCACCAAGTACCAAGAACAAAAGTTGTTCCTCTCCTCATTACGGAGCTAGAGAACCCACTTTGGTAGCGGCAAACGCAAACGAAAACTTTGCCGATTTTTGTCGCAGAAACGTGAACGGGAGCAGAAACGTAACAGAGGTAAGGGGCACCTTCCACTTTCTAGTTTGCATTTTAGGGCTGTAAATGCATGTTTGATGTGTGATCATATTTTAGTTTCTGGTTTGAAAAACGAAACTATTGTGCATGTTGTTATAAAATGCGAAAAAATGCATCTTGTTGATATTTGATGATTATGTGATGTTACTGTTTTGGCTGATATAACGTTGCTGTTTTGGTTGTGTGGGAATACTGGAAAATGCTTTGCATGTTGTTTTGGTTGTGTAAGAATACTGGAAAATACTTTGCATGTTGTTTTGAGAAATGATCAAAATGTAAACGTTGAAAAATGTTTGTTTTGTTGTGGTTGACATTCTGTTTTGGGTGGTTTAAGCAAAACTGTGATGATGTTTTGGTGTTTATGATCTTGTTTTCTGTCATGATGATGATAATCTGGTGTTGATGATGGTTTCAAAGGAAAATGATTTAAAATGGTGGAAGTGTTTTTCTGAAAAATCTATTATTGATGAAAAATGTCTAAGTTCTGTGGTTCAAAGGAATGTTGAATCTGTTTTGGTGTTGTGTTGGATTTTCAAGGAAAAAGTTTGAAAATGTGTTGAAGTTTCAGGAAAATTTCACTGAATTCGAAGGTGTATTCGAATACGGCATGAGTGTATTCGAATACAGCCTGCAAAACTTCAGTTTTATTCAAATTTTTGAACTTGTATTCGAATACGAGCCTCTATATTCGAATACAGATAAGGGATTTTTGCTTCTGACTTAGTCTCTATATTCGGCTACGACCCTGTCGTATTCGAATACAGGACTGCAATTTTGGCCACTGTATTCGCATCTGTATTCGAGTACGACAACCTCGTATTCAAATACAGAATGTTGATTTTTCACTGTTTTTGCCTCTGTATTCGAATACAAGGGAGCTGTATTCGAATACTGTAAGACCCTTAATTTTTAATTAAAATTATGGAATTAATTTTAATTGTATTTTTGGGATAATTGTAAAATATTTAATATATGTATGTTTGAGTGAATATATATATATATAAATATTTATTTTGGAGGATGAAATAAAAAAAAATTATTTGGTGAAGATTAAATTAATTTAATTATGAGTAATTAAATTAATTGGACAATTAATTGAGGATTAGTGGCTAATTACAAGGTAATTAAGTGCTGAAGAACCCAGCCTTATTTAATATTATTTTAGGGTGAGGTGGCACCACCAAAAGCCTATAAATAGGGTGAGCATGATGGTGAAATCAGAACACCATCCCTCCTTCCTCACTGCCCATACTGCATGTAATAGTAACCCATTTTTCCCTCCCATTCTGCCTTCCCATTTCCAGTCACGGTTATAAAAGAAGAAGAGAGGGAACTCTTCAAAGCATCATTACTGGAACATCCAAACACTGAAACACCAAAACCCCAGTACAAAAGTTATTTCCCATATCATTATGGAGTTAAAGAACCCAGTTTCGCAGCAGAAAACGCCAGTTGCAGTTTCACCGTTTTGACGCACACACTTGAGCAGAAGCAGAACACGCAACAAGGGTAAGGGCACCTTCCAACCTTCTAGTTGCATTAGGGTTGTAAGTGCATAATTTTCATGGCATTACTAGTGTTTTCATGACTGTTTTGAAACTGGTTTTCCTGTGCTTGAAAGAAATGAAAAAAAAATGCATTTTTGACGTTTTAAAGCTCTATGATGATTCTGTTTTGAGCTGAATGCACTAAAGTTGTGCTGTTTATGTGGGAAAGTGGAAAATGTCTTGAATGTTATTTCAAACATGATTTAAAAATGCATGTTCATAAAACTGTTTTGAAAATGGTTTTGAAATGCAAAAATGCATTATGTTTGTGTGTTGCTGCTCTGTGAATGCTGCATGTTATTCTGATTTGTGTGAAAGTTGAAATGCTTGCATATTCTTCTGATGTGTTGTGGAAACTGAAATGCTTGCATGTTATCCTGATTTGTATGAAAGCTGAAATGCTTGCATGTTAATCTGATGTGTTGTGAAAGTTGAAATGTTGTATGATGTTCTGATGTTTTGAAAGTCTGGATGACTTGTTGTTGATAATCCTGATTCTGTTTCTGTTTTAAGTGATTCTGGTGATGTTGACGATTTAAAAAGAAAAGGGATTTTAAATGAGGAAAGTGTTTTCTGGAAAAATGCAGAGTCTGTTTTAATGTTTGGTTGTCTTTTTTTTTAAAGAAACCATTTGAAATGTGTTGCTTCTGATGATTCTGATAATCATCATGTTTCCTGCTTCTGATGATTCTGATCATCATCCTATTTCCTGCTTCTGATGATTTTGATAATCATCATGTTTTCTGCTTCTGATGATTCTGATCATCATCCTATTTCCTGCTTCTGATGATTCTGATAATCATCATGTTTTCTGCTTCTGATGATTATGATCATTATCCTGATTCCTGCTTCTGATGATTCTGATAATCATTCTGTTGTTTCTGCTTCTGGTGATTCTGGCATGAACCATTATGTGCTTCTTCTGATCAATTCTGGATGAAGTTTGGGCGAAGTCTGGGTTATTCAAAATTCGATTGTCATGTCATGTTCTGGTCAAATTATCTTCTGGATTACTTCTTGCTTTTGACAACTTATGGCCTGGAACAACTCTCCACATGGTAGGCTTCACAATAGTATGGTCCAAAGAATTTTCTGATATTTATTCCCTCTGATATAATCCATCAAAGATATCTTCTGGTCACTTCTGGACAAGTATGGACTGTGTTGAAATTACACTGACAGACTATGTTCTGATCAGTATAACTTCTTGATAGCTTCTGATATTTGAATCATACTTGTTTGGAGCAATTCATATTATGGCAGGATTCCCTCTGGTATTTTCCAGATGTTCTTCTGATTTTGTTTCTGTTTGATATAAGCCTCCAAAGTTATCTTCTGGTCGGTTTTGGACATTCTGGTTTATCTTCTGATAATTCTAGAAATGCATCTTCTGTAAATTCAGAATGTATCTTCTGATGCATTCATCTTCTGATGGTTTTTACCATAGTAATTCAAGTTCAAAATAAGATTCCATCCAGTGTATGTGTACACATCAAAATCCAGTTTATTTAGAACCAACTTGGTTGAAACATCACTTCGTGTTGTTTCTGATGATTCTGGATGAATCATTCTGTGTTGCTTTTGATGATTCTGGTGTGCATCATTCTGTGTTGCTTCTGATGGTTCTGGGTGAATCATTATGTTGTTTCTGCTTCTGATGATTCTGGTGTGAATCATTCTGTGTTGCTTCTGATGATTCTGGTGTGAATCATTCTGTGTTGCTTTTGATGGTTCTGGGTGAATCATTCTGTTGTTTCTGCTTCTGATGATTCTGGTGTGAATCATTCTGTGATGCTTCTGATGATTCTGGGTGAATCATTCTGTTGTTTTGCTTCCGATGGTTCTGGAGTGCATCATTCTGGTTCTGTTATGATGTTAATCATTCATTCTGGTTCTGTTTCTAATGTTCTGATGTTAACCATTCTGATTCTGGTTCTGTTTTCTGATGATTTGATGTAGATCATTCTGGTTTTGTCTTCTGTATTCGACTACAAGCAATCTGTATTCGAATACAGAATGTTAAAATTGCAGATTTTCACTAGTTTCAGCTTCTGTATTCGAATACAGAGTGTAATTCTGCACTGTTTTTGGCTTCTATATTCGAATACAGAGAAGCTGTATTTGAATACAGATTCGTAAAATTCCAGAAATCTTCAGTTTTAAACTCTGTAATTGAATTTTACGAATCTGGGAAAACATTTCAAGGTGTTAATGATTAATGGACTGTTTAATCTTGATTGTGAAGATGCTAATTCTGACTATGCTGAAATATTTTAAACATGATGAAAAGCATGAATTTTCTGATTTTGCATTCTGTTTCTAGAGAAGTGAAACACTGCATATTCATGCATTGCATAGTCAAGTGGTACCCGCGATGGGCCACAGAGTAATGCGCAACCACGTGCTAATCTGTTGAGCGATTGCACGAGTGCTGGACTGTTGAGCGTCTGCACTAGGTACTGATCTGTTGAGCGATTGTACTTTGGTATATAAGTGCTGGACTGTTGAGCGTCTGCACTGGTACTGAACTGTTGAGCGTCTGTACCCTGAAATGCGCAGCCACGTGCTGATCTGTTGAGCGATTGCACGAGTGCTGGACTGTTGAGCGTCTGCACTAGGTACTGATCTGTTGAGCGATTGTACCTTGGTATATGTCAAACGTGCTGGTCTGTTGAGCGACTGCACGAGTGCTGGACTGTTGAGCGTCTGCATTGGGTGCTGATCTGTTGAGCGATTGCACCTTGGTCTTGAGGGCCGTTAAAGTCAAACATAATGTGCTGGTCTGTTGAGCGACTGCACCTTGGGGATTCCAAGAAAATTGTATACATGAGCATATACATATTGCATTGAAGTATTGACCGGTGGGTCACGTTTGATTATATGATGAATGAGTGGAAAATTGAATGTGAGTGAGTACTGTCCAGAATCTGAAATTCTGATTTAATGATTGTGTTTGTTGAAGTGTTGTTTGTACTTACCACATACTTCATAATAATTGACTGCTGTTTTGAAAAGGCATGTATGTCATTAATTTTCAAATGAGCATTATTATTACCTCATCATCATATGTTATACCATGATTAAAATTGTTGTTGTGCAATATATGCTATGTGAATATTTGTTAATTTCGGTCGGTGACCCTTGCTATTATATTGTGGACTTTGGGCTTTGCCCTCAGATGCCCCCCAAACCCATGCCACCCGTAGGTACCCGAACGACGGAAACGTCGTTGAACTTCCATGATCGTTATTCGCGCACTGCTTGGGAATTCAACCCCATCTCAAGCAGGGCGACTTACACGGGGTGGTTGGAACGGACGAGCAGGACTGACGGCGTAGAGGATTTTGTGGAGCGCACTCATGCGAGTATAGATTTTCCCGTGCCTTCCCGTCTAGTATTGGAGGCGCACAGAATTTTCGACGATGCTGAGGAGTCCACTAGAGGGGTTGAGACGGAGGCCACCGTAGGTGTGGTGACTCCTAACCCGGTTGTTGGAGGAGTTGAACATGAGTCTGAGGCAGAAGGGAAGAATGATGAGCTGAGGCCAGTAGCAGTTGAGACTCTGGGTCCGTCCAGGATCTCCGAGGATTGTTATGAGATTCCGGTCGAGACTTGTTATTGATCTGACTTCTGAGGAGACTGACCCCTCTCTGTATGATGAGGAGGAGGAGGAGGTCACGTCGAGGCGAGCGGCAGATTTGGAGAAGACTTGCTTAGGATGCGGAGGAAATCCGTGCTACTGTAGCTTTAGCGCATGATCAGTTAGACTTAATGTATAGGATTTGAGCTCGAAATGTATTTTGTTTATTTTGGAAATATTTGTACTACTTATTCCGCACTCTGATATTGTATTTTGAGGATGTTATGACATTGTCAATGTTTTAAAAATGCCTTGATGTTTATTTGTCCAGTAATTGAGTACTTATTGATTTACGGAAACTTTATTTTTAATTCCTTTCGAATTAAATCTGGAAAATCATTTAAAAAAAAATGCACCCGCGCTGTGTTTTAAACTCGGGGTGTTACAAATACAGCTTGTTTTTTTTCAAAAATTTTAGTTTTAAACAATGGTTTATGAACTTAAAGAGTTGGGAAAATATTGGTAAGGTTTGTGATGAATTAAAATGGTGTTTTTGAGATGGTTTGAGGTGGTGATGATGAGGTTCTGGAGTTCTTTATTGATGTTGTGAAAAATGTTGAGTTTACACTGTTGTAACCTCTGTATTCAAATACAAGGAAGCTGTATTCGAATACATAGTGATGATTCTACACTGTTTTAGCTTCTGTATTCGAATACAGATTCGGTTTTTTTCTAGAAATCTCAGTTTTAAACACTGTTTTATGAACTTTAAGAGTTGGGGAAATATTGGGAAGACTTGTGATGAATTAAAATGGATTTTTTTGAGATACTGTGAAGTGGAAATGATGAGATGCTTGAATGTTTTTGTTGATGTGATGATAATGAAATTATTTGGGTTGAGATTGTTTTGGGGAAATGATGGAAAGGCAGAATTTTGCTGATGTTTGCATACTGTTTTCAGTGAAGAGGAAACATTGCATGTTCATACATTGCATAGTCAGGTGGTAACCGCGATGGGCCACAGAGTAATGCGTAAAACGTGCTGGTCTGTTGAGCGACTGCACGAGTGCTGGTCTATTGAGCGACTTCACTGGTACTGGTATGTGAGCGACTATACCTTGATATGCGCAAAACGTGTTGGTCTGTTGAGCGACTGCACGAGTGTTGGTCTGTTGAGCGACTGCACGGGTACTGGTATGTGAGCGATTGTACCTTAGTATATGTGAAACGTGCTGGTCTGTTGAACGACTGCACGAGTGCAAGTCTTATGAGCGACTGCACTGGTGCTGGTCTGTGAGAGATTGCACCATGGTCATGTTGGCCATTAAAGTCGAACATATGAAAATCGTGCTGGTCTGTGAGCGACCGCACGTGTGCTGGTCTGTGAGCGACTGCACCTTGGTAATTCCAATAAGTTGAGTACATGAGCATATACATATTGCATCGGGGTGGTTGACCGATGGGTCATGATTTGGATATATGTTGATGATTGGAAATTGATGTGTGTAAGTATCTTATAAAATCTGAATTTCTGATGAATGGTTGTGATTGCTGAGTTGGTGGTTGTACTTACAACATGTTTTCCATATTAATTGGTTGTTATTTGAAAAGGCATACATGTCATGAAATTTCAAAATGAGCATCCTTATTTATTATCATTGTTATATGATATGCCATGGATATAGTTGTTACCGTTGATATAAATGCTATGTGTTATTTGTTAATTTCGGTCGGTGACCCTTTACTATTATTGTGGAAAATTGGGCTTTGCCCTCAGATGATACCCAAACCTGTCCCACTGACGGTTACACTAACGACAGAGACGTCGTTAGTTTCCCCTTATTTTCACATACAGAGTATTCGTGGACAACGTAGAGGGACAAACCACTGGGGTGAAGACGAGACTTGTGGAGGAGGCGGTGGAAATGACTTGCTACTGTAGCTTAGTGCATGATCAGACTAGACTTTTGTATAGGGTCTTGAGTTTGGGGGAATGTAATTGGTTATTTTGGGATTATTGTATAACTTTTCCGCTAATATTTTTCTGCACTCTGATAATATTTTGGTGGGTCTAGGATACAACTGTTGGATGTATCTTTATTTTGAAGAATTAAATTCCCAAAAATAATTTACTAGATTAATCGTGATGTAATTATTTAATTACTTCTCTATTTTGGATTACGACGTTGAACGATATTTAATTTGAATTGATTTTAATCATTCTGAATTAATTAAAAAAAATTCTTTTATTTATTTTGGTTAAAAAAATATATACACTCGCGCTGTGTTTTAAACTCGGGGTGTTACAATTGTGGTATCAGAGCATTTGGTTAAAGTTTTGGGTTAAAGCTCTGGTTAGATTATTGGTTTTGAGTCGTTATCTGATCATGTATAGGAGCAAGTAGTTAGAGTGTCAAGTCTTGTATAGTTGTGGTGCTGAAGTGATGATGCTGTTGAAGTTATGATTTTGGAATTATTCTAAGAGGTGTGAGATTTCTACTTGATGATGGGATCAACTCACGAGGAGGTGAACTGGGAGTCATTCAAAAGGAAGTCTTTGGACAAATACTTTCCTATGAGTACTAGAACTAAGCTGGGTGATGATTTTCTTAAATTACACCAGGGGAACATGATAGTGGGCGAATATTCTGCTAAGACTTTGATCATAAATACGGCATGTTTACGCTGCCCTGTAATGAGACAGAATAGAGAGTTCTTGATTAATTTGATTTGTTTACCCCTACAATCACTCGAGATCGTTCTCGGCATAGATTGGATGTCGTATAATTATGTAGTCTTGGATTGTGCTCGCAAATTAGTTCTTTTCCCGAACCTGGAGTCGTTCGGTATTTGGTTGCTAACAAACTCAAAGTATCACTGAGAGAAGGAACTCAAGAATTTTTATCATTGACTAACGTGGAGACTAAGATGGATGTGAGCATAGAAGATGTGGTGTTAGTCAAAGAGTATCCGGACGTATTTCCAACAGAAATTCTAGGATTACCCCCGGTAAGAGAGGTGGAGTTCTTCATTGATTTACACCCAGGAACTGGACCTATTTCAATTGTCTCGTATCGGATGTCGCCATTGGAATTAAGTGAGCTTAAGGGTCAAATTGAAGGTTTGTTGGAGAAAAGATTTATCAGACCAAGTGTGTCGTCATGGGGAGCTCCGGGGTTGTTGGTTAAGAAGAAGGATGGAAGTTCGCGCTTATGTGTGGATTATAGGCAACTTAACAAGGTAACTATTAAAAATTGTTATCCTTTACCACACATCGATGATTTGATGGACCAATTGAGGGGAACAGCAGTGTTTTCAAAGATTGATTTGAAGACAGGATACCATCAGATTCGGGTAAGAGAGGGAGATATTCAAAAGACTGCTTTCAGAACCCGTTACGGACATTATGAATATCTCGTTATGCCATTTGGAGTTACGAATGCACCAGCGATTTTCATGGACTATATGAATAGAACCTTCAGCCCATTTCTGGATAAATTCGTGGTGGTGTTCATCGATGATATTTTGATTTATTCAAAGGATGAAGAAGAGCATGGAGAACACCTACGCCAAGTTCTTGAAGTCTTACGCGAGAAGCAATTGTATGCCAATTTGTCGAAGTGCGAGTTTTGGCTAAAGAAAGTGAATTTCTTGGGACATGTGATAACAAAAGAAGGAATCGCGGTGGATCCGGTAAAGATTGAGACAATTCTTACCTGGAAATAGCCTCAGACTATCATAGACATACGTAGTTTTGTCGGATTGGCAGGATACTACAGGAGATTTATTGAAGGATTTGCTAAGATTGTAGCTTCTTTGACACAACTCACCAGAAAGAATCAGCCGTTTGCATGGACAGAGAAGTGTGAGGAAAGTTTTCAGTTGCTTAAGAAAAAGCTGACAACCTCACTAGTATTGGTCTTGCCACAGCCAGAAGAACCATATGAGGTTTACTGTGATGCATCTCACCAAGGTCTGGGATGTGTTTTGATGCAACACAAGAAAGTTGTAGGCTACGCCTCAACGCAGTTGAAAACTCACGAATGAAACTATCCTACTCATGATTTAGAGCTTGCTGCAGTAGTGTTTGCCTTAAAGGTTTGGAGGCACTACTTATATGGATGCACGTTCACGGTGTTCAGTGACCATAAAAGTTTGAAGTATCTGTTCGATCAGAATGAATTGAACATGCGGCAGAGAAGATGGATGGAGACTCTCAAAGATTTTGATTTTTCATTGCAATACCACCCTGGAAAAGCCAATGTGGTGGCTGATGCATTGAGTAGGAAAAGTGTATCAGTATCTTCAATGATAATGGCCAGACAACAAGAGTTGTGGGAAGCATTGAGAGATCTACACTTGGACGTAGAGTTTGCATCCAGGATATAACTGTTGGATGTATCTTTATTTTGATATATTTTGAAGAATTAAATTCCCAAAAATAATTTACTAGATTAATCGTGATGTAATTATTTAATTACTTCTCTATTTTGGATTATGACGTGGAACGATATTTAATTTGAATTGATTTTAGTCATTCTGAAGTAAATTAAAAAAAAAATCTTTTATTTATTTTGGTTAAAAAAAAAATATATAAACTCGCGCCGTGTTTTAAACTCGGGGTGTTACATAATTCGTTTGTCGAAAGACTTGGATGATGCCTTCTTGAAACAATACAGGTACAACATTGACATTGGCCCTGACATGATGCAATTGCAAATTTCGTCGAAAAAGGACAACGAAACATTCAAAGAATATGCATAACGGTGTGGCATCGCAAATGGATCCTCCTTTATTTGAAAGAGAAATGGTTGGTATGTTTATGGATACTCTCCAATCGCCCTTTTATGATAAGATCATTGGGACTATGTCATCGAACTTTTCTGACATGGTCATGATAGGAGAAAAAGTAGAAAGTGGAATGAGGAGTGGTAATATTGTATGTGGAACGAGTGGTATGAAGAAACCCCAGATGGGATTCACAAAGAAGAAAGAAGGGGATGTTGACACTGTAATGGCAAACCCAAGGGTCTCTTATTCTCTATCCATGAATTCTTATCGGCCTCCAAATTTTCATCCCCCCATACCCCAAATTCCCTACATTCCCTATCCATATGTGGCTGTGACCTCACAAACTCCATACCCCCAATATCACCCTTTAAGGCCACCTTATTATCAACCACCCCTGGTCCAACAACCACATGTCACATTTTCCCAACAAAACCAATGGAACCAAAATCCAATCTCAAATCAATACAAACCACCAATTAATTGAGAAAAGAATATAACCTATTTTGACCCGATTCCCGTGACATACAGCCAATTGTTGCCTAACCTACTCCAGAATTCAATGGCAGTACTTAGACCAATGAAACCTCTGGAACCACTATTCCCAAAATGGTACAACCCAAATGCCAAATGTGAATATCATGTAGGAGCCGCAGGACATTCCATCGAAAATTTCCAAGCACTAAAATCTAAAGTGTAAGAATTGATTAATACAAAATGGGATACCTTCAAGGAAGAAAGTCCCAATATGGGGAGTAATCCCTTGTCGGGCCACATAAACTCCTCTGTCAATGTCATTGAAAATGGGGTAGACCAATGTGCAATTAAGAATATAGAACATGTGAAAACCCCTATGAAAGTGATCTTTTCCGAGTTATTCAAGTTAAACTTGATTGAGACGATTAAAAATGAGGTTGATATTTGTGGTGTTCACCCAACATGTTCACGCTCTATAAAAAATTGTGAAGAGCTCAAGGAATTCCTTCAAGATTTAATGGACAAGAATTTCATACAGGTAAGTTGTGCAAAAGATGATCATGTAATGACCATAAAGCTGTGCGTGGAGAATAATAGATCTTTCCCAAGACCATTGGAAATCTTCTATAGAAAAGAGAATCTTAAGGCAACTCCAAACGGGAAAAATCCAATAATTGTCCAAGCACCAAGGCGGTACCATGGAATTATGAAGTCACATCCCATTTGGCCAATCATCAATCAAGTGATAGCTGAGAGCCTAAAGGAACTGATGTCACCAACATTTCAGGGATTGATGGGATAACACGGAGTGGTCGAGAATACGCCCCCGAACAACCTAGGAAAAAGGAGGGACGTGCGGAAAAAGGAAAAGAAGCTATGAATCATGTTGAAAAAGGGCCAAAGACTAGCAAAAAGACAGTGCCTGAAGAATAAGCTAACGAATTTTTGAAGTTTATCAAGCAAGGTGAATATAAGGATGTGGATCATCTAAATCAAACCCTTTCCAAGATATATGTTCTTTCTTTGTTATTAAACCCTGAAGCACATAGAAGGGCACTGATGAAAATTTTAAACGAGGCTCATGTTACTCACGATATCACGGTCAGCTAGTTTGATGGAGTTGTCGGTAACATCACTGCTAATAATTGTTTGAGTTTTAGTGATGGCGAATTACTAGCTGAAGGGACAAGGCATAATAAAGCACTACACATCTCTCTGAAGTGTCATGATCATATTCTGGCACGAGTTCTAGTTGATAATGGTTTATTATTAAATGTCATGCCGAAACCAACACTATCAAAACTGTTTGTTGATGGAGCATGTATGAAGCCTAGTGCTATGGTGGTGAAAGCATTTGATGGATCCATGAGACAAGTTGTTGGTGATATTGGTATGTTGATTCAAATCGGACCCCATAACTTTGGAATAACCTTCCAAGTGATGGATATTAAGACGGTGTACAGTTGCCTTTTAGGGAGATCGCGGATTCACAATGCTAGAGTAGTGACATCCCATCTCCATCAAAAGCTAAAGTTTATAGTGAACAATAAGCTGGTAATAATATTTGGGGAAGAAGATATGTGTAAGACCCTTAAATTTAAAATTAAATTAGGGATTTAATTAAGTGTATTTTGGGGATATTGTAAAATATTTAATATATGTATGTTTTGAGTGAATATATATATATATAGATATTTATTTTTGGAAGATGAATTAAGATTATTGGATGAAGAGTAAATTAATTTAATTACGAGTAATTAAATTATCGGGCAGTTAATTAAGGGTTTATCTGCTAATTGCGACGAGACTGGTTAAGTGCTGAGGACCAGACAAGTGTCGGGTGAGGTGGCACCCACAAATGCATATAAATAGGAATGAGGAGGTAGAGCAAAAGCAGAAAACCATACCTCCTCCATACTGCATGTAACAGTATTCCTTCCCTTCCCATTCTGAATTTTGTTCACGTTCAAAAAAAAAAAGAGTTCCTCAAAAGTGAGATTACTTGGAAAAAGAAGCACCAAACCAGAAAACATCCAGTACAAAAGTTGTTCTCCTCATCAGTACGGAGCTAGAGAAACCACTTTCGTAGCGGCGAACGCAAAATGGGAACTTCGCCGGTTTTTGACGCATAAACGTGAACCGAAGCAGAAACGCAACAGGGGTAAGGGCACCTTCAACTTTCTAGTATGCATTTTAGGGTTGTGAATGCATCTTTGATGTGTGATCATATTTGAGTTTCTGTTTTGAAAAATGAAACTGTTATGCGTGTTGTCATAAAATGCGAAAAATGCATTCTGTTGGTGTTTTAATAATCTGTGATGTTTGTTGTTCTGGTTGTTACTTCAATGTCGTTTTGTTTGTGTGGGAAAGCGGAAAAATGTTTTGCATGTTATTTTAAAGATGATCAAAATGCATGTTCATAAAACTGTTTTGTATGTTGCTATAAAATGCAAGAAATGCAATCTGTTGATGTTTGAAAAGATGCGATGCTTGCTGTTCTGGCTGAATACATCAGTGTTGATTTGTTGTGTGAGAAAACTGGAAATTTCTCTGCATGTTGTTTTGAGAATACTCAAAATGTAAACTTTTGGAACTGCATGTTCTGTTTTCAGTTTGATATTCTGTTTGGATGATTTAAGCAAAACTGTGATGTTGTTTTTGGTGTTGGTGATTCTATTTCTGTTATGGTGAAATAATCTGGTGTTGATGATCCTATTTTCTATCATGTTGATGAAAATCTGGTGTTGCTGATGTTTTCAAAAGAAAAGGATTTAAAATGATGAATGTACTTTACTGGAAAATCTGTTATTGATGAAAAATGTCTGGATTTTGTGGTTTCCAAAAGAGGGGTAAAACTGTTTTGGGGTTGTTGGTTTTTCAAAGGAAAAAGTTTGAAAATGTGTTGTAGTTTCAGGAAAATTTCACTAAATTCGAAGGTGTATTCGAATACAGGTTGAGTGTATTCGAATACAACCTGCCAAGCTTCTGTTTTACTCAAGTTTTCGAACTTGTATTCGAATACGGGCCTCTGTATTTGAATACAAATGAAGGATTTTTGCTTCTGACTTAGCCTCTGTATTCGGCTACGACCCTATCGTATTCGAATATAGGACTACAATTTTGCCACTGTATTTGCATCTGTATTTGACTACGACAACCTCGTATTCGAATACAGGATGCTGATTTTCACTATTTTTGCTTCTGTATTCGAATACAAGGGAGTTGTATTCGAATACAGAATCGTGTTTTTCCAGAAGTTCAAGTTTCAGACATTGTTTTATAAACTCTGAGTGTTGGGAAACATTTGGAAGGTTTGAAATGATTAAAATGGAGTTTTTGAAATAGTTTTGAAGAGGAGATGATGAGGTTCTGGAAACCTTTAATGATGTTGGAGAAAATGTTGAATATACACTGTTCTATCCTCTGTATTCGAATACAAGTATGATGTATTCGAATACAGAGTGTTGAAATTACAGTTTTCAGCTTCTGTATTCAAATACAAGGGATCTGTATTCGAATACAGATTCGTGTTTTTTCAGAAAATCAAAGTTTTAAACATTGTTTTATAAACTTTAAGTGTTGGGGAGTATTTGGGAAGGTTTGTGACAAATTAAAATGGAGTTTTGTGATAATTTGAAGTGGTAATGATGAAGCTTTTGAGACTTCTACTAATGTTGTCAAAATACTGATTTTTACACTGTGACAGCCTCTGTATTCGAATACCAGGAGGCTGTATTCGAATACAGAGTGTTGATTCTGCCATGTTTTTGGCTTCTGTATTCGAATACAATGAAGCTGTATTCAAATACAGATTCGTATTTTCCAGAAATCTCAGTATTAAACATTTTTTTATGAATATTAAGAGTTGGGGAAAACAGAGGGGAGATTTATGATGAATAAGAATGGAGTTTTAAGATGATGTGAAGTGGAAATGATGAGATGTTTGAATGTTTGATTTATGATGTGATGATAATGAAATTTGTTGTGCTGAGATGTTTTGAGAAATGATGGAAATGCATGAATTTTACTGATGTTGCATACTATTTTTAGTGAAAAGAAAACACTGCATATTCCTGCATTGCATAGTCAGGTGGTACCCGCGATGGGCCACAGAGTAATGCGTAAATGTGCTCATCTATTGGGCGATTGCACGAGTGCTGGTCTGTTGAGCGACTGCACTGGTACTGGTCTGTTGAGCGACTGTACCCTAAAATGCGCAAAAACGTGCTGATCTGTTAAGCGATTGCACGAGTGCTGGTCTGTTGAGCGACTGCACTGGTACTGATCTGTTGAGCGACTGCACTAGTACTGATCTGTTGAGCTATTGTACCTTAGTATATGTTAAACGTGTTGGTCTGTTGAGCGACTGCATGAGTGCTGGTCTGTTGAGCGACTACACTGGTGCTGATCTGTTGAGCGATTGCACCTTGGTCTTGAGGGCCGTTAAAGTCAAGCATATTTAAATTGTGCTGGTCTGTTGAGCGACTACACCTTGGTAATTCCAAGAAGTTGAATACATGAGCATATACATATTGCATCGGGGTGATTGACCGGTGGGTCACGATTTTTGGTATATGTTGATTGGAAATTGTTGTGTGTAAGTACTTTATAAAATCTGAATTTCTGATAAATGATTGTGATTGCTGAAGTGTTGGCTGTACTTACTACATGTTTTCCATATTAATTGGTTGCTGTTTTGAAAAGGCATACATGTCATGAAATTTCAAAATGAGCTTCTTTAATTTTCATCATTGATTTTATGATATGCCATGGAGATGATTGTTACTGTGAGATATATGCTATGTGTTAATTGTTAATTTCGGTCGGTGACCCTTTACTATTATTGTAGAATTTGGGCTTTGCCCTCAGATGCCCCCCAAACCCATGTCACCCGTGGGTCCCCAGACGACGGAAACGTCGCTCGATTTCATTGATCGTTCCGTGCCTACTGCTTGGGTATACGACCTCATCTCAAGCAGGGCCACGTACACGGGGAGATTGAAGAGGACCTGTAGGACTCACGGAGTGGTGAACTATGTGGAGCATACCTATGCGATGATTGACTTTCTTGTGCCTTCCCATTTGGTATTTTTGATGATACGGAGGAGCTAGCTGGAGGGGTTGAGACGGAGGCCACCGTAGGAGTGGTGACTCCTAACCCGGTGATTGGAGGGGTTGTACGTGATTCTGAGGCGGAAGAAAAGAACAAAGGGCCGACGCCAGTAGCAGCTGATATTCCGGGTCCATCTAGGATATCCGATGATTGTTATGAGATCCTGGCACCGCCGAAGCGACCTAGATTGTATGATGAGGAGGAGGAGGTTACATTGAGGCGAGCGGCGGAGTCGGACGAGACTTGTATGGGATGTGGAGGAAATTCGTGCTACTGTAGCTTTAGTGCATGATCGGTTAGATTTAATGTATAGGATTTTGAGCTGGAAAATGTAATTTGTTTTTATTTGGAAATTATTGTATTACTTTTCCGCTAACCTATTCCGCACTCTGATATTTCCTTTTGAGATTATGACACTACTACCTTTTGAAATGTATTAATGTTTATTATTAATTTCCAGAGTTAAGTACTTAGTGATGTTACGATGAAATTATTTAATTACGTTCATCGATTAAATTACGACGTACCATTTTATGAAATGAACTAAAGAAAATATTATTTCAATTCATTTGAAGTAATAATCTGGAAAATCATTTTAATTTTTTATTTAAAACAAAAAAAATACACTCGCGCTGTGTTTTAAACTCGGGGTGTTACAATATGATAGTGAGTCATCTATCTTCTATGGGCTACATCGAAGACACGAAGGAAGCCATAGAGACTTCCTTTCAAGCATTAGAAATCGTCAATGTTGTCTTCATGGGTGAAGGATCTCGCTTAAAGGAACCATAACTGTCTACCACATCATTCAAGTCTACCAAATCCATGTTGGAAGGAGGAGTTTTTGTTAAATTGGGGAACTTGTTAGATATTCCAGAAAAGAATGATTGGTATGGGTTGGGATATGTACCTACCAAAGCTAATAAAGAAAAGGCTATGAAAGAAAAAAGGGAAGGCGTGATGGCTCTTCTGGAAAACCAGGCATTGAATTCACAAAAGATTCCTATTTGTGACATTCGCCAAACCTTTCAATGCGCCGAAATAATATATGTTGACCAAGTGGTTGTGGCTGAAGAAGAGCATGTTGGTGATGATACCTTCAAATAAGTATACTCTTGTCATCCGAATTAATTGTGTATTTCAACTCCTTTTTCTATGCCCAAGGCTATAAGAATAACTAATTAGGGCGCATGTATTTCAATTCCATACTTATTATCAATAAATGCATTTTGAAATTCTCCAACCGTTTCTTTTTCTTTTCTTTTTCTTGAAGTTGCAATCTTTATTCATATTTTCTTTTTTTTCCTTTTTCTTCTTAATTTAAACAATGTAGAGTCAAAAATAAATATGTTCAAAATAATAGTGCTAGAACCCTTTCATGTAATTTTGAACGCCCAATTAATCACATTGATGAGGATTGTGAAGACGATATTGAGCCTTCCCTAGAACTAGAAAGGCTAATGGAACAGGAAGCTAAGATAATCCAACCCTACTAAGAACCGGTTGAGGCGATCAATTTGGGGGCTGAATATGATAAGAAAGAAATTAAAATTGGTATGTATATGAACGAAAGTGAACGAGAAAAGTTGATTAAAGTTTTATTTGACTATGTGGAATGAAGGTGCAAACACGAGAAGGGGGGTTGAGTTGTGTTTGTCAAACTTGAATTATTTTGTTGTTTCGTTGAATATTGATGTGAGTTATTTGATAGAAGGCATTTTCACTAATTCAAACTCCTTTGAATTACAACACTACTGACCCTTCAAGCCAGTCTTCCCAAACAAGCCTGACAACTCCAGACTTTTGAGGAATAACAACACCTTGACTCTACAAGTTAAGTCTTCTCAAACAGCCTGACAACCCCAGACTTTTGAGGAATGATAACAATACCTTGACTCTACAAATCAAGTCTTCTCCTACCAATCTGACAACCCCAGATTGAAGAAGGAATCTACACCACTATCGAATTAGATTAAGAAGGTTTGGAACTTTGCAAAGTTACTTCTGAAAAGCTGACTATTGCACTAATTCTTGTACTCTTTTGTTGCTTCTGGAAAGCTGATTGTTGCTCTGAATTTCTCTCTCGAAAACACTTAGAAAATATTGGTCTTGTACACTTGTATTTCTCTCTTTTGAACTCTCGGATAACTTTGAATTGAAGCTTGAGTTCTTTTGTTTTTCGATGCTTTATTCTTCAACATTAGGCCAATATTTATAGTTGAAATTAGGGCTTTACTTTGATCTGATGCTTTACTTCTTGAGTGTATATCAATTAATTCTGTTTTGAGAGTATTCTGAAGTATTTTGCTCCGATTCTATTTTAAGCATGCTTTTAGCTAGATTCTATTTCTTGAGTCTTTTGCTCCAATTCTATTTTGAGTATTTTTCTCATATTCTGTTTCGAGCATACTTTTAGCTATATTATGTTTTTCTGATTTTCGTCTCTAATGAGATCCTCTTATGATATCCTCTGACAAGTTCCTCTGATGATACCCTCTGATGACCATTGTCTGGTAATCATCCTCTAGTGACTTCATCTTCTAATGACATCCTCTAGTGACGCCATCCTCTGATTTCTTCTTCTGGTGACATCATCCTCTGATTTTTGCTTCTGGTGACGTCATCTGATTTTTCATTCTTCTTCTAAGTCAAAATACAATTTTCATAAAATACATTTGTTAACATCAAAACTTTAATTGCAAGAACCAACTTGGTTCCAACAATCTCCCCCTTTTTGATGATGACAAAACTATGTATTTTTTATAATACTTTTTCTTTCTTTTGACTTTGACTCCTCCTAAGACTAAGCTTCATTTTATATTTTCTCCCCCTAAGTCTAATGCCCTGATACTATATCAAATACATCATCTTCAAATACATCATTTTCTCCCCCTTTCAAATACATCATCTTTTCCCCAGATATTTTATCAAATTCTAAATTTTCTCCCCCTCTGTCATCAGACAAAAAGGTTTGAAGGAAGAAAAGAGATCTTCTGATTTTTTTTTATCTTCTAACTTTTTATTTATTTAAAATAATGTAAAGTAAACTACTTGAAAACATTACACTGTTAATCATTTAACAAAATAAGGTTTAGGTTTTTCTTGATGAAGTCAAACCTATCTTTTGGTAGTGGTTTGGTGAATATGTCAGCCCATTGATGTTCAGTGTCTACAAACTGAATGTTGAGTACTCATTTCTGAACATAATCTCTGATAAAATGGTGTTTGATCTCTATGTGTTTAGCTCTTGAGTGTAGGATCGGGTTTTTGGTTAGACAATTTGCAGAGGTGTTATCACACATATTTTGTAGTCTTCAAGTTGATGCTTCATCCAGAGTAGTTGAGAGCTGCAGCCAGCTGCTGAAATGTATTCAGCCTCTGCTGTTGATATGGCAATGGTGTGTTGTCTCTTACTAGACCAACAAATCAAGTTGTCTCCTAAAAAGGTACAATAGCCACTGATGCTTTTCCTTTCAAGTTTATCTCCAGCATAGTCAGAATCACAGTATCCACTCAGTTTGTATGTAGGAGTTTTCTTGTAAAACAAGGTGAGGTTGGTAGTGCTTTTTAGATATCTAAGAATTCTCTTAACAGCAGTTAGATGAGATTCTCTAAGGTCATATTGAAGTCGGGCACATACACACACACTAAACATGATATCATGTCTAGAAGCAGTAAAGTAGAGTAATGATCCGATCATTCCTCTGTAGATTTTCTGGTCAACTTTTTGGCCTGATTCATCTTTATCAAGTGAACAAGTAGGATGCATTGGTGTAGCCATAGGTTTGCAATCACTCAATTTAAACTTTTTGAGAAGTTCCTTTGTATATTTACTTTGGTGAATATAAATACCTTCTGGACTTTGCTGAATTTATATCCCTAGGAAGACCTTAAGTTCTCCCATCATATTCATTTGAAATTCATGCTGCATTAATTCAGAAAATTCTTGACAAAGAATGCCATTAGTAGATCCAAAAATAATGTCATCAACATAAATTTGAATGATTAGAATATCATTTTCTATTGATATTCTAAACAAAGTATTGTCTATTTGTCCTCTTTCAAAGTTATTTTTAAGTAAGAAGTTCCTAAGTCTATCATAACATGCCTTAGGTGCTTGTTTTAAACCATACAAAGATTTTTTTAAGTTTAAAAACATGGTTTGGAAATTCAGAACTTTCAAAACCTGGGGGTTGTTTAACATAGACTTCTTTACTTATATAACCACTTAAAAATATGCTTTTAACATCCATTTGAAATAATGAAATGTTATCATACGCAGCAAAGGAAAATAGGATACGAATAGCTTCTAACCTGGCCACTAGAGCAACTGTTTTAGTGTAGTCAATACCTTCTTGCTGACTGTATCCTTGTGTAACACACCGTGCCTTGTTTCTGACAACTTCTCCTTTTTCATTCAGCTTGTTTCTGAAAACCCACTTGGTTCCAATAATGTTCTTTTCTGGTCTTGGTACTAGATCCCAAGCATCATTAATTTAACTCTTCTTGCATTGCTAGGATCCATCTATATCTTCCTTCTAACTTATCTTCAGATTTATCCTTTGAAGATTTGTCGTATGCTTGCTGGTAGCTTCTGCTTTTTCAAGTTCTTTTGCCTGCATTAGCTTCTGGTTTTGGTATATCTGCATCAGCTTAAGGTTCTAGTAAACCTGCATCATCTTCCTCTGGTTCTGGTAAACTTGCATCGGTTTCTTGTGGTTCTGGTAAACCTGCATCAACTTCCTCTGGTTCTGGTAAACCAGCTTTGGTTTCCTTTGGTTCTGGTTAACCTGCATCAGCTTCCCCTTGCTTTGACATTTCAGGTCAAGCTATTTGTCGTATAACATAATACAAATCAAATAATTTAAAAATGAACTCAATACAGCCAAATCATTAATTCTGCTTCTGGTGGTTTCTGCTTGTTTTTGAAACTACTGAAATATTGTTTCTGTTGAAGTGTTCACATTTCGTAGATCACTTGGTTCCTCTGACAGTTTGAAAACCTCTATGTCAACAGTTTCAGTTTTACTATGAAAATCCTCTTGTTTCTTATTTTCAGATTATGAATTTATATGTTCTGTTATTAGATGGTATGGATGAAGGGCTTTGAATTCCATTCATGGTTTGTAGTCTTGATGAATTTTACTAGAGTGTTTGAAGAACACTCCTGATTCTGATTCTTCTATTTCTTATGATATATCAGGTTCCTCTGATAATTCTGGAACTGATGATAATTATGTTTCTTCTGGTAGTTCTAATTTTGTTGATATGTATGATTTCTGTCTGTTCTGGTTTATGTGATATGTGTGATTTCTTTGATATTTCCTGTTCCTCCTATGATTCTGGTTCTGATAGGTATTGTGTGACCAGTTCCTCTTCCACCAGAGTTAATTTGCTTCTGTTTGGTAGATGTTGGAACATAAACCTTTTTCCCTTCATATATTGCAAGCATCCATTAACCAGATTTTGTTTATGGAGTCTTTTGCTCTGGTATTGTTTTGAGCATTTTTCTCATATTCTGTTTTGAGCATGCTTTTAGCTAGATTATGTTTCTTGAGTCTTTTGCTCCAATTCTGTTTTGAGCATTTTTCTTAGATTCTGTTTTGAGCATACTTTTAGCTAGATTCTGTTTTTCTGATTTTCGTCTCTAATGAGATCCTCTTATGATATCCTCTGACAAGTTCATCTGATGATACCCTCTGATGACCATAATTTGGTAATCATCCTCTGGTGATGTCATCTTCTAATGACATCCTCTAGTGACGTCATCCTCTGATTTCTTCCTCTGGTGACGTCATCCTCTTATTTTTGTTTCTGATGACGTCATCTGATTTTTCATTCTTCTTCTAAGTCAAAATACGATTTTCATAAAATACATTTGTTAACATCAAAACTTTAATTGCAAGAACCAACTTGGTTCCAACATGGACGTCTTTGCATGGTCATATCAAGATATGTTTGGGCTAGATACTAATATAGTTGAACACAAACTATTGCTCACGCCTGAATGTGCTCCAACTAAACAAAAATTGAGGAGGATGAGGCTTGATATGTCACTTAAAATTAGAAAAGAGGTCAAGAAGCAATTTGATGCTGGTTTCTTAGCAGTAGCAAAATATCCTCAATGGGTGACTAATATTGTCTCAGTTCCAAAAAAGGATGGAAAGGTTCGAATGTGCGTTGGTTATCGGGATTTAAATAAAGCTAGTCCTAAAGACGATTTTCCTTTGCCTCATATTGATATCCTAGTGG
This sequence comes from Cicer cuneatum, assembly GCA_037974295.1. Lineage (NCBI taxonomy): Eukaryota > Viridiplantae > Streptophyta > Magnoliopsida > Fabales > Fabaceae > Cicer > Cicer cuneatum. The sequence goes on along the minus strand of JBBPBO010001985.1, from coordinate 64,104,137 downwards.
ATAGCACTGCTCAATATTCTCCTTTCTCGTTCATGGATGGTTTCTCAGGATACAATCAAATCAAGATAGCTACTGAGGATATGGAGAAAACTACATTCATCACACAATGGGGAACTTTCTATTATAAAGTGATGCCATTTGGATTGGCGAATACTGAGGCAACCTATCAAAGAGCAATGGTGACATTGTTTCATGACATGATGCATAACAAGATAGAGGTTTATGTGGACATAGAGGTTTATGTGGACGATATGATTGAAAAGTCCCAGACTGAAGAAGACCACGTTGTTAACCTTCAAAAATTGTTTGGGCAACTAAGGAAGTTCAGACTCCATTTAAACCTTGCGAAATGCACTTTTGGAGTAAGATTAGGCAAGTTACTTGGGTTTATCGTTAGTCAAAAAGGGATAGAAGTGGATCTAGATACAATAAGAGCAATACAAGAAATGTCAGCTCCACGCATGGAAAAAAAAGTTCGTGGCTTTTTGGGTAGATTGAATTACATTGCCAGGTTCATATCAAATCTAACTCCAACATGCTAGTCAATTTTCAAGTTGTTGCATAAAGACTAAAAGGTTGAATGGAATGAGAATTGTCAAAAAGCTTTCAAGAATATTAAACTGTACTTGTTAAAACCTCCAATCCTGGTGCTTATAGTTCTTGGGAAACCACTTATTATGTACTTAACAATACTTCATGAGTCAATGGGTTGTGTACTAGGGCAACATGATGAATCTGGTAAGAAAGAGCACACTATTTATTATTTGAGAAAAAAGTTCACTAGTTGTGAAACAATGTATTCACTGCTTGAACGGATATGTTACGCATTAGCATGGGCTGCTCATCGGTTAAGGCAATACATGTTATGTCATACGACTTGGTTGGTGTCTAAAATGGATTCAATTAAGTACATCTTTGAGAAACCTGCTTTTACTGGAAGGATTGCTCGTTGGCAGATGTTGTTATCAGAATACAACTTGGTGTATGTTACATAGAAGGCTATCAAAAGAAGCGCACTTGCATAATATTTTGCCCAACAACCTATAGAAGATTATCAATAAATGCAATGTGAATTCCCCGACGAAGGCATCATGACTTTATTTGAAGAGACTGAATCATCTGATAAAGAAAAATGGACGTTGATGTTTGATGGTGCTTCTAATGCATTAGGGGATGGAATTAGAGCCATCTTGATCTCCCTAGAGAACCAGTTCACTCCATTTATGGCTATATTGTGTTTTAGTTGCACAAACAATATTGCAGAATATGAGGCATGTGTCATGGGCATTAAAGCATCCATCAAATCAAAGGTAAAAGTTCTTGAGGTATATGGAGACTCATCGCTAGTCATCCATCAAACAAAAGGAGAATGGGTAACTCGAGATTCCAAATTGATTATGTATCATACGCATATCAAAGAATTGACAAAATACTTCGAGAATATCACTTTTCACCATATTCCTCGAGAAGGAAACCTATTGGCCGATGCCTTGGCCACATTGTCATCAACGTTCAAAATAAGCCCCTTTCAGGATGTGATGGTCATAAAATTTCAACAAAATGATAAGCTAGCATATTACATATCAATAGAAGAAGAGCCTGACAGCAAGCCATGGCTTTATGATATCAAATCATATGTTAAGAATAAGGAATATCCATCAGGTATTTCAGAGAACGACAAGAGGGTTTTGAGGAGGTTGTAAATGAACTTCTTCTTAAATAGTTATGTGCTTTATAAGAGGAATCATGATATTGTTTTCCTCATATGTGTGGATAAAATGGAAGCAGTGAAAATCATTCAAGAGATTCACGAAGTTTCTTTTGGAACTCATACAAATAGGCACACGATGGCAAGAAAAATCTTAAGGGTTGGCTACTATATGGAGTCTGATTGCTTTGGTTACGTAAAGAAATGTCATAAATGCCAAATCTATGTTGATAAAGTGCATGTACCGCCCACTTCTTTGAATGTTTTAACATCACCATGGCCATTTTCAATGTGGGGGATGGATGTTATTGGACTCATTGAGCCCAAGGCTTCAAATAGGAACAGATTTATCCTAATAGCTATTGATTATTTCACAAAATGGGTTGAAGTCGCTTCTTATGCCAATGTGATGAGGCGTGTGGTTGTCAAATTCATCAAAAGAGAATTGATTTGTCGATATGGCTTGCCAAATAAGATTATCATTGATAACGCAACCAATTTGAATAACAAAATGATGAAGGAGTTGTGTGATAGTCTCAAAATTCAGCATCATAATTCTTCGTCATATCGTCCGAAAAAGAATAGGGTTGTAGAAGAAGCAAATAAGAATATCAAGAAAATCATATGTTCGCACCTCAACAGGGGCAACTCCTTTCTCATTGGTGGATGGAATAAAAAGGTATTTTCCATTGAAGTTGAAATCCCCTCAATCAGAGTCTTGATGGAAACAAAACTAGAAGAGAAGGGGTGGGTTCAATCACTATTTGACCAATTGAATCTCATAGAAGAAAAAAGAATGATAGTTTTGTGTCATGTCAGCTGTATCAAAAAAGACTTAAAAAAGCCTATGAAAAAAAAGTATGTCCTCAAGAGTTTAAAGAAGGAGACTTAGTGTTAAAGAAAATATTGCCCATAAAAAAGGATTATCGTGGAAAATGGACCCCAAACTACGAGGGACCATATGTTGTGAAAAAAGCTTTCTCTGAGGGAGCTCTAATGCTCGCAGAAATGGATGGAGGGGAGTTTCCACTTCTAGTAAATTCAGATGCAGTCAAAAACTATTATGCTTGAAAAACAAAAACAAACAAAAATGAAAATGAAAAAAATGGGCTCACTAGGTTGAAAACTTGAAAAGGCGACCTAGGAAAAAATTAGAGCATCCCGATGGATTGAAAACTTGGAGGAGCGATCCATGCAAAAGTAAGGAATTTAAAAAAAAAAGGAAAAGATCAAGCGGTTCAAACTAGGGCAATTATTATTCTTGGAAACTGACCAACAAAAGTCCTAAATTACAAGAATGACTAGCGTTTGTTATCCCTTCAACTAAAGATAAACACACTCATCCCTACATTGTAATCCCCTACCTCAATTGTTTTGCTTCCAATGTAGTGAATGTTCTTTTTCCAATGCTGTCATTCGATGTTGTACGTTACACTCTTTCTAAACTAATTCAGTTTCATGGTAGATTGTTCTAGCATTTTGAAATGTTGTTTTATGATAATAGATGTTAGAATTTGAAATATGTGGAAATATAAAAATGTTTTAAATATTTTGACACTTGTAAAATATATACACGGGGACTCGATATATCCTCAACATATATGGGTGGATATAAGAAAATTGAGGGTAATGATCATTTTAAACAATAGACTTTGTTTCACCTCGAACAAGGGGTCACACGAGATATACTATCAAAAAACGGTTGTTATCTCCACTCATCCATTGAATCTTGGGGGCGTAAAAGATAATAAAGATTAGGGAATCAAAGAAATGAACAAGAAGTTATTTATAATGCACATAAATCATACATCTTACATTCATAACTCACTTATACAACCATGCATCTTCATTCATACTTTACCTATACTCAACAACTTTGCATAATGCATAACAAGCATGAATCATTCATATCTTATTTTATACTAGATTTATACTCAACAACATTGTGTCACATTGCCCATTATTATGTGTTTATATTCCCTCTCTTTATTTATCTTCTAAATAATTAGACCTATAGGTTGTTCTTGATTTGCATTTACATCTATGCATCGGTAACCCATCTGAAGACGATTATTTACATTTCTGTCTATCTACGCATCATTAACCAATCTTGAAGACGATCATTTACATTTATGTTGATCTACATATCAGTAACCAATTCGAAGACGATCATCTACATTCTTATCGATCTACGCATCAGTAACCAATCCGAAGACGATCATTTACATTTTTGTCGATCTACGCATCGGTAACCAATATGAAGACTATCATTTACATTATTGTCGATTTATGCATCAGTAACCAATCCGAAGACGATTATTTACATTCATGTCCATCGGTAGCCAATTCAAAATACGATTATTTTTTATCTCTGCCAATCATGTTCATCACCTTATATCACGTATCAATAACCAGTCCGATGACAATCACTTTTTTATCTTGTCAATTTACGCACCAGTAACCAATATGAAGAGATCATTTTTCATCTATGCCAATCATGTTCATCACCTTATATCACATCTTTAGCCCTTACGCATACATATATTACGTATGTCGCGCTTCCATTAAGAATTAATCTTCTCACAATTTATCTAGACAAAATTTAAGTCATTATTGTTGGAACCAAGTTGGTTCTAAGTACTTAGGATTTTGATGTTTACAAAAGCACTCCATGTAACCTTATTTTGTACTTTAAATTATTATATTAAATGCCACCAGAAGATTAAGTTATCAGAGGCAGAAGATAAGTTACCAGAGGATAAAATCAGACCAGAGGATACACCTCAAGAAGACACCAGATAATGCATCCAAAAGGTACCAGAGGATGCATCCTGAAGGCACCAGAGGATACACCAGGATGTCAAAACACCACCAGAGGATATCTTTCCTGGCCCAGATCAGAAGGAAGCAGAGTCCAGAAAGAGACCTGGACCAGAAGGAAGCCTGCCAGAGGGAGACTTGTTCCAGACCAGAAGATATCTGTAACACCCCGAGTTTAAAACACAACGCGAGCGTATTTTTTATTTTTAAATAAATAATTAAAATGATTTTCCAAATTATTACTTCAAAAGAATTGAAATAATATTTTCTTTAATTCATTTCATAAAAATAGTACATTGTAACTCCATCGATGAACATAATTAAATAACTTCATCATAATATCACTAAGTATTTAACTTTGAGAATTGATAGTAAACATTAATACATTTCAAAAGAGGAACAGTGTCATATCATCTCAAAAGGAAATATCAGAGTACGGAATATGTTAGCGAAAAAGTGGTACAATAATTTCTAATTTAAAACAAATTACATTTTCCAGCTCAAATCCTATACATCAACTCTAACTGATCATGCACTAAAGCTACAGTAGCACGAATTTCCTCCGCATCCCATACAAGTCTCATCTGACTCCGCCGCTCGCCTCGATGTAACGTCCTCCTCCTCATTATACAGAGAGGGATCAGTCTCCTCTGAAGTTAGATCAATGCACAATCTAGGTCGCTTCAGCGGTGCCGGAATCTCATAACAATCATCGGATATCCTAGATGGACCCGGAATATCAGCTGCTACTAGCGTCTGCCCTTTATTCTTTTCTTTCACCTTGGGTTCACGTACAACCCCTCCATTCACTAGGTTAGGAGTCACCACTCCTACTGTGGCCTCCGTCTCAACCCCTCCAGCTGGCTCCTCCGCGTCATAAAAAATTCCATACGCCTCCTATACTAATTTGGAAGGCACAGGAAAATCAATACTCATATAAGTATGCTCCACGTAATCCTCTACTCCGTCGGTCCTGCACGTCCTTGTCAACCTCCCCGTATAAGTCGCCCTGCTTGAGATTGGGTCATATACCCAAGCAGTACGCGAATGTCGATCAAGGAAATCTAGCGACGTTTCCGTCGTCTGGGTACCCACCGGGGGTGTGGGTTTGGGGGGCATCTGAGGCCAAAGCCCAATTTCCACAATAATAGTAAAGGGTCACCGACCGAAATTAACAATTAACACATAGCATTTATATCACAGTAACAAACATATCCATGGCATATCATATAACAATGATGATAAATAAGGATGCTCATTTTGAAATTTCATGACATGTATGCCTTTTCAAAAGCAACCAATTAATATGGAAAACATGTTGTAAGTACAACTAACACTTCAGCAATCACAATCATTCATCAGAAATTCAGATTTCATAAAGTACTTACACACATCAATTTCCAATCATCAACATATATCCAAATCGTGACCCACCGGTCAATCACCCCAATGCAATATGTATATGCTCATGTATTCAACTTCTTGGAATTACCAAGGTGCAGTCGCTCACAGACTAGCACAATTTAAATATGTTTGACTTTAACGGCCCTCAATACCAGGGTGCAATCGCTCAACAGATCAGCACCAGTGCAGTCGCTCAACAGACCAGCACTCATGCAGTCGCTCAACAGACCAGCACGTTTTACATATACCAAGGTACAGTCGCTCAACAGACCAGTACCAGTGCAGTCGCTCAACAGACCAGCACTCGTGCAATCGCTCAACAGATCAGCACGTTTTTGCGCATTTCAGGGTACAGTCGCTCAACAGACCAGCACTCGTGCAATCGCTCAATAGATCCGCACGTTTACGCATTACTCTGTGGCCCATCGCGGGTACCACCTGATTATGCAGTGCATGAACATGCAATGTTTTCTCTTCACTAAAAATAGTATGCAACATCAGTAAAATTCAGCTTTTCCATCATTTCCCCAAAATATCTCAATACAATTAATTTCATTATCATCACATCAATAATTAAACATTCAAGCTTCTCATCATTACCACTTCACATTATCTCAAAACTCCATTCTTAATTATCATAACTCTTTCCAATGTTCCCCTGACTCTTAAAATTCATAAAACAGTGTTTAAAACTGAGATTTCTGGAAAAACACGAATCTGTATTTGAATACAGCTTCCTTGTATTCGAATACAGAAGCCAAAACAGTGCAGAATCAACACTCTGTATTCGAATACAGCTTCCTTGTATTCGAATACAGAGGCTGTCACAGTGCAAAAATCAGTATTTTCACAACATCAGTAAAGGTCTCAAAATCTTCATCATTACCACTTCAAATTATCACAAAACTCCATTTGAATTTGTCACAAACCTTCCCAATGCTCCCCAACACTTAAAGTTTATAACAATGTTTGAAACTCTGGATTTCTGAAAAACACGAATCTGTATTTGAATACAGATCCCTTGTATTCGAATACATAAGCTGAAACTGCAATTTCAACACTCTGTATTCGAATACAGCATACTTGTATTTGAATACAGAAGACAAAATAGTGTATATTCAGCATTTTCCCAACATCATTAAAGGTTTTAAGAACCTCATCATCTCCTCTTCAAAACTATTTCAAAAACTCCATTTTAAATCATTTCAAACCTTCCCAATGTTCCCCAACACTTAAAGTTCACATGACAGTGTCTGAAACTTGATTTTCTGGAAAAACATGAATCTGTATTCGAATACAGCTCCCTTGTATTCGAATACAGAAGCAAAAATAGTGAAAATCAGCATCCTGTATTCGAATACGAGGGTGTTGTAATCGAATACAGATGCGAATACAGTGTTAAAATTTCACTTCTGTATTCAAATACGATAGGGTCGTAGTCGAATACAGATGCTAAGTCAGAAGCAAAAATCCTTCATTTGTATTTGAATACAGAAGCTCGTATTCGAATACAAGTTCAAAAATTTGAATAAAACATAAGCTTTTCAGGTTGTATTCGAATACACCTTCGAATTCAGTGAAAATTTTCCTGAAACTTCAACACATTTTCAAAGTTTTTCCTTTGAAAAACCAACACAACACCAAAACAGATTCAACATTCTTTTGAACCACAAAACTCAGGCATTTTCATCAAGAACAGATTGTCCAGAAAAGCACTTTCATCATTCTAAATCCTTTTCTTTTGAAAACATCAGCAACACCAGAATCACCCAAAACAGAATAACTACCCCCACAAAACAAACGTTTTTACACGTTTACATTTGGATCATTTCTCAAAACACATGCAAGGTATTTTCCAGTATTCTTACACAGTCAAAACAACATGCAAAGCATTTTCCAGCTTTCTCACACAAACAGAACATCACTGATGTATTTCAGACAGGACAACAAACATCACATAACATCAAACATCAACAGAATGCATTTCTCGCATTTTATAACAAAATGCAAAACAGTTTTATGAACATGCATTTTGATCATCTTCAATATAACATGCAAAACAGTTTTTCTTCAAAAACAATAATGAAACAACATTAATGCCATAACAGTATGCATTTACAGCCCTAATGAAAACTAGAAAGTGGAAGGTGCCCTTACCCCTGTTGCGTTTCTGCTCCCATTCACGTTTCTGCGTCAAAAATCGGCGAAGTTTTCGTTTGCGTTTGCCGCTACCAAAGTGAGTTCTCTAGCTCCGTAATGAGGAGAGGAACAACTTTTGTTCTTGGTACTTGGTGTTTCAGTGCTTGGATTTCCAAGTAATCTCACTTTTGAGGAACTCTTTTTTTTTTTTAACGTGAAGCAGAAATCAGAATGGGATGAAGAAAGGATACGGTTACTGTTTCATGCAGTATGGAGGAGGAATGGTGTTCTGACTTTGCCCTTCCTTCTCACTCCTATATATAGGCATATGTGGGTGCCACCTCATCAAAAATAATACTAAAATATTGCAGAACCCTCCAGCACTTAACCGAATTCGTCGCAATTAGCCGATAATCCCTTAATTAACTGTTCGATAATTTAATTACTCGTAATTAAATTAATTTACTCTTCATCCAATAATCTTAATTCATCTTCCAAAATAAATATTTATTTATATATATATATATTCACTCAAAACATACATATATTAAATATTTTACAAATATCCCCAAAATACACTTAATATTAATTCCATAATCAAATTTTAAATTTAAGGGTCTTACAATATCATAAGTCAAACTTAGTCTAGAATTTATTCTAACTAGAAGATAGCCTGGCAGTGAAATGATAAACAGTCCAGACTTCATCCAGACTTAATCAGAGGATAAATTAATGGGTCCAGAACAAGAGATTTAATCCAGATTTGGTCCAGACCAGAAGATAGCATGGTTTAGAGTATGAAACTAAGTCCATACCAGAAGAAATGATGTCCAGATTCAATCTAGACTTGATCCAGATCAGAAGGTAAAATGTCCAGATTAAAATATCATATGTCCAGATTTAATTTCAGTTCAATCCAGACCCAGTTCAGTATTGGTCTAGATCAGAGGGAAAAGGTTCAGATCAATGGTCAAGATTTAAGTATATGGCCCAGTGTTGGCTGAGATCAGAAGATCAGACCATGGCCCAGTGTTGACTGAGATTAGAATAGCAGAACGTATGGTCCAACATTGGCCGAGATCAGAGGATCACAGCAGATCAGATTGCAAGTCCAGAGTGGTCGAGATCAGAAGATCAGAAAGTGTGGTCCAGGGTTGGCCGAAATCAGAGGATCACAGCAGATCACTTAGTATGGTCCAAATGTGGACGAGAGCAGAAGATCAAGCGGCTCAGATTGAATCATGATCAGTGGAGTCGTGATTATATTTAATCAAAGTATTAAACGGATTCGATACAAAAATAAAGTGAAGTCTTGTGGAATTCAGAAGCTATTGGCGGGAAGAAATATTTGTTCTAGAATTAATTAAAGTCAGGATTGGTCAAAGTTATTTTCGAAGGCAATCTGGAGCAGAAAAAGATATGTTTTTTATTTAAGAGAAACCTGATTGGACAAGTTATTTTTGCAAGAGAATCCAGCAAGATACAGGTCAAATTTAAGCTTGGAAGAGACCCGAATTCACATCTATAAAAGGAGGCTCAAGACTGAAGACTTAGTATCGAAAATCACAAAAGAGTCATACACTTCCAGAAGCAAACACTCGAGTTTTCAGTGAGGTTAATTGTGAGTTTCAACTTTCCAGAAGCAAGCACTCGTTTTTTTTTCTTTCCCTTGTGTTAGATCTAAGTTGTTGAAGTAGAGTCTACAATCTGAGGGAGTCAGAAGGGGTAGCAGATTACTTAGCAATTAGATTCAAGGCGTTGTAATTCCTTCTACAATCTGGGGTTGTCAGATTGGTAGGAGAAGACTTGACTTGAGAAGTCAAGGTGTTGTATTCCTCAAAAGTCTAGGATTGTTAGACTGTTTAAGAAGACTGACTTGGAGGGTCAGTGGTATTGTTGTAATTCAAGGTTTTGAATTAGTGAAATCCTTCAAAGTGAAGGGACTGGACGTAGCCTCGTTAACGGTGAACCAGTATAAAATTCTGTGTTTTATTTTTACTTTATATCCGCTGCTAACTCTATTTGATTCATACATCAGGTTTTGTTATAAAACTGCAAAAACAGAAAAAGTTTTCAAGTTAGTCAAACACAATTCAACCCTCCCTTCTCGTGTTTGCACCTTCAATTGGCATCAGAGCTCGGTCTCAAGGCTGAGCACTAAACAGTGTTTGAGGAAAGATCCAAGGGGTCAACAACATGGCAGATGATTTGGGAGGCAACATCAACAGACCACCACTGTTTGATGGAGAAAGGTTTAAGTATTGGAAGGACAGAATGAGAAGTTTCTTCATATCTCAATATCCTGAGTTATGAAAGCTGGTAGTCAAAGGATACACTGGGAATGATTAGAGAAGTGTATTCAAATACGAAACCTCGTAGTTGAATACAAATAAGTGATTTTTTCCACTAACTTGATTTGTATTCGGCTACGAGATGATGTAGTCGAATACAAAAGTCAAGTTTTAGCTACTGACTTGATATCTATATTCGGCTACATCAACCTGTAGTCGAATACAGATTTGAAGAATTTGCTACTGACTTAGTGTTTGTATTCGGCTATGAGATGCTGTAGTCGAATACAACTTTGATTTTTTGTCAAAAAACTTGATTTTCAAATATTGTTTTATGCATTTTGACACTTTGAAAAATTATTTTGATGCATATGCTAAAGTTAAAGGGTTCTCATGTGCATTTGAAATATAATTAGATTGCATCAAGTACCTTATCCTATAATACTTCTAATAGTTGACTTTGTTTGACTTAATTTTGACTTTGCAACTTGATCATTATTCTTGGTCTTTTGTCTTCATCAAAAACATAGATTTTCTTGTATATTTACATTGGTGTCAACAAAGATTAATTCAACTTCCTTTTTTGTTAACATGATCTCTAGTAAAATGATGTTTTATTTCAATATGTTTTGATCTTGATTGTTGAATGGGGCTTTTTGACAAATTTATTGCACTTGTATTATCACAATAAATTGGAATATTTATATAACTTATAGAAAAGTCTTCAAGTCGATTTTTGATCTATGAGATTGGAGAGCAACAATTTGCAGTTGATATTCAGCTTCAATTGTTGATAAGATAATTGTATTTTGTTTTCTACATGACTAGCTGATTAGAGCTTCTATGTAACACCCAAAATTTATTGTTATTATAAATTACTGATATTTTCTTATATATGTGTTTATTGTAGAGTGATAAATTTTTTACGTGATTGTCTTTCTTTGTTTGTCTTTGTAGTTATTTAAATTAAAATAAGTGATCATTGTTATTAAAACTATTTATTTTATTTTAGAAAAAATAATAATATATACCAATTTTTGATTGCTATTATCTTATGCCTCATATTTTAGTAGTGTTGTTATCTAGACTTTTATTATTTAAATTTATTTTTATGTAAGTATAAATATAAAATAACTATATTATTTATATATAAAAATATAATAATGATGATGATGTCGTTCATAAAATGAATACGCCATGTAATAGCCTAACAATATCTATTAATAGCATAAGTAATAAACTGAATTCGCCATAAACAGAATTAATGGACCTAAACTAAATTCTGAATTCTTCAAATACTATTTTGTAACTTAGTAATAACCTAACTAAATATCTTCTTATGCTAGCAGCGCAGCCACACATACACATCATCTTCAAATTCTAATATCCCTGCGTTCTATGAAAGCTATTATTCAATTTGACTTGTACACACCATAACCAAGTTATTCTCTATTTTTCATTATCATCTCCTCATTTCTATTCTTTCTTATACATACTCGAAATCATATTGTAGTCGTGCGTTGTCCTCCTTTTTTCGTGACCTTTCCTGGCTTCTTATTAGCGGAACCACAATTGAGTGTCTCTATCTCCTTTTCCTTTTTGACTTTTTTCTCAAAAAGCCACCACGGGGCACAAAATCTTGGCTACTCACACATAATCAACCGGGGGATACGATTATTGCCTCAACTCTACCAATCACGGTGCTGTTTTTCTGGAAACGACCACTTTTCTCCCTTGGATTTAAATGTTTTGATATTTTCCAGCTACCATAGTCATTGTTTGGGGAAAACATACATCATTTTAGAATTCATCTTGTTGTTATCTTCGGAAAACACTACTCATTCGCGTATTTTGACAAAATTAACGTCGAACCATATCGATGCTCCGGCACATCAGTGAGTCTTTTCGATTTTAGATTTTACATCTTTTAACTCTGTTAAATTTAATAAATTAAAATTTATATATATATATACCGAATTACAAATTGTTTCTGTTAGATTTGTGTGTAATATTTATCTTTGATTTGGCAAATTTTGGTTTATCTCAAAAGTTTAGTCCGATTAGTAAAAGAATTGCATATAATTTAACTAATACTATTGTTCTATGTATTTACATCTCTACTTTGGATAAATAGATATGATTTTATACTATTTATTGAAAATGAAATTCTGTTAAAAATAAAAGTAAAAATGTTTTCCAATTTAATTCAAAATTTAATTTTATATTTATAAATAAACTATGCTTCAGCTTTACAACCAAGGGTTTTAATTGTTTGATAAGGTTAATTCTATTTTAATCATAATACTTATTTATGTTTAATTTATACTATTCTAATTATTTAATATTTTAGTATTCTAATTTTAAATATGAAAACATAAAATTGTGTTTTAAAGTTTTAAGTCTATTTAGTCTATATTATTATTATTTTCTTAAACTAAAATGTTATAATTATTATTGATTTTAATTATATAATTCGTTTTATACATGTGTATATAATATATATATATATATTATAAAATACGTTTTAGATTATATATTACAAATAGTTAATAATTGATTGATATGGGTTGTCATTGTATATTTATTTAGCTTTTATTGGTTGCCTCGTTGACAAAGAAGAAGATGTGGACCTGTTAAGCTGTTTGGATTTGTTGTGGCTGTAGAGATCGTTATGTCTAGTGAAAGCTTCAATTGAGGTAAGGGGTGAGACGAGGTTCAATTTTATGAGTATAAAATAACATGAGATGAACAGGAATACTGAAATTCCCATATATTCACCCGGGGCTTACTACGTACGGTCGAGTCCTATTGAGTAATAATAATTAATTAATAATACATAAATGGTAATAGTGAGGACTAAAATATATTTTAGTAACCTATAGAATTGTCATGAATTTATTTATATCAAGATTGTATATTGTTTGATTTTATGAAACCTTGTGTTGATTGTTATTGTATGAATGATATGTACTTGAGTGCTCTGGTTTACTTGCTTAAAATTGTGATATTACTTGAATGCACCACCTGTTTGATTTCTTATTATGTGATTGATAAAATTGGATTGTGCATTGTAAGTGGTGTAAACAAAATATTGAGATTTTATTGTGATTGGCTAATATATATATATATATATATATATATAATGATATAAATTCTGATGTATATTGTGAATTGAAATTTATTGAGTTGTGAGAATCGAGTAAGTATTAAATAGGTGTTGTAGGCTTTGGAGTGAGGATTATTTTGTCATCATATAGGGAGGGTCTGACAAACCTAGTGATTCGAGGAAGTACAACTGAACGAGCCTAATCGTGGAGGGCTACAGTTGAACCGTAAAGTAAGACTGATAGACCTTGGGGGTACCTCTATTTGGGAATTCCTAAGTGGATTAGTGGGTTATTCCCTAAGGTCGGGAGCTATCATGCAATATAAGAGTACCCCCGACCGTCGCGTATATGTGTCTCGGGTTGAGTTGAGGGGATCTATGAGGACTTGGCCATTCATGAATTGTCTGTCCACTCTTGTAGTGGCATAGCATCAGGCCTCCTAACTAAGTACTTCAAAGTAAAATGGTACCAAATGATGATGAAGTATAGAGTATAGGACCTGCATAACATTTCATCCTTGTGACCGCTTAATTGTGATCGATTTAGACTACACTTTGATATAATGATCTTGAATGTTTCTTATGTTTGTGCTAATTAGACTATTTGTGTGTTCTCCTCATTTATATTATACTGTTACATAATTTCGAAACTCACTCTTTCGTTGTTTGTGTTTGGCATTTGCGATGGACGCAAACGAGTTGCAAGTTGCAGGTGATGATTAGTACCATCATAATGGTGGAAGCCATCTTGTCTTGAAGACTCTTATTATATGCATTGTGTTAACGTAAATCTTGAACGTATTTTATTTTGGGAATTACCGCTTTGATAGTGACACCGGGTTTGAGACTATATTTGAAATCATTACTAAATTTAATTACGTGTACTTCTAAAGGATTTTATTGTCTAATATTATGATTTCAAGTTGTTATGTTTGATGGAATTTTTTTGAATTAATGTCATATGTTAAATGATTACGTGATACTCTTTACCCTTAAAAAAATGTGTTTGAGAGTATATATTTTCTTGAAGAATTTCATTATTTTAAAAAAACTCTTTGCCTTAAAGAAAATGTTTGAAAGTTTATTTATTTATTTTTTGAATTTTATTATTTTAAAAATTAAATTTAAGAAAGAAAAAAAATTAATATTAAAATCGGGTTTAGGGTGTCATATTCTCCAAGAAATTGACATGCACCACTTGTACTTTTTCTTTCAATTTTATCCCCAGCATAATCAACATCACAGTAAGCTAGAAGATCAAAATGAGTTCATTTGTTATACCAAAGACCAAGATTAGTGGTACCAACAAGATAACGAAAAATTCTTTTTACAGCAGATAGATGAAATTTTTTAGGTAATGATTGAAATCTAGCACATAATCTCACTGCAAAAACAATATTTGGCCTACTTGCAGTTAAATATAGCAATGAGCTTATCATTCATCTGTATTCCTTTTCATAGATGGATTTTCTTTGTTCATCTTTGTCCAAAATTGAGGATGCATGGGAGTTGTCATTATTTTAGCTTCATTCATTTTGTATTTCTTTAAAAGATCTTTGATATATTTTCTTGACATATAAAGATTCCATTTTCACATTGGTTGATTTGTAAGCCAAGAAAATATCTTAATTCTCTCATCATACTCTTTTTAAATTTACTTTGCATGAGATTTGAGAATTCCTCACACATTTTTCATTTGTTGATGCAAAGATGATGTCGTCAAAATATACTTAAATAATTAGCAAATTAGTTTTATCAGTTTTTCTAAAAAGTGTAGTATTAATCTTGCCTCTGGAAAAACCATTTTTGATTAAGAAGGAACTTAGTCTTTCATATCAGGCTCTAGAGGCTTATTTCAATCCATATAGAGCTTTAGTGAATTTAAAGACATGGTTTGGTTTCTTTTGATCTTCGAAACCAGGAAGTTGATGAACATATACTTGTTCATTTAGAAAACCATTTAAAAAAGCACTTTTACATCCATTTGAATTTTTTTAATGAGTTTATGATATGCATATGCAAGAAGGATTCTGATAGCTTCTAACCTTACAACTGGAGCAACAGTTTCATCATAATCAATACCTTATTGTTGGTTATAACTTTGGGCCACAAGTCTTGCTTTATTTCTTATTACTTTTCCTTCTTCATCCAGTTTGTTTCTAAATATCCATCTTCTGCCAATAATTATTTGATTTTGTGGATTTGGGACAAGAGTCTAGACTTGACTTTTTTCAAATTGGAGAAGTTTTTTTTGCATTGCTTCTTCATCCATACTTGTTTCTAAATACCCATGATATTGATTACCCAGAATGATCTTGATTACCCATAATAATCTTCTAATCAGTTTCCAATTTAGTTCAGACACAATGTTTCTTTGATTTATATCATGGCGTGATTGTGGAATGTTGTATGAATGTATTTAATCATCTATCTTTGAATAAAACACTCAAGAACACAAGTTAAACATCCACTCAGTCAGAATCATGATTAGAGTTTAATTAACTTGTTTATTTATCTTCAAAACACTTAATTTAGATTTTGCCTCAACAATTATGTGTGTGTAAATATATAGCGTAAATAAATATTTCATAAACTAAAATAAAACAAAAAATAATAAAATAAACAAACAAAAAATATATGAAATGAGTAAGCACAAATAATTTTTTATATAGAATTAAAAAAATGATATATTTGCAAGAACTCAAATATCGTAAACCTTTTAAAAATATTTGCACAAGATATACATAATAAAAATATAATTTTTTTTAAAATATAGTAAAATATAATTGTACATATGTATTTTTTTAAAATGTTTTCCATGTATAAGAATTATATAGTAAATTTTCATAAATAAAATTCGAAGTTAAAAAATACTGCTCATTAACGGGTGATATTTAGCTCCATATATATATATATATATATATATATATATCGGGAGCCAAATATCACCCGTTCAACACAACTATGAGTATATTCATACAAACTAAATTACATAATATCCAAAAACTCATTTTACGATCTATGATTTTTTCCATGCTCACAAATGGTTTTGATTTGAAAGTGTATTCCTCATCGTTGCATTTATTCCCTCCCCAACTGCAGCAAATTAGGAAATATTTTTCACTCTAATAATGTTGGAAAAATTACTCCCTAGCTAGTAGTTTGGGTTATAAGATTGAATTGGCATGAGCAATCAAAATGGCATCTTTGTATTTGTCAGCCAAAATATAATGTAATTTCGTTTTTCTTTAAAAAAAAATGTGCGATATTGAATGTACATAATACTTTATCATCGATCTTGAAACAACATAATGACTCATCGGTGCTAAATAGTAGATATCGTGTGCAAAAGTAAAGGATAGAGCAAACTCTTTTCTAATATATTGCATGATCAAATTAGATCATATTTCATTTATAGGCTTAAATGGACTTCTGATTGATTAAATCTTTTAATTGAACCATTTTGGTCTTTTAGTTTTTTAGTGATTTTGATTCCTAATTTTACTCTTTTATAATTTTTTAGTCCTTCGGGCTAATTTTAATTAGTGATTTTTTAGTCTCTCGGTATAATTTTAATCAGATTCCGCTGATGTGATTTTTTATTAACGTGTGTCTTATATTTATCGGATCTAGTTGTAAATTAATTATTTGAATTACAAAAAAGCAAACAAGTGGTTAAATAAAGAAACAAAATTGATGGAAAACTTTCATAAAAAGATTGGGCAAGGATTGAATGAAGAACAAGGTTTGGAAGTGCAACAAAAGATAGTGTTATGAAAAAGAAAGATTTGTCCTTATTACTTTCTATATATAGCAATTTGTCTTAAATCACACGCACTACAAAATGAGTATTATTATTGGCATGTAGATCGACCCTTCCATGTTTCTCTGTCTATTTTTTTAACATGTGTCTTATCTTTATCGGATCTAGTTGTAAATTAATTATATGAATTACAAAAAATCAAACAAGTGGTTAAATAAAGAACAAAATTGATGGAAAACTTCCATGAAAATATTGGGTGAGGATTGAATGAAGAACATGGTTTGGAAGTGCAACAAAAATAGTGTTATGAAAAAATAAAGATTTGTCCTTGTTGCTTTCTATATATAGCAATTTGTCTTAAATCACACGCAATACAATATGAGTATTATTATTAGCATGCAGACCGACACTTTCATGTTTCTCTGTCTATTTTTTTTATTGTGTTGACATGTGTATATATATGATAACTTTTAAAAATAAGATATATCTAGCCTCTTTATAGGTTTAATTTTCTACTTATAATTAGATTTTATTAGCTTTTGAGTCAAGCACAAGTTAGTGTTGGCTTTTGTAGGTTTAACATGTTTGCTATAAGTGTGCAAGATTAATTATTTGAGTTAAATTGGGAAGTGTGCATTTTGTTGCAAGACCAATGGTTGAAGAATGATGAGAGCTTCAAAGTGATATAGAGTGATGTAACATCTAATAAAACTTTGCTTGATTTTCAAAATTTCTTCAAATATTGTTGAGCTGAATGTCTGAAATAATTAAAAGAGAGAAGCACTAGCTGACAAAAAGAGTGGTTCCACTGTTGTATTATGTGAGAATATTCTTTGGACCTTATCCATTTAAGGATACAATTAGAGTTAGTCCATTTAAAGTGAGAATATTCCTTATTCTTTGGACCTTGTCCATTTAAGGATACAATTAGAGTTAGTCCATAAAGGAACAAATGCATAGTGCTATAAATAAACATTATTGTTGTCACTCTACCCTAGATCTTGATTTGGTTGAGCCTCCATCACTCCATTAAACAATAAAGCAATATGTTGTATCTTTGGGCGGAGCAATTAGTGGTTGACAAGAAATTTTACTTCTTGTTGTAATAGATTTATACCTAAATTCTTTGTCTTTGTTTATTGTCTTGCTCACTATTGGCTAAAACACTTGCGTTGGATTATGTTGAATTTAATTATGATTTGATTATATTCATGTGATATATATAATGGTGTGTATGTATTTTTAACACTTATATGTTTTTGTTTTATATATTTATTCTTAGTCTAAACAACTTAGGTAGGTTTTATATCGCTAAATAGTTGAAAACATTTAATGAATGTAATTCAAGCAGCTAACATGATAATTTAATTAATGGACACATTAAACTAATCCAAAATTCTTAGACATAAGATTTGGAACCACAATGTTGAATGCACATGTTTTAACTTCAGTTGACTGGATTTAATGAATGTTTAGACATAAATAAATCTTAATACTATTTTATTTGATCACATAGCTGAAAAGCATATTATGTTAATTTTGTACTTAAATGTTGTAGCGCCTTAAATAATCGCTAAATAGCTTAGTAATTTAAAGGATTAATTGTAGTTTTAGTCCATCTGTTTTTACTAACTCACGAAATTGGTCCATCTATTTTAAAAGCCGACAATTTTAGTTCATCCCTCTAATTATTTTAACTAAAAAATGACAATGTAAGATATTTTAAATAACATGACATATGATACGATGATATATAATGATTAACACCCTTGAAATTGGAATAAAATGTCGTAAAAACTTAGTTTTCAACTTCGATAATTTTTCATATATTTAATTTAATTATGACATATGAATAATTAATGTATCTAGATGGTTCTATATCATAGAATTGTATGTCACATCATTTAAAATATTTCAAATAGTCAATTTTTTAGTTTAAAAATATGAGAGAATGACCAAAATTGTCTCTTTCTAAAATAGGAGGACCAATTATGTGAATCAGTAATAGTAGATAAACTGAAACTACAATTAAACCTAATTTAAAAGGAAACCTAGTCCAACATTTTCGACAAATCAATACCCAACTCTACTTTAAACAGTAAAATTTCTTAACATTATTGGTAATATGAAAACATTTGCCACTTTATTGTTTTTAATGTGTGTATTTTGTCAACAAAAAATAAGAGGTGTGATAATTAGTCACTTCACAATCTTTTCTTAGGGTGTTCATGGTGTGGATTGAATTAGTTTTTAGATAAAAAATCATTTGATTCAAATATAAATTCACATACAATTTGATTCAGTTTGACTGAAACATTAAAAAAAATTAATCTAATTACAAACGATTTAATTTGAATTGATTTTTGAAAATACAAATTATAATTGTAAAAAAAAACATATTAATATTATAAAAACACCATAAAATATTAAGTTTAATTCAAATATAATATTAGTTATAAATTCATACATAAATTAAGTAAAAAACTTAGATAAGAGTTTTAAATTCTTTAAAGTGATACACACATCTATCCTTACTTTTCGTATATACATCTTATCGTAATATCTATATACATTTTGTCGTAATACGTAGATATGTTCATATAAATAATATAATAATAATTAGCATTCAAATGAAAACTCGCAATCCCTTATATTCACTTTTATCAATACAAAGTTAATTTATTTTATTGACAATATATAATAAAATTGAAAATAAAATAGTTAAAATGTAAGATAAAACTGAAACAAAATATGTCACCCAAAATTTAATATTTTTTTATATATAGATTTAGACATTTTTAAAAATCAGTTATTTAATACTAGTTATTTAAGTAAAATATATAATGATAAAATGGTAAATAAAATATAAAATTAGAAGAAAAATAGGTTACACCAAAATTTTGTATCTCCTTTATATACAATATAGAAATATAGATAAACTAGCGTGCAAATAAACACTCATATATATTTTTTACTGTGCTAACACG